>CH002102.1:138006-160577 GCA_000149265.1 Ciona savignyi | reverse complement strand
GCTGTAAAAGTTCATGTTATGTTAAACTATATATTTGTTATTATAAGGCGTGGTGATGTCTGCTTGCTGTCTGCTGCCAGGAACTCAGTATTTTAATTAAGTGGCTTAATGCAAATATTACTCTCACACCACACCCAACCCACACACTTATAAAGATACAATATTTAAACTGTTTGCTAAAAATTAATCAGTGTACAAGTACCTTTGTATACTTTAACTTATTTTTAGTATCCGTGTATTTACGTATGTCATTATCAGAATCAGTTGGGTTTTTATAATTATTCTACAATCATTATTTCTTCATTCAATTTTCGGCCATTTTGAATTTGATTTAAAAAGCAGAAAAAAATCACTATTCATAGAGTAAACCTCTATTCAAGGTACCATACATACTCGCAGATAGGTCGCAATTTTTTTAGGTGCGGCCAATCCGCTTGACATGCAAATCGCCACCAAGTCGCTACAAAATTTAAAGTTTTTGGCTATTGCAAGTACCGTATTAAAAATTGTATGGTCTGCGTTTGCGTACATGCCCATTATTATCACTCGCAGGTGTTAATAAACATGTTTTGATTATATTAAGCCCTACAAAAAAATAGGAAGTTATCTATGCAAAAAAGATGGAAAAGGGCCTTTTTAATCCCTAGATTTTCAGTGCGACTTATGTGTGAGTCAACTCTAAATTAACCTTTTTTAACACAAAACTAATAGTACGCCCTATCGGCGAGTATATACCTACCGGCATGGCATCTAACTAGTTATGATTCATCTACAGAGCTCCAACCTTGGAAGTGTTCCTTCATATTACAATCACTCCGACCAAAGTCTAAGTTATCGAAGTGGAAGTTTTGAAAGTTTGAACAGCGACGCCACACCGGATGGCTTGAAGGTGATTATCACAGTGTATGTTCATTATTATGCGAATGCATCATTTCTTATGTAAATATTTGAAACTCGATATCGATTATAAGGAAAATGGTAAGATGAACTTGAAGTTTACTTTGGCACTTCACTTATAGGCATGCCCATACGTTATGAATAACTTTGTTGTTTTTTACTTCCCAAGCTATAATGGTTGTTATAATTCAATATTTGAATACAGATTGCTATATTCAATAGAATAGAATAGAATACATTAGAAGGGTTGGGTCAATGGTAGTGACATCATGAGTATAGGTTAAGGAGGCCTATTACTTCAGCGTCCAGAAGGTATCATGGATCAGTAGGTAGCAGTCAAGTTTGCCAATATCCTGCTGACTACATGCTTGCATGGACTAGATTCTAGATCATTAAAATCCAAAACTCCAAAAGTTCTACCATTGGGCACTGCAAATGTTATACTTTTGTCAACATGATGTAACTTATTGGCGGAAAAGATTGTTATAACACAATTATAGATTTATATAAAAAGATTGCTAAACAAACTTTTTTTAATGATTGATAATTTAACATTGTAATCGTGTATCAATAGACATCTACATACTCTAACACCCATGGAATTTAACATAGGGAAAAAACCTCAGCAACAAAACCATAAACGAAAACAAATTCTTCTCTTACTTTTTAAATGTTTTAGAATAAATGTTTTGTTCATTTGATGATTAAGTTTGTCTTGCTGAGTAAGAAGCAAAAAATAGTAATTTTCTTCTAAAAAGTGTAAAATTCCGGACCTAAGTTTTGTGCTATACCGCTTCCCCAGTTTAAATCATGGTCCCAGACATTGATTTTTGGGGTGACATCATACAAAATATACCTTACTTGCCGCCCACTTTTTCCCACTTTACCAAATAAGTAACATTTTAACATTGAAATGTCACATAATTTTTTATGTGTAAATAGAAAAATAGACATTATTTCAAGATTCAAATTTAACCTCGTTATTCCATAGGAGGCTTTAAAAGAAATGGAGGAGAAATACAAGAAAGCAATGGTTCAAACCGCGCAACTGGACAACGAGAAATCACAGCTCCACTACCAAAGTCAACATTTATTCGACTTGATGGAAGAACAGGAAGAAGATTTTTATCGATTAAAGAAGAAGTACAAAGAGAAATGTCAGGTGAGATTATACTCTCGATTATATTAGTGGCCATTGCCGCAAAAGTTTGGTTATTTTGTTCGTCTCAAACATAATTGCCACATTTTATTGTGAAAGCACTGGTGGTCTCAGGAATCCAACTCCACCAGCTATTCTTATATTTAAACTTCACATGATATCTTAACTTTTTTTGACAACTTGACCACAATTTGTGCAACACCACCAAGCAAACTTATTGTTTCTCCGTATCTAAAACTGCAACTCAAAGCTCTGGATTATACTAATGTATAAATTTAGATTTTTTTCCCTCTGGATTAAAATAATTTCTGGATTGTACTCACGTTTATTGAACCAGCATAAGGTTGGACAACTTCTTTAGTCGGTGGGCCAATGAAGTTTTTGGTGGGCCGGATTATTACATGAATAGTATTCAATATCTTAATTACAGGGTATTGTTAGATACAGTCTGCGGGCCGGTCAAAATCCCTTTACGGGCCAGTGTTGCCCATGCCTGAACTAGCCTTTATCGATCTTATAAAGTTGGCTATTACGTTCTATAAGTAGTGGTTTGTAGAGGCCTTGTTGTAAACAATAGGCCTAAGAACATAAATTCTTTAACTCCCGGTGCCAGATAAACCTTTTTGAATGCAGGAGCTTGAGAAGCAAAAACGTGGTTTCGACGCTTTGCGAAAGAAGTGCAACGACCTACAAGACGCACTTGATGAAAGAAACGAACTGATAGAGGTTTGTTCTGTGTGTGAAAGGGGTTTGTGGTCAGTTGTATGCAGTGCAGTTGTTGAGGTTCACACTTTCACTTATTTCACACCAATTACACACTTATTTTCACTCATTGCACAAGTATGCTTTACACATGCTTTACACACTTACACTCATGCACCTTTCCCGCGTTTAAACTTCGTTAGCACTTCATTTACATTCACTTGTGCTGCACAAGTTGTGCACCTTTATCCTGCACTTTGGAGCACTTAGGCTTAAAATACATTCAGCCGATAACGCTTTGTATCGAACCATGGCAGACATATAGAGCAAAGGAAGCTAAGAGCGAACATTATGAGAGAGTTATTTTTGACCTGAAGGAAACAGTCATGTGGAAAGATAAAAAGTTAGAGGTATAGACGTGTTTTGTGGTTATACCTTGCTTAGCTAAATATAAGCATCTATTTGAAGAGCTTTTTCTGTAATTGTGAATCACATGTTCAATTTAATCTATCAATTACTGTAAAGCGCTTTCTTTAACTTTTTCATGTTCATTTGTTCTGTCAATCACTCTCAAAGCATTTTCTCCTTTTTTACACTTGTCATGTCCAGTTACACAAATCATCAAACTGTAAACCATTAATCATCCCTCATTCCCACATTCATGCAATGAACCAGGCTTTAGTCAGGCAGATCGACTTTTATAAGAAGAATGAAAATTCAGTTCGCCATTCCTATGTAAGTATGTTGTAATTGTACATGGTGTCTACAGTTGTGTTGCTGGAGCTATTACATTGCATGGGTGAACTTATGAATCGCCTTCTTTGGAAAGCCAAGGTTTAATTGTAGAATCCATTGTTCTTGTGTCCATAGTCAAGTTAGACCTACCACAGTATTGCGATACTAACTTTATTTGTAATATTTTTTTCATAGGAAATTTAACTCTAAGTTATATATGGAATTGCCCTCTATTTTGTCCAGAGTTGTATTACCAAAACCCCATCCATTTCATAGATAACACTGAATAGAATAAACATGTTATAAAACGGTTACTCTGAGATGTTTTTTAAATGTTATAAGATTCTTTATATTCATACTGTATTTATCACTGTGAATGGGAAAACGCAAGGTGCACGCAGTCAATTGTCAGATCACCTCGCGTCCACCGTCGGGTTGCCTGAGCTATTGTAGTGTATTGTGTATGATTCACACGTTTCTTCAATTTAGTAGAATCCATTGAGTTCAGGCAATGTGCGTAAAATGCCTTGCCCAAGGACACAAATACAACATGAAGCTTTCAACTGACGCACTAACCGACGAAGCTATCAGTTGAGCCCCTGTAGTGGGTGACTTGGTACACGTTACTTCAAATATTGATTTCCACCCAATGTAGGAACAAGGACTGGTGTTGGTGGGGAGTGGTGGGGAACAGGTTGGACACGGGGACGGGAAGGATTCGTCCACTATCATCAGCCACTTAGGTATGTGTGTGTGTGTGTGCGTGTGTGTGTGTGTGTGTGTGTGTGCGCTTAAGCGTGTGTGTGTGGGTGTGTGTTTGTGTGTGTGTGTTTGTGTGTGTGTATTCGTGTGTGTGTGTTTGTTTTTGTTTGTGTGTGTGTTTTCGTGTGTGTTTGTTTATGTGTGTGTATTCGTGTGTGTGTGTGTGTGTTTGTTTGTGTGTGTCTGTTTGCGTGTGTGTGTGGTGATTTCCTAGGGGTGAGGACAATCATTGTTGTAACATAACAGTTGTAATAATAGCGCCAGTCGGTTTGCTTGCACTGCAGGGCTTCCCGCACCAATATTAAGATTGGAATTCGTATCGATCAAAAAGATTTTTTTTATTTTTCAAATTTGAATCATATGCTCATTTTAGTGGTGCAAAATTGAATTTACCTTATTTTATTGCAAAAGTTTTACTATTGATTAATTTACTAGTCATGTTGGTTTTGTTTATTCTTTAAATATATAGAGCAGATACAAATAAAAAATGAAAAAATTGATTTTAAAATAATTAAAATAGAAAATGATTAAAATAGAAAGTGTTTCAATTAAGGACAGAGTTATTAATTTTAACATCAAATCATTCGTTCTTACTTTCTTTCAATTCCATTGGATCGAGACAAGGTGGTTAAGTGTGTAGTGATTGACTATTTGAGGGGAAGGTTCATGGTGGCACACCCGATCATGGAATGTAAACCTTAGAAATCCACCAAACGCATCTCCTTATCCCAAAAAATATGATTTCTAAAATTATACCTGGAATTAGTAATCTCTAATCTAGAATTTTCAACTAATATAAAATATTCTTTAAAAGAAAGCAGAAATCGTTTTTCATACTAATTTGAAAATAATACAGAGAAAACTCATTTTGTTTCATTTTGAACACTTAATTTTAAAATTGCTAAAAACTAAAATCCCCCCAAAAAATTGAATCTTCTACTTTCCAATTCAGGAATGGACATTTCTGATTAAAGTAAAGCCATACCTTAGTATTTAATTCTAACATTGAGGCTTACTGTCAAACATGTCATGATACTTGTGTTGTAATTGTTACATTTGCAGAATTGAAGCTCGCTCAACTTGCTGAGGAAAACCAAGAACTTTGTAATCAGGTGAGACGCATGTGTGTTTGTCAGCATACTACCCACAAGGATATTGCCTATTTCTAACTAACACTGCTAATGCAATCTTATCCAAATGTTTGACATTTTTACTAAAAGGGGGCATACCCTTCCATCAAGCTATTCTGCTGGGTAGTATTTGGAAGATTTTTGCAATTCTAATAGAGTGTTATATTTATTTAATAGCAAGGGCATGATGTAATAAGAAGGGCAGAACGATTGAACCAGGAAAGTAAGTCATAAGGCCCCATCACTATATATGGAAGATGTCCGGCCGGTTAGTCTTGCGGTTTAGTACGACACCTTTCAACCAAAAGGTTGCAGGTTCGAAACTGGTTGCTAGCTAGTCCGTTGTGTCCTTGGGAAGGGAACTTAACGGACATTGTCTGAACCCAGCGGATTAATGGGTTTTACCAAATTGAAGAAACATGTGATTCATACATAACATATACTGCAAAAGCTCCTGACTTAAGGGAACGTCTATATCATAAACAACACACTGTAATATCTATGATAACCCGACGATGGGCGCAAGGTAATCTGACGATTTCCCGTGTGTTAACCCCCTTGGATTTACCATTCATGAGGATAAACATGAATATCCTATCCTTTCCTATTATCCATGTCATTCACTGTAAACTTACAGGTTGCGCGAACGAACAAACAGTTGGAAGAAGCGCGGAGAACGAACGTTGAAAATCATTTCGACCCTGATTCATCCATGGCTGTGAACGAGATGCAATTGCTGGAAATACAAAGTTCGTATTTGTTGTGTTGGCTGCTCGTGTGTGCCAAGTTATTAATTGTTATGATATTTATGGCAAGTCTGGTGAATGTTTGTCTGCTGGCTGATTTTACCTAGAACAGGATATTGATGTTTATCCATGTGAATGAGAAAACCCAGAGGGTTAAAAAACAGGCAATCAGCAAATTACCCGAGATATTGTTTACGGTGTGTTGTCTAGGATTCACACGTTCTTTCAATTTAGAACCCATTAATCTGCTGGGTTTGTGCATGTGGGTATGGTCATGTATATATGTGTTAACACTTTTTAGTTCTCTATTTTAAAGTAATATAGGATAGAACATTCATGTTTATCCCCTGAAACCAAGGTGGTTAACACACGGGCAATCGTCAGATCACCTCGCGCCCACCGTCGGGTTACCGGAGCTATTGCAGTGTGTTGTGTATAATTCACATGTTTCTTTAATTTAGTAGAACCAATTTATCCACTGGGTTCAGGCAATGTCCGTAAAGTGCCTTGCCCAAGGACACAACCGACTAGCTAGCGACCAGTTTCTGCACTAATTCACCAGACTAATCAGTAGGACAAACATAAAAAGCTAGTTGGCAACAGCTTGTGAAGAATATGTTTAATTGTGAAGAATATGTTCCGTATGTTTAACTCTGACAGGTCAGCCTTGGCTTGGAGTTGTGACACGATTAAATGTTTGGTAAAAATCCTGAAAAGTCCTGGCAGTTCATTGGCTCATACATATGTGTACGTTAAAATATGGCTGAGAACTAGATAATTTATTTATAAATATTTACCACTCAGGTAATTTTTATTCGGAAAAATATCCATAAAGTCAAACTATGGGGTTAAGGATCATGGAGTGTATTAACTGATCCACTGTATTCATCATATCCATCCACAGGAGAAGCAAACAAACAGGTGAACGAATACAAGTTCAAGCTGCAGAAATCTGAGCAAGACATTGCGGCTTTCCACGGAAGTGTAAGTCATTGTGTTTGGACCTTTGGTTGTAGGCGTTAGTGTAAGAAACCCGATTATGCTTTGGCGTGGTCGGATCTTAAGGGGAAAATCACCATTTCTTAGGATAGGATATTCATGTTTATCCTCGTGAATGGGAAAACCAAGGGGGTTATCACACGGGCAATCGTCAGATCACCTCGCGTCCATCGTCGGGTTACCAGAGCTATTGCAGTGTGTTGTGTATGATATTCTTTTCTTTACCTTGGATGTTATTTACCAATTACCATCACCTTGATGGAATAGAGCGTCGACTTTTGTCCGAAAGCTGACACATTTGGAACTAGTGGATGGTGGTTAGTGTTCTTAGGCAAGCTAAGTAGCCATCACCTGTATCCATTGGAATAATAGTTTAAACTAAAACTAATCCACGTGTTAATCATATACAGCACAATGTAATAGTCCCACTAACCAAACAGGGTGCTAGAAATGATCTGACTATTCCCTGTGTAATAAACCCCTTGTGTTTTCTTATTCACGTTAACAAAACCTGAACATCCGTCTAATTATACCGACATTTAATAATTGATTGCTTTTTTGGACGTGTTCTCACGACTGTCGTTTTGCCGTTTTTTTTCCCGTTTTCCAATTTTCTTTTATCAATAGTCCTGCTTCATGTTTTCATTGTGGAAACACTATACCAGTGGTTCTTAAACTTGTTGGAGGTACTGAACCCCACAAGTTTTATGCGGGCATTCACCGAACCCTTCGTTAAAATTTAAAATATATCTAAGCCTAAAGTGAACTTATCCTAATCTCCACCGAACCCCCTGATACTGACTTATCGAACCCCTGGGGTTAGATCGAACCTAGTTTAAGAACCACTGCACTAAACTAACAAAACCTGCATACCCCACCACCAGATATCCCGATTGGAGAGTCAGTTGTTAAGGTACAAGCAATCCACCGAGGGGTATGAGAAGAACGAGGATGAAATGAGAGCAGAGAAGAGAAAACTCATGCGAGATGTGAGGGCTGTTATACCTGGGGGAATGGATGCTTAAAATGACTGTACACGAATAACTCGAATAAGTGTCTAGTTCAAAAAACCGACTATACGCGAGGAAATCTGGTGAATAAATGTCTTGTCCGATTAGTTATAATCGATTACTTACTATACCGACTATTTAGTGGAATGGTCGCTTATAATAACTGTACAGGAATATTAGAAATAACTGTCTAGTTTGAAAAACTGAATATATGCACAAGCGAACCTTACGAAAAAGTGTCTTTTCCGATTAGAATGACTTTGCGTCACTACGTTCAAAGACAGTTGCAATCCAATCGTTTCAAAAGGATCGTTTAAAACTATCTTAAATATTGAAAAATCCATTGCAACCCAACTATGGTGCGACAACTTGACTGCTCTTCAGTAATCTAAATGATTACTATCTCTGTAAGATAACCCGAACTTGCAAATAACATCACCCATTTCCCGCAGTTGCGAAGTGCGTTGGACCGCATTGAAGAGGTTGAGATGACGAACTCTCATCTTGAGAAGCGGCTCGAACGCATGCGCGCTTCCCGTACCGCATTAGCCGGACCGTCGTGATGCGTCATCCGGCGACTCCTATGCAGGATTTGCACGTTTGTTCACTTCGTATCGTGAAGCGACCACCAGATTGTACCTATCAGCAAATAATTCAACAAACTGTTGCAATTTCAATATAAAGTATATTCCTATGGTTTAAGCTTGCGTTGGTATGTTCCTATGGATCCGCCGGCAATGGCGTCTTGTTCTTGTTGATTCAAATAAACGTCTCCAATAAACAAGCCATGTTACATTTATTCTATTCAAAACATGCACAGAAACACACAAGAGCTATGCGAAATCAGTTACAGGCGATAGCGGTTCATCCGAAACGCCCAAATGCAGGAAAATATCGGGTTCAACTTTCAAATCTCTTTTCCCCAATGTCGTCTGCTTCTTTAACGTTCCTGGCATGGACACGCTCTGATTGTCGGGGGATGACGTGGCTGGGGATTCCCCGGTTGTGTTGGATCGTGGGGCGGCAGGAGTGCCAGGGATTTGAATGAGTCCAAGCGTGGTCATGTCGGTATCGTCCTTTGCAACCATTTTGTAAGTTGAACGTTGTCGATCGAACCCATCCTCTTCGTGAGTGTAAAGCGACTCGCCACGATTCTGCAATGAAAGAACTTTATTACTTATTCTGTTAACGTGTTTCGCCAGGGATAGAGGTTTGCGAGTATGGTTTCATTTTTTAACTGATCAAGTTGCTGAATAATGTAGGGTCGTGTGGCCGAATGGTAAACACGACTGCTTGATATACTAGCTCATTACCAATAGCGGTTTTGTATAGTTGGAGTTGGTATATGTATGTATCGGTCGCGTTAATCATTCGACCACAAATACTTGTCGATAGTGAATAAACCCTTGTGCGCGATCTGAGAAATAACCAGATAACACTAGTGTGGAACGTTTGTTGACCCAGTTTTGACGAATATTTATCAACAAGAAGAGTGTGCGTGGCAAGTTTCGATCCGACGACCGTTTCTCCGTTGGTCTAAAGCTCTAAATAGTATACCACATACACTGGTGTATCTAACCGTTCAGTCACATATTCATTGACCGTATAAATTTGTCTTAAATACGATAAAGCGGCGGGCCAGTGCCGAAAGACTAAAAACAACTAGTTAGCAAAGGGGAATTATGTTTCCACTGCTAACAGCTTACCACCTGATTTAGGCATAACAACAAATATTATGACGTAAAACGTGTATAAAGTCAGAATTCGCATGACTTGCTAAAAGTTTAGTTCGTCTGCAGACTAGTATAGCAAGCACTTGCCATATTAATTAAGGCCAATATGTGAGTATTTTCACGATTTAATACAAAATACGTGACAATTTTTTCATACGGTAATCACCAGACTAAATGACGAAAAACGATGGTTGGCCATCGATGTCATAATTCAGTAAAATCAGCGCGCGGTTAATTTAGATGCGCCAACTCAATTTACCTGCGCGCTGATAACCTTTCACCCGGCTAAGAGCGTCACAATTCGACTTTACATTCTATACGCTACCTTATTTACCGCCGGGTGGTGTAAAGAGATGTTTAGTGACACTCTTGGCCAGGTGAAAGGTCACCAGCGCGCTGCTAAATTAAGTGATTTTACTGACTTATGACATCGATGGCCAACCATAAATAACTGCCTCAATGACAAAAACGCTCTAAATAACAACAAAAAATAGTCAAAATCACAAAAACAGCATAAAAAACGGAAAAAACAGCTTAAATGAAGAAATCTTACAGTAGACGTGTTGGGCAAATGTTTAACGACGGACTGTCCGTCGGGTTTGATGGATTGCTGTTTGTCCCTGCGAAGAATGGCGACCCAGTATCCTCTGATCTCATCTTGGTGGATGCAGAACAACACCATCAGCCCCAGACCCTGGGAATGCTTCTATTATTCACACAACGCTGCAAGCTGTGTGGTTAGGGTAGGATATTGATGTTTATCCCTGTGAATGCGAAAACCAAGGAGTTACCACACGGGCAATGGTCAGATCACCTCGTGCCCATCGTTGGTTTACCGGAGCTATTGCAGTGTGTTGTGTATGATTGAAATGTTTCTTCAATTTAGTAGAATCATATTCCACTAGGTTAAGACAATGTCCGTTAAGTGACTTGCACAAGAAATCAACCGACTAGCAGACGACCAGTTTCGTACCTGCAACCCTTCGGCTGAAAGGCGACGCACTAACCCACCAGACTAATAGGTCGGACTGTGGTATCGAGTTTAGTCGAAGAAAATCCCTTTCCTTGTTTAAGGACGATACTCGATACCACAATCTGTTTGGTGTTGGCGCTCTTTCAATGACGACAAATCTTTTTGCTTTTATAAAAAACAATTCTTTGTTTTTAAACTGTGTAGCAACATGAGTACTAATTCTATGGTAGCTCCCTCTGCAGCCGAAAAAAAAGATTTGTCGTCGAAAAAAAAAAAATTGAAATGAAGGCCGATACCAAAAAGGAAAAAAAAACGGGGAAGGTTCTCTTCAAGTAGACCGAACTAGATACCACATAGCTTTTACCGTATTGAGACTTACCAGAGCTGCAGAAATCAGTGAAAATATTATATCGGACGCTAGGTGGAGTTTGTGGTCGCTGTTGTTGCTTCGAACCGTCGGCAGAACCACAATTCCGACAATCACTGCGAAATAGAGACTTAGTGTAGATTGAGAAAAAATACCCCAACGATTAGCTTGGGGGATAAGTGCGTTGCCTTTCAACCAAAGGGTAATAGGCTCGAAACTGGCCGTTATCTGGTCGGTTTCGTTCGTCCGCATAGCTCGGTGGATTAGTGCGTCGCCTTTCAACCGAAAGGTTCGAAATTGTTCGCTAGTTATTCGGTTTTGGCCTTCGGCAATACACATCGGAAATTGCCTAAGCCCAGCAGATTAATGGGTTCTACTAAATTGAAAGAATGTGTGAATCATACACAACACACCACAATAGCTCCAGCAACCTGACGGTGGGCGCGAGGTGATCTGACGATTGCCCGTGTGTTAAACCCCTTGGTTTTCCTATTTAAACGGATAAAAGTAAATATCATATCCTATAGAGGAACCCGGTAACTTACCTATCGCTGTAAGCGTGGTCAGCACAGTGAGTTTGTACAGATGAGTTTTGATTCGTTTCAAACTCCCCAACCGTTGAAACCTTCCAGCCGGTACCCCGACCAGCACACCACGACATACGTAGCCGAAGACTACCAAGATCATGATAAGCGCGATAGAAACGGGAATCACCAACCCGAGAACTAGATATATCCCACCCAGCATACACCTGGAATAATATTAACTTGTTGGGCTTTATGTTTCATTTCTTATTTAAAATTTAAATCATTTTTTCTTAATGACGTGCTATCCGGTCTGTTCACTTTACCTTCTTTCCCTTATTCTATGTTTGTTATTTGCTTTATTTGTTGCTACATTATGTTAGGGCACAAATTAATTAACAATACTAAGCTAACCCAACTGATATAAAATGTCAGATCTGATGAGAATCAGTTATGGCCCTTTATGCATCAACGCAATCATTTGGTACATCCGGCAAAGCTGTTGCCGAAACAACCGATATTCTTTATTTGTGGGATAACCAGGTTTACATCTGAAACTGGTCAGATTAAACAATTAATAAAACACAACACACTGCAATTGTTCCAATAAACTGACTGTGGGAGCGAAATAATCTGACGGCTGCCCGTGTGATAATGTCACTCTGCGTTTTACTTATTTACGGAGATCATAAAATATTGGACTATACCCATCATGGGTTCGAACCTTAAGCTCGGTAAAAAATATGGGACTGCACTGTATGCATGGGGTGTGAAAAGTCAATGCTTTGATAAGAAACAAATATGGTTGTCCGTGTGGTAACGCCTTTCCCATATTACTCGGTGTGTAATGTATGTGTGGTGCAAGTAAAGTCAATGACCCGATTAGAAACAAATATGGCGTCGAAACTCACAGTTCGCTAGCGTAAGCGGTGTACATCTCCTTCTTGCTCCTCGCAACTATAATGCATACAGCGCCCAAAGCGAGAGCTATTCCGTAAGACGGAATGGCGGATTTGAGGAAGAAATGGGTGATGTGTCCTCCCATGGGCTTCCTGTACATAACCAGCAACACAAACCAATACGCCACCAACCAGAACCACGCGCCCAGTATCCCGATGTGGCAGAGAAAGGTACCTGGAAGGAATTTGTTAAAACCCTTATTTCGTTCCGCCACTGAAATACTCTTATACCATGTGTTTTACCAACGTGCTTATACAGTACTGTGGGTTCTTCCGTTTTTTTCCATGTGTCCCTTTTTAATTTAATATAGAACAAAATATTCATGTTTATTTCCATGAATGGGAGAATAAAAGGGGGTTAACACACAGGCAATCGTCAGATCACTTCGCGCCCACCGTCGGGTTACCGGAGCTATTGCAGTGTGTTGTAAATGATTCAAACGTTCCTTTAATATAGTAAAATCAATTATTCCGCCGGGTTCAGGCAATACACACTAAGTGCCTTGCGTATGGGGACCAGTATCAAGTCTTAAACCCTTCGATTGAGAGGCCGTTCTAATCGTTATTAATCTATCTTTTTTTGTTTTTTTTTCAGGGCTAACTTTCGAACCCATGATGGATCGTCCCTTAGACCGTTTTTTTATACATAGTCGGTATATGTATCGGGTGCCTTTACCATTAGGCCACACGACCGTACTATATTTAATATACATTTTTTACCGACACAAGTTTCGGACCCAAGATTGGGGACGTCGTATATGTATCGGTCGCGCTAACCACTCGGCCACACGACCGTACATTTTTTTTAATATATCAAAGAAGCGAAAAATGAAGTGGACCCACCAGCAACACACAGCGGATGCCCTGCATTTTTTATCCTCGTGGTCTCATTGACATGACGGTGGTAGTTGCTAATCAAGTACGACACGAAGTAGATGATCAAACACACGCACAGATTCACCATCACTATGTGAGTACGTTTTACCTGGAATTTCCTACAAGACCGCAGAATTAGTGCCTAACTCAGCAGATCCGAGAAAGGGGCAACTTGCATAAGAAGTTTAGTATAGTTTTTGTTGTGAAAGGGAAAACACAAGGCAGGGCCTTTGACACGAAGCAGGACCTTTAATAATCTTTGATTATAATTCTGAAAACTAAAATAAAACCGGCAAAACGACAGCCGTTTAAACACTTTAAAACAAATCAATTATTTACTTTCAGTATATTTATAGACTTGGCCGCCAAAGCTACATAAAACAAATTGAACTTTGAAAAATAAATATAAAAAGTTGTTTGGGTGGCCTTAACTGCCAAGAAATTAATCTTTTATTTTTACACCGGATATATTGCAAAACAAAATAATTCAACTCCGGTATGCTCTAAAAACGCCTAATTCCAAAGTTAAAACAATTACAAAATAGGATAGGATTCTTGGTTTAGGATAAGATATTCATGTTTATACCCGTGAATGTGTAAACCAAGGGGGTTAACACACGGACAATCGTCAGATCACGTCGCGCCCACCGTCGGGTTACCAGAGCTATTACAGTGTGTTGTGTGTGATTCACATGTTCCTTCAATTCGGCAGAACCCATTAATTCGCTGGGTTCTCCCAAATAGCGCGGATTTTCGACTCACCTGTACCCGATATACGATAGCAGAGTTAGAACAATCCCCAGTATTGATATGGATGTTCCTACGTAGGTGATCACCAATAGTGTGGTGCTGTGGTCTTCCAGCGCATGCGCAGTAGATAATCGTGACTCAGCATTAGTGTGCTCAACCAGCGTGACTGGGGTTAAAGTAGGATTGGATAGGTTATTCATTTTTATCCCCGTGAATGGGAAAACATAAGGGCAATTGCTAGCTATTTTCAATCCTGCAACCTTTTGGTTGAAAGGCGTCGCTATAAACCACCAGATTACCGGTCGGACGATTAATCGTTATTTAAAGTTTTAAAACATATCAGAACTGCTGTACTTAAAAACGCGTAGGCCTAATACATAAATAACTTACACATAGTCACGTTTTCAAAGATATTGTAATTATGTTAATAATCCGACATGCTTTTTAGGGATAATTTGAGCATATGTTCCTGTCTATATAATGCAAATGCATGCAAGCCTTATATGAGAGCGTGGTTCACTTAGATTTCACGCATAAATGATTGTCATACATTCTAAAATTATACATTGTAACTATGTTTTTAACTCGGTAGCGTCAACAATTTTGTTTTAAACTGTCAAGGTGAAACTATTTATTTCGTGGATTGGAAATCTTACACACAATCTGTAGGCGAAGTTAAAAACAAAACAATTAACACTGTAGTACAGCCTAGCACTTGCTTTTATTCACCAATTATAAACACGGGGTCCCCCATTGCTACTATTTATGCGACACATTTAAAAAAGATACCATAACCAATACATCGTCATATTAAACTAGATAAGCTGAATATTATGTAGCGGGCACGCGCGGATCCGAAAAAACGTTTGGATTCCCAATGCTGGGTTATATCGCCACTCAATTCCACTGCAACCCACTTATACCCCATTACTCGAGAGAGCTGAAAACCAAAAGCAATTCCCAGTTTTCCGAGGCGAACGAAACAAAGAGAAAGTTAGCAAAGTGTCCGGCTCGTTTGTCTAACGATTAAGTGCGTCGCCTTTCAATCTAAAGGTTGCAGGTGCGAAACTTGTCGCTAGCTAATCGGTTGTGTCCTTGGGCAAGGCACTTTAGGGTCATTGCCTGAACCCAGCGGATTAATGGGTTCTACCAAATTGAAGGAACGTGTCTATCTTATACAACACACTGCAATAGCTCCGGTAACCCGACGATGGGCGCGAGGTGATCTGATTTCAATTAGGTAGAGATGTTTTAACATCCGTTAATGTTCAGTCTAGCACGGTTGGATATATATCTCAGGATTACATCTTTACCAATAGCCATTTTTACCCTTATCTGTAGGCTAAAGTTTCTAACCCATGACGTGCCCGTCACACCGACTATTTTCGTATAGAAATCTGCATATGAATCAGTTAACTGTTTGGCCACACCATCGTACTCACTAAGCAATTAATCGTATGGTCGTGTGGCCAAATGGTTAACGCGACCGATACATATACCGACTCCTATACAAAAACAGTCCAAGTAACAAGCTCATCATAGGTCGAAAAGCATCAATTAATACTAACTTCCTGCGGTGGTCGTTCCATCGAACGATGATGAGTTTCCTGACATTTGTTCGGCAGATTGCTTCGGTCTTGATCTTCAATTTGCAAGCAAACTGAAAAAATGTAAAATTACTTAGGTGAGGTGACCTATACTTTACACAACCACGGCGTGCTTGGGGCGCAATAGTAAACCGCATTTAATCGAGGCAAACCCATCAACCTAATAAAATTCAACACTTTGGGACCTTGCTTATAAAACTAAACAAATAATTATCAAAATAAAGATAAGTTTTACAGAAAAATCATAACCAGCCGTTATAGTTCGGATTTGACTAAGTATCTGATATTATGACATCACAGACCGTTAAGGTTGTCAGATTAAGGTACGACAAAATAGCTTACCTATCTAACTCACCGAAATAAAATATGCAGCAATCTTCCGTTAAAACTAAAGCTTGTAATGCAGAGTAAAAGTGGTCGGTGTTGCGTAGCAGAACGTGCTATTCACAAATATCCGGTCCGCCGCACGTCATATCCAGTCTAAGCTATTTTCACCATCATTAAGAATTCCAGCCGACTGTTGCAATGGCGGGATGCTCATAGTTTACGCTGGTAATGGTCATCGACGGTGGTAACAGCACGTTCACGATGATAAACACTGCATCACGACAGGTCATACAATTTATGTTGGCACTATTGGCCTAATATTGAAAGTGATGCTTCTTTGCTTTTTCCCTTATGTTAAATGCAATACATGAGATTGTTTTAATGGTGAAGAGAACCATTAAAAGCACCAACACATAGGATATTCATGTTTATTCCCGTGAATGGGAAAACCAAAGGGGTTAACATATAATAGTCAGATCACCTCTCGCCCATCGTCAGGTTACAGGAGCTATTGCAGTGTGTTGTATATGATAGAAACGTTCCTTCAATTTCAATTTGATAGAACCCATTTATCCGCTGGGTTCAGGCAATGTCCGTTAAGCGCCTTGCCTAAGGACACAACCGACTAGCGAGCGGCAGGTTTCGAACTTGAAACCTTTCGTCTGAAAGACGACGCACTAACCCACCAGACTAATCTGTCGGAACATTATAAGTTTGCTGACCATCAATAATTCGTTGACAATCGTCCGATACCATGTTGTTTTCAATGCACCGATTTCCGAATTATACAATGCCCAGTTACATAATCAACTTGTCGTTCTTTGTATTTTGTTAAGTAAAAATGTGGAACATCAATTACATTCGTAGAAAAAAATACCAGCTAATTTTTAACTCTTTCCCTCCCAACTCGCCATATATGGCGAGTTGGTGGGAAAACATGGTATCCCGTCTGTCCATAAATGGATACAAATCTAAAAAACGATTTCTCCGCAATGCGTAATGGTAGAGACCTCAGCTATGGCTCATTCGATCAAGGAAACCCTATATTTTATTCTTTGTGATTATCGTGGAGAAATATTAAAAATGCGAGGAGTGATAGCCTTTCTTTTTCAAGGCTTCGCCTCTTATTTCTATCGATTTTACACGAATTTACACGTGACTAACTCAGCCAATAGGAGTCGTGTTAACTTGCAGAAAAGCTCTTTTTGTCAAGCAAGTCTTTCTTTACATTCTCTGTGAATTTCGTGCCGTTGAGATAAAAAGGAGAGCGTTGGTGACGTTTTCGCAGCAGGCGGTTATGCTTCGTGTTCACCAAAGCATGAATCCAGCTGGGCCTGCTGAGCGCACGATAAAGAAAAAGGCGGCGAGACTAGCTAGTTCGGTGTGCCCTGCTTTGAAGAATATTGGATATAGTAATTAGTATTTGCGTTTGTTTGGTTTTGTATGCCCTTTTTACACTTCCTTCACTGTTCTTTTTTATACTTTTTATTATTTTAGTTATACAAAACTAAAAACTTCAATGCGTTTTGGTTCAAGTTTTCATAATGTAGTCAGAAAAAAGGGAAATTTCAATTACAAATAGTAAAAAAACTACTGAAGATAGAAATACAGTTCGAATTTTCCTGAGTACAAAAACTATTAGACAATCTACATTCCAATTTTCATCTCATTTGGGCATTCCAATAATAAGTGAGTATTTCGTTTGTCAGTGCACCTCAAATTTTTCAAAGTCGAGCAGAATTTTCTTTGCATAAAAAGTGGTGTTCACTAAAGTTTACATAATATATTCTTTATAAGAGGTAGATTTTAGATGTGCAGCTTGTTTAAAAGAGGGATAAATTATCTTTCCAACCATACTAAATATTAAATCATAGCATAAACTTTAGATAAACTGTGCTAATTTGAAAATGACTAAAAATTGTAAAAAACACTGCGGGACAGCATGTTTGAATTAATGCATTTGGCCGGGAGTGAAAGAGTTAAGGTGAAACGAAAAGGCATACTAAAACATGTTAGTTTTCAATGCTAGTACTTACAACTGCAGTAGTTATACAGCAACTGCTGACGTTTATACATTGTTTTTATCACAAGTATTGCGAGTAAATTACATACAAAAATACTTTATGCTTAACGAGTGTTAATTAACAAATTTTCTATCGCATGTGAGATACTTTTGTCGATTGTGAAATAAGAGTAAAAAAATTAAATATTAAAAAACGTTTTTAGGCTTTCGTGCATTAGCTAACTTATTTTTGGATGGGGAAACGTAGCAACTTCATAATAAGACCGATTATCACCAGATTACCTCGTTCTTTGTCCGTCCCGTTGGTACAACGGTTAAGTACGCCGCCTTTCAATCGAAAGGTTGCAGGTGCGAAACTGGTCGCTAGCTAGACGGTTGCGTCCTTGGGCAAGGCACTTTACGGACATTGCCTGAACCCAGTGAATTAATGGGTGCTACCAAATTGAAGGAAAGTGTATATCACATACAACACACTGCAATAGCTCCGGTAACCCGACGGTGGGCGCGAGGTGATCTGACGATTGCCCGTGTGTCAACCCCCTTGGTTTTCTCATTCACGGGGATAAAGAGGAATATCCTATCCTATCCTATCCTATCCTATCCTAAAAAATGACACCGCACTGAAATCCCGAATTTCCGGTTATCTTCAGACCGAAAGCAACTTACCCGGTCCAAAAAATCGACTAAAAAATTAATATGACTTTTTCCGAATTAGACTTAACTGAATGTAGTATCTGTTCCTCGTGACTGCGTTGCTCCAGTTACGTTTGTTGCTTGATGTCGACGTTCTTCACTTTGTACTTGCACCTGCGTTAATCTCTCCCAAGTCGTTGGTTCGATTCTCACACAAGGCTAGATTTGACTGGCCTTACATTGAATGACTTACCATGATATTATAGTCTATGCATTTTCCTCGCTTATTTAACCATCATCGCACACCAAATGTTGTTTCTTATAGTACAAATACACAAAAGGTGAAAATAGCAAATGAATAATGCAACACATAATACACTTATGCACACAGTATGTTGCCCAGTAGTTGGAAAATGAATGTACAGTTTTTTTTTCCGATCCAAAAGTTTTCGACCAAATAAATATTAAAAAGTAGTTAAACGAATATAATCACAACTAGAGAGTGTCAACCACGTGTTTAACCACCACCATTTGTAAAACAGATGTTGTATGCCATATATTCATGCTATACAGGGTCCCTAACCACATTTTGTATTTTATACACTGAGTATGTAGTTTGTTTCTGCAAGCATAAACGCATGGGTCCCATAGTTATCAAACCAAACTTCTTCTCCATGTGTAGATAAAAAAAGAACAATCGTGTTAGATTTACGAACATTTCACCACAAATGTTTTAAATAAAAGCTTTCTTTTAAGCGTTTTTCCTGGTTTCAGGGAATTACTGGGTTTATTAGATAAGTTTCTACTGGGTTTAGTACGTAGGTTTCTGTTTTTACCTATGTGGGTTATGTTGTATAACAATTCTTAATGTTTTATTCTGATAAGTCAATTCCTTGTCTGATTTGTCGACTCCTTGTTGAAGATGTTTGTACGATATGGCATGCCTGTCACAATCATAATTCAGGAAAATATCTGCGTTTTTAAAGGAAATACCCTAATAAATGATTTTTTTAATTGGAACAGAGTGTTTAAATGTCTAACATTTTACCAAATCTGATTCAAATTGGAGCTGCCGTTTAAGCGATATGCGCAAAAAAGCTATTTTTTTAGAAAAAAATACCGTTTTGGTTATTAACGTCTCAGGGGAATTCCCCTAGATATATTACCCAAAATTTTGGTTTCTGCATATCTAGGCCATGTTGTCTAACAAATAAAAAAGTTGGATTGAGCATACATTTTTTCTTCTTGTAGATGTCAGGGCGACATGACATGCCTGTCACAATCATGATTTGACAACAAAAGCTTATTTTTAGGGTATTTCCCTAGGTAATTTTTTTATTTCTTTTAAGTGTTAAATCAGTTACTAATGCACTTACATTTTATCAAATCTGATTCAAACTGGATTTACAGTTCAAGAGCTATGCGCAAAAAAGCTCATTTTTTTAGAAAAAAATATTGTTTTGGTTTTTAACGTCTCAGGGAAATTCCCCTGGATATATTACCCAAAATTTTAGTTTTTACAAATCTAGGCCATGTTGTCTAACAAATGACAAAGTTTTATTGCAATTCCATTACTCCTTCTGATAGATGTCGGTGCTACAACCCATGCCTGTCACAATCATGATTTAAAAACAAAATCTTATTTTTAGGGTATTTCCCTGTGTAATTTTTTTAATTCTTTTAAGTGATATATCAGTGGTTAATGCACTTACAGTTTACTAAATCTAATTGAAATTGGAGTAGCCGTTCAAGCGCTATGCCTAAAAAAGGTAATTTTTTTTAAAAAAAGAAATCGTTTTGGTTTTTCACCTACAAGGGGAATTCCCCTGGGTATTTGCCCCAAAATTTTGGCTTATGCATATCTAGACCATGTTGTCTAACAAATGACAAAGTTGTATTGCCATTCCATTACTCCTTCTGGTAGGTGTCGTTGACACAAGCCATGCCTGTCACAATCATGATTTGAAAACAAAATCTTATTTTAGGGTATTTCCCTGGGTAATTTTTTAAATTCTTTTAAGTGGTATATCAGTGGCTAATGCACTTACAGTTTTCCAAATCTAATTGAAATTGGAGCAGCCGTTCAAGCGCTATGCCTAAAAAAGGTAATTTTTTAAAAAAAGATACCGTTTTGGTTTTTCACCTCCAAGGGGAACTCCCCTGGGTATATGCCCCAAAATTTCGGTTTATGCACATTTAGACCATGTTTTCTAATAAATGACAAAGTTGTATTGCCATTCCATTACTCCTTCTGGTAGGTGTCGTTGCCACAAGCCATGCCTGTCACAATCATGATTTGAAAACAAAATCTTATTTTTAGGGTATTTCCCTGGGTAATTTTTTTAATTTTTTTAAGTGGTATATCAGTGGCTAAGGCACTTACAGTTTACCAAATCTAATTGAAATTGGAGTAGTCGTTCAAGCGCTATGCCTAAAAATGGAATTTTTTTAAAAAAGATACCGTTTTGGTTTTTTACCTCCCAGGGGAATTCCCCTGGGTATACGCCCCAAAATTTTGGTCTATGCACATCTAGACCATGTTGTTTAATAAATTACAAAGTTGTATTGCTATTCCATTACCCCATTTGATAGATGTTGTTGCCACAAGCCATGCCTGTCAAGCGTTTGACGAAAAAAAAAAGAAAAAAAATGAAAAAAAACGGACAAAAACAATATGTGTCCCATTTTTCCAAATGGGACCCATAACTATACTATAAGTTACTCTGTATATAACAACTTAGTTATTGCAAATGTGTGTTTACGTCACGCAGAGTAAGTTCTAGAATTCCGTGAAGATTAACGAACTTTGCTTAAAGAAGTTGTGACGTCAAATAATTGTTTGTCGTTTAACTAGATGTTCACAATCAATCTAACAGTTCATTTATATTGCAGTGGGTGTTTAGATACGGTGCAGTAGATTTATAAGAGTGTTACATCGAGAGGCCTAATTTTATCGTTTTCTGCATTTGTCAACAAATCCGGTATGAGACTGTGATCAGTTTTAAACCACAAATCATGAAATACTTTGCTCTATTGATCATCTTCTGTGGTTTGTACATTGTTGCATCAGGTAACGAAATTGGTTTCTTTCGAATAGTGGACATTTTGTTAAACCAGTACATTACAGAGCAACGTCCCAAGGAGGAAGCTCAGAGCTGCAATCTGATTCAAAATTTCAGAAACGAAAGGCATTTGTTAAGTACACCATGTGCATGTTTACTGTCCCAACTTTTGTCACCGCAACAGCAAGGCCCCAAGATCCAAACCTTCCTCATAAATTTAACTTGACCGTCGAAGAAATTTTCAGCCACGGTTTTTTGTTTGAACTTATGCGAACCGACGAGGCCACAGGCTGGGATACGATGCTGATTGTAGATTGGGTGATTTACACAGGTAAGCAAAATAGTGCCAACATACAATGCTGCAGTTATTAACTAATCATGCGAATAATTATTGTACCGTTACATGAAAATCATCTATCATAAACTACCGTGTAACTGTAGTAGCTACAAGATGGGTTTGGTAAAACAGGGATCCACCAAGTCTATGTTAATACACGGATACCACAAAAATACTTAACTAAAAAATTCAAGATTGACGATTCTTTTGTCATTTCGAGATATATTCCTTGGTTTAGGATTACCCACAAGCTGCAAAGA
>CH002102.1:92552-131014 GCA_000149265.1 Ciona savignyi | reverse complement strand
TGTGGTGTGTCCCATCTTTTCCAAATGGGACCCATAATAAGAATATGTTCTAAAATCATGATTGTGACAGGCATGCCATGTCGCCCCCACATCTACCAAAAGGAGTAATGGAATCGCAATAAAAATTAGTCTTTAGTTAGACAACATGGTCTAGATATGCAGAAATAAAAATTTTGGGTGATATATCCAGGGGAATTCCCCCGAGACGTTAAAAACCAAAACGGCATTTAAAAAAAAAAAACATAACTTTTTTAGGTG
Source organism: Ciona savignyi (assembly GCA_000149265.1). Lineage (NCBI taxonomy): Eukaryota > Metazoa > Chordata > Ascidiacea > Phlebobranchia > Cionidae > Ciona > Ciona savignyi. Next base: position 130,756 of record CH002102.1, on the reverse strand, counting down.
TAGCGCTAAAACGTCTATTCCAAATTTAATCACATTTGGTGGAATGTAAGTGCATTAGCCTCTAAATTTAACACTTAAAAGAAATAAACAAAATTACCTGGGGAAATACCCAGAAAAATAAGATTTTGTCCTTAAATCATAATTGTGACAGGCTTGCCATGTCGCCGCGACATCTACCAAAAGGAGTAATAGAATCGCAATAAATATTGTAATTTGTTAGACAATATGGTTAAGATATGCAGAATCCAAAATTGTTGGCGATAAATCCAGAGGAATTCCCCGGGAAAGTTAAAAACCAAAACGGTATTTTTTTCTAAAAAAATAGCTTTTTTGGGTATAGCGCTTGAACGGCCGCTGTATTTTTAATTAGATTTGGTGAAATGTTAGTGCATTAGCCACTGATTTAACACTTAAAAGAAATAAAAAAATACATTGAAAAATTCCATAAAAATAAGATTTAGGTCTCAAATCATGATTTTGACAGGATTCCCCGAAGCCATAAAAAACTAAATCGGGCTGTTTTGGTTTGGTTTAATAACTATGGGACCCATGCGTTTATGCTTGCAGAAACAAAGTACATACTAGGTTTATAAGATACAAATTGTGGTTACAAGGGACCCTGTAGTATAAATAAATGGCATACAAATGAGTTTTACAAATAGTGGTGGTTAAACACGTGGTTGACACTCTCTAGTTATATTATTATCTTCACTTTGTAGTAAGACACTAATTTGCTGTAATACTCAGTGTGTTCTTGCTATAGTCTGTGATGGTATAGTATGGTGGCAAAACTGCTATAGTATGGTGGTGGAATGCCAAGATCCGCCCACGTTTAGCTTGACATATTTGTTTGAATTCAATAATGAGCTACAACTTAAAAATCACAAACTTAAGGTTTAAGCGTCACTACTGCGCCTATACAGATAGCATTTAAATTTTTATTTTAGTTTGTTATAACATGACCAATTAGATTAAAGCTGTAGTTTTGAAAACTTATAAAGATCGGTAATGTATGTGGCATGTAGCCCATATGTTTATATATATTGTTAAAAAATGTTTGATAACACGCAAGGGATTTTAGTTAACAGCTATCACGTACGACGTCTCGACTTTGACAGTTTGTACACTGATAACGAATGTATTTTTGTCTTATTTATTCCATAACTTGATTCATGTCGCTGTATGTTCTTTATGTTTATTGTAAATAATCAATATTTGTTTTATTTAATATGGATTATGGTTTGATACAAGATTTTATATTCCCAGAATAAAACTTTTGATTTTTTCATGTTTGTTGGCGAAAATGCCTGGGACAGAATGGAACCAAACACTTGTTAATGTGGCAAGACCAATAATTACGTACAAGCCTAAAAAATGTGGGTCAATATGATACCAGAGTTTCGTTGTTCATTTCGTTTGAATGTTTCAAAGCGAGAGATTACCACAACTTGAAAGTGTTTGCCATGTGTCAAGATTGGTAGCGTGGGTCAAACGATGAAGTAGAATTGATTTAATATAATTAAACTTCTTTAAGTTTACTTATTAACCCAAGAACGATTAAAGTAATTTTTAAATCGAGCCGTTTCTTTTATTAATTGTCGGGTCCCGTATAACTTATACAAACGTTTGTTTCTATGAGCAGAAACTAATAGGTTCACGAGTTATCTATCTGAATTTTATATTCATGTTTTATATTCACGTTGATATACAAAAAGCAATAAAAAAAATTCTAGCATCTCTATAATGTTTAACTCGATTAAAACATTAAAACTTCAGTACACAATTGCTCACCTAGCAATTTGACCTTCGTGTATGTTTTTTCTGTTTGCATGTGGTTGAGTTGTGGTTGTATTTTTGTTCCTATATTATTAAATCTTCTATTCGTTTATGAATGTTTGGGCTCGCCAGATGTTGTATATACACGTGGTAAAAGTATAGGCCTATTATTGGATGAATTACTTTTATATGTTATTAAGACTTTTTTGGGGGTAATGTTTTTATCCACACTTCTCTAGGCGTGATTCACCCTACAATTTCAGCTGAATATCTAGTACAACAACTCTCAAAAGTAAAACTCATTATTTCCTTTTATCCCTGTTATTATGGGGCGTTAAAAAAGACTGATTACTTAGTAGAGTGGGTTGGTGTGTTAAGGGGATTTCCTAAACAAAGGTTATTTAGGTATGGGGTATTCGACATATTACATTTCGCCTGCAGATATTTAAACTTTAGTCGATATAACGAAAAAAGCAAACCACAAAGGTAGGTGGAAATATTATCTGCTTTAACTCGCTTGGAGGTTGATTAATATATTCTGCATTTTTGAGTCATCAAAATTAAAAAAATTAAGTGGTAAACATTAAACTTTAGAGTGTGTGTTGAAGCTAAATCCCTCAACAGTCGGCGCGATGTTTGGGCCGTGACGAATAAGTGACTATTATCATTTAATGCTCGATTCAAAGTGTATTCCGGTCAAACGTTCCAAAATAATTCAAACAACAATATCAGAAGTCAGGAGTCAGGAGCCAGGATATTAAATTTAGTTATTGATAGTCACTAATAAATAAACAAAAACATATTAATACAAATTAATCTTATATAAAGGTTACAACTGACTTATGACATCGCAGAAAACTGGCGCAAAACTGAAACACGAGTTTAGAAAATGAAACAAAGAACGGAAAGTTCGCCGATAGGTGGCGCAATAAATATTATAAACAACCCGGGTCATACAGTACTGAAAAAGGGAATTGTTGACGTCAACATTCCGGCCCCAAAATAACGAAAGTTTTTTCCGAAAACGAACGACAAACAATAACTGTACACAAAAAAGACAAAATTAATTGAAATCTTTCAAACGTACATTTCAAACATCTAACATCCAGGTTGAAGAGGATGTATCAACTCGTGTTCTTCTCATAAGGACATCATGGTGTAATCGACAATTAAACAGTTCCAATATCTTTTGATTTTACAAATGATTGGCCACAAACTATCCAGTATCTCTCCAGCAGAGCAGCTCATGTGGTAAGTACAAATTTACTCCCAATGTCCTTCCAACAGCAAACTTATCCATCGAATCACAAGTGAGCTTTAATGACCTATCAGCACCTGGTAGGAAGGAAAGAACACAGCGGCAGTTACGGTTATACTTTATGGGATAAATACCACTGCTGTGTAGAAATTTGGATAACTGCGATATACAAGACTCAGTCATTTCCCTTGAAGTAATAACATATAAGCAATCAGCCACAGTGGTATTTTTCTTTGCATCTTCCTGCTGGAACCTTGTCAATTTGTTGGTGTGCTCCGGCCCCTGTAGCAGCTGGTGGGGATTATACCAAATCCTTTTAGCAGGGACAGTGCTATAGTCTGGATTTTTATGTTCGTTATCTCTGTAATCTCTCATTTTATCCTTCTTCTTTGGACTATAGTGTCTGCGTTTCACTAATCTTTGATCGTCAGCAAAGATGGGTTTGCTTAATTTCGAGGGCAGCCTGATTATATTACATCCATTTACGTCTTTCGTAGTGACTTGTCCATGAGTTTATACTTTTGTTGACCTTCCCTTGAAAGGGATTCTTCTTTCATGTGCTTAGTATCACAAAGGTTGTGGGGGAACATGTGCTTATGTTGTTGGTGCAACGTTTGAGTGCTAACTTTACAACAATTCACAGACACACATGTGTCATTTGAAGCATTATTTGACTCTACTCCATTAAGAGTCCATCCAAGACGTGTTCGAATGGCGGTTGGGCAACCCGACATGCGGCGCCGAGAAATTTCTTCTGTGGCCAGCTCATTGTCCGATCCGATCAGCAACTCAACCTCATTTAGGTTTAAACATGGAAAATGTAAATTTCTGAGATGAGGATACTTATATTTATCCTTTTGTGTTGGTATACTGTCATGCACATCAGGTAACTCAGGAACAACCAATACATCTCCAAGTGAAAAGATATCCTGCTCGTACAATCCTTTGATTGACAACTTCATTAAACAACTATTATGATCTACCGAGTGGTTCAAAGTTTTTATTGTAAACTTGGTTCCTCTTCTTTCATGTGGTGAAATTGTTGGCATCAGTTTGTTCAATAGACTTGTCTTACACATAGTATGGGAGGCTCCACTGTCCAGAAATGCATAAGTTAGCACAGAGCAGTTTCTATCAGCAGACCAAACTTCAACGGGTAGCACACGAAATCGAGTTCTCTTAGAAATATCCACTATTGCGTTGCTGGCGCCAGTCAGTACTTGATTACTAGATACTTTCGGTTCCCATGATGGTAGTGTGTGAGATCTTTGAAAATGCAGCAGCGAATGATGCTTATATCCACAACTTTGACATCTTCTTCTATTGAAGCAAGCACCAGCACTATGTCCTCTGACCAGACAATTAAAACAAGCGCCCCTCTTTTTTACAATGTCAAATCTTTGATGTGGCGTACATTGCATGAATTGCTCACACTCATACAAATGATGTGGGTTTTCACAAAGTAGACATGAAACGGTACTTGGGTATTTTGTGTTTCGTTGAAGGTTCCTGAACGATTGCATATTAATAATCCCGCTAGTGTTTAATCCAACTATTTGTTTTCCACAACTTCGGTTATCCTTGCTTATATTCTGAGTGGAGTGTGAAATTGCATCTCTTTCAAATGCAATTTGTCCAAGTGAAGTGTTTCTCAGTTTTGCAGCAATATCAACGTGGTGCATTATTTCAGAAAAACACGGTAATTGTCCTTCGCTTATCCTCATTCTACAATCTCTTAGAATCCCAACTTGTAGACCTTTTGGTAGACGTCGGTACAATTTCTCAATCAAGTTAGCATCTTCCAAATAGTTTGAGCACCCAAATGCAATTAACGTATTGTAACAGCTATTCATTTCTGTCCATAATTTAAACAGTGCATTGTGGTCTCCATCTGGTAAGTTGTCTCCTATGGTTAGTGTGTCAAGATGGGCATGCACAATTCGATGACGTTGCCCAAACTGTTCGTCCAAAATAGACATAGCCATTTCAAAACCTTTCTCTGGTGGTTCAATCACAAAACATGATCGAATTGCCTCGTAGGCTTTACCTGTACACAAGTTCATCAAATAGTTCAATCGGGTGGATGCATCCATGACCGAATCCATAATATTATTTCGAAACTCAGTTTTAAACTTATGAAACTCTAGAGCACTTCCATCAAACTTAGTCAGGGTACGGACTGGGAGAGGCCCTCTTTGCATTGATGCCGCCATTACCTTAATTGCATTAGTTAGTTCAAGAAGATCATTTGACTTATCAAGTTGTAAAGGCGGATGCACACATACCCGTCTGCGGCTGCCGCAGAGTGCTTACGGCGCGGCTCTGCCGCGTGTCAGTGCACACATCGCCGCAACGGGGTTTTTGAGCGGCTTGTGCGCCAATAAGCGGTCAATTTTCTCGGTCCTGCGGCGCTTGCGGCCGAGTAGAAAAATTTCTACTTTGCCGCAGAAGCCGCACAGCTACAAATCTGGTTAAAAGCAAAAAAATGCATTTTTTTAATATTGCAGCATAGTTTGGTTAATAATTTAGCCTGGGATAGATGTATTGTTGTTTTGCTTTGTGGATTAGGTCCAAGACTCATATTTAACCAACTTTATTTAAAATTGTAGGATTTGTAGCCTAAATATGGACGAGGCATTAAAGTTAAAAAACGTTGAGGAAACCAATAAAGTAATTAAAGCATACATTATGAAACTGAGTGTGATCCTGGAAGGTAAGATATTAGGCTATTTAATTTTAATTATTGTATTGTTTCACTTTCAAGTGAAGTAAGATTACACAAAAAGCAGTGCTGGTATAATAGAATATTATTTAACTTCAAAATTTAGGAGGCACCGATAAAACCCTGGAGTTGACTAGTCATACTGGAGGCACCAAACTAGATAACTTATGTTTTTTTTGTGCCTTCCTGTTTTGCTGTAGTATCTTGCCAGTTTTTTGTAAATTGTTGGATTTTCAGTTAACGCCATATGTATATATATATATATATATGCCATTCACTCTCGTTATTACCGTTACTTAAAAACTTTCTTGTTATACTTTCAAATATATTAATTGATCAGTGCACATTGATATTGGTACCCTGTTTAGTTTTTTTGCAATGTTGTGGATTAGGCCTACACTGCAAAAACTACAAATTATTAAGTCATGCACTCCCGAGACCTTGTTGAAATGGCTTCCCGAACTGGTCGGTCACTCTCACTATATATTAAATATATATATTTGTATGGATGTGTATACCAATACAATACAGTATTTTGATAGTTAATTTTTATTGTTTTTTTTCTAGACAGGTATGGGTACACAAGATGTTGACAGAGAGAGATTTAAGATCTGAGTTTGTCTTTTTGTGAAATTACAGAAGATTTGTCAGATGTGTTGGACAATCTGGAAAATTAATGCTAGTAACCCATACCGGCACTGTATTAGTACCAAGCTGGAAAAGACAGAAAAGAAGAAACTACATATGATTGAATCATTCATACTGTAAGTTATATCTTCATGAACATTGGTAGAGGGGCATGAAGTAATGGTTAGCGGTTTGTGTTATAGGATAGTGGTCGGTTTGGTATTTCCACTCTTTTTAGAATATTTCAAATTTTTAATTGATTATTATAAAAAAAAATTGAGAAAGTTTTATTTTCATATGTAGTTAAGTTAAACAGTGTTGTTGGTTGTGGTCAATGTTTTTGTGCAGAGTAAGTAAAAAAATTTCTTTCACATACAGAGATTGCAAAAAAGCACCCTGGCTGTAATGCACACAGAATCAAATTTACACTGGCTTGAACACTACGGTCAATTTGGGACTACAACTTCGTACTAAACTAGCTGATGTGGTAGAATTTTATTTCTCAGTAGAAATTCACATGACTGAGTCATCCACATGATAGTGATATTTATTTTAATTGTATATATTGTTCTTTTCTTACTGTTTCCATTTTGTTACATGTATGCCCTCTTTATTCAGTTTGTGTCTCCTGTCCAGGTCCACCAGGTGTGTGGTATTGAATAAAATGGAGGACTTAGACAGCAGAGAAATATTGAATAAAGAGGACATGCATGTAACCATACTTTTCCTAATGTTTATATAATAATTTTGTTCCATGTGTTCTTTCAAATTTCTATCCCTTTGTCTACTATTGAATAAATTCCTCACTTGCCAGTAGTGATTTAATTGTTATTTTTTTTGTATTGACAATGACGAAGAGAAAAAAATTTGACTCTTCGGGTAATCAGATATGAACAGGTTAGCCCAGTTGGGCATTAAAACCACTCAACTTTGGGAAACATTTGCTGGTGTCGTTTGCAGTCAAAAGTTTAGTCAATTCTCATTAATCTCTTCTCTTTTTAAGTATTTTGCAAAAAATAGTAATCCTAACCTAATACATTGAATGAAATGAACTTATCTTTTGACTAGAAAATCAGTTCTAGGAAGGTATATGCCTAATCATAAACTCTAAACCCTTGATTTGCAAATAAAAGGCCATTTTAGTACCAATCTTTGCATTGCAATAGCGTCCTTGGAAACCGGGCGATGTGAATGTGGTGTGCATAGGTGAGTCGCACAGCCGCACAAGATGACCGCAGCCGCGCCGCTTACTGCTTGGGGATTCCCCGCCCGCAGCCGCAAAACTTGTCATATGTGCATCCGCCTTAAGGCATCACCTTTTACAGAGCTACATTGTTCCCTTAAATTAGGTGATGACCGAGAATTAGGGCATTCATCAAAACTTTCAGTTGTATCAATCACTTTAAAATCCGTTCTCACCTTAGATTTGTCTCCATCTTTAATGTTCATTTGGCTCAAAATCAATTTATCTTCCTCTTCAAGTAGCAATTTTGCATGAGAAATTTCTTGATGTCTTTGTTTCAGGACATCTAAATCTGGTTTTCCATCCATTCCGCCCATATTAGAACACAAACTTTGAGAGACTTTATGATTTGTTTTAAACACAATGTTTGGACGTAAGTTTAACTGTCCACCAATTAGTTCTTCAATCAGCTCTGTGGCACTTTTGTTTGAACTCTCATCAGCTGTCAGATCAATCAAAGGTTCGCTGTCCATTTTGTTCATAACTTAAATTTAATAATGTTGAAGCTAAATCCCTCAACAGTCGGCGCGATGTTTCGGCCGTGACGAATAAGTGACTATTATCATTTAATGCTCGATTCAAAGTGTATTCAGGTCAAACGTTCCAAAATAATTCAAACAACAATATCAGAAGTCAGGAGTCAGGAGCCAGGAGATTAAATTTAGTTATTGATAGTCACTAATAAATAAACAAAAACATATTAATACAAATTAATCTTATATAAAGGTTACAACTGACTTATGACATCGCCGAAAACTGGCGCAAAACTGAAAATGAAACAAAGAACGGAAAGTTCGCCGATAGGTGGCGCAATAAATATTATAAACAACCCGGGTCATACAGTACTGAAAAAGGGAATTGTTGACGTCAACAGTGTGTAATAAATTATTAAGTGTGCTAATATTAAACCGGTAATTCGTCTGCTGGGTGAAGGCTTGACAAATATTTCTCAGTGGGTAATTCCAGCATGAGTGTGGGTGTTTACCAACTCTAAGGATGAACAAGACGTTCTCCTTAGATTGAAATATACATTACGTTGTCATGTCAACTTGGTCAATATACGCCTGCAGGCTATATAAGCGGGCTATCACACAATCAAGCGCACCTTATAACGGAAGATACTTTGAGTCATTCCTGCAATAATTTGTACGCAATTTACTAAACAAAATAAGTATGCTTCTGCTTAGTTCTTTTGTCGGCACTGTTTTTCTACTGTCAGGCATCGCCCAGGGTAAGAAAGAATATTTTTAAATAAAACAACTTTTAGTTTTTTTGCAAGGGAAATATTCATTTAATAGTCTATTAAATTAAGAGTTAAAAAGGTTTAAATAAAAAGTTTTGAAAACTTTTCAAATATCTCAGTAAATGCTCCTATATAAAAAAAGGTTTAATTCCATGCTTTACATTACTCAAAAAGTGTTTTATTAAGTTGAAGAATGTTGCGATGTTATTTCAGGTCAGGTGTCTTGTCGGACATGCATTGTGAACACATACAACGGGCCGTATCACGACGACTGCTATGACCAGGTTTCGAATATTCCAACTATAAAATGCACATCATTGCAACACTACTGCCAGATCATATTTCAGTTTAACGACGGTAAAATTTTCTTACCAAAAATAACGAAACATTATATTTACTTTATTTATATCTATCTTAATATTATAACAATCTTCGTTTAAGAGAATGTCTAGGGTTAATGCGGTTCACCAAATTAATTAGAAACGTGATTTTTAATCCTAGAAACTAATCCTAGAAACGTGAGTTTCATATAATTAATGAAATAAAATCAAATGTATTCAAGTTCTAAGTATTCTCACATTAGACAAATGACGTTTGCGGAAATAAAATGATAGCCGACGTATTTACCACACTGAAAGTATGAATATGCTCTTTCAAAAAAGATTATTTTTTAATAAAAAAGCAGTGAATCCAAATGTGTTATATTGTATAGTAGTGTATACAGTCGTGCTTTACATGGCTACTATAACGAGTTGTAGTTGCTGCTTACCGATTGTAGTCCAGCCTATATTGTAAATCTTGCACAACTGTGTCGCAGGATTACCTTCACGCGTGACACGAGGATGCGTCGATCCAAGAACCGATCAGGATCAGTCTACGGCAAACATGCCGACAGCCAACAAATGTGTAACAACCATTCGTAGCGGCGACGTTGGGGAATCTACAACATGTTACTATTCGTGCAAAACGGACTACTGCAACTCGTTACCAACAAGTAAGTACCACATCTGTATTGTATTGGTGCTGTTATCAATATTGTAATGTGTTGAAATATAACAAAAAAAACAAGTCTCGGATAACATAAAGAAGCTTTTAATAGCTTATCAGGGTTTATGTATAGTTCTGTCGAGTATTCCTTTTGGGGTCACTGTAAAATTAAAGGTCGGTTCAATAAGGCACAAGGCATTTAACATAACTAAAAGTTTCAACCTGATTTCAATCTCGACAGACCATAATATGTAAAAAGATAACCCGTATCCAGCAATTCCTTTTTGCGGAATAGAGGGCGAAACGACATGCCAGTCACGAGCGTTACGCTGATAATGGGGAGTGAAATAAATCGTCGATTTTAAAGGGTACTCATAATAATACGTTGGTACAATTTCCTTGTATTTTTACCACATAAACTTCGGGGAGCGAAGTTTAATAGAATATGTTGTCTAAGGTAAATTTTTCAAAGATCGCTAGACCGTAAAATATATTTTGTAATAAATCAATATCCTGCCATTGTTTTTCAAAATCAATTTCATGAAATCTGTATAGCCTACCAATGAAACCCTTCGGCTTATAATTCATTTTATAGTACTGTCACGTATATTTCTATATTGGCGTTGAACGCCCCTTTTTAAAAAGTCAATTGATAATACTAAGTAAAGTAGGCTACATAGAATACAGGATAGGATATCCATGTTTATCCCCGTGGATGGGCAAACCAAGGGGGTTATCACACGGGCAATCGTCAGATCACCTCGCGCCCATCGTCGGGTTACCGGAGCTATTGCAGTGTGTTGTATATGATAGACACGTTTCTTTAATTTTGTAGAACCCATTAATACGATGGGTTCAGGCAATGTCCGCAAAGTGCCTTGCCCAAGGACACAGCCGTCTAGCTAGCGACCGGTTTCGCACCTGCAACTTTTCAATTGAAAGGCGACGCACTTAACCGCTAGATCAACCGGAGGAACTATATGCCATTTGTATGTTTAGTCCGCTACGTTCTTTTACTCGTATAAACATAGTATAAGCTGCCTTACTTAGACACAAGCTCGTTTAACTGTAGTACTCGGTCGGGTACGTATCTGTCGTGAAAATAAGACGTTTTACTTCGCTTGTTTTTAAATAATTCCAGCAAAATTGAAACAATGTGCCACAAACTGCTTCAACTATATCAACCAAGGCGACTGCAATTACTTTTCTGGAAATTGCATTTGCAGAACTGGATTCACTGGATCGGATTGCGCTACAGGTTAGTGTAGAAACTTTGAAAGGGTCTCATGCGTATGTTTGGCTTATTTTATTTTGACTCAACGTGCTGAGTAATCATTTCTATGTTTAAATATGTTGTTGCAATGTCGTACGCGAGTACAATTCTAACAATCACATGACTAAAGTACAACAGTAGCCTACAATAAAATATACCCAAAATCGAACAACTAAATAATAGTGTGGGGACAATGTATAATCGGGTTATGTTATTATATTAATATCAGGGGAGTTACTAGAATGCAGTGTATATTTTTATCGTATTAGTTTAAAATTTTCTTTGATCATTCCAGCTACTGCGGCCACATACAGAAGTTGTGTTCAATGCAACGAGGAAACCGACCAAGGCTGCGCTAGCAGAACAACATCTACAACATGCTCCAGGCCCGATACTGTATTACCATACTGCTCGTCGGTAAAAACCAGCACTATAGATTCAAGTAAGGCAAACTTAGATGATAGTTACACAGCGAGACTAGAAGTACTTTATAAAGTATATGGCAATGGTGTTTGCCGCATTTTACTTGGCAAATCCGACCATATTTTTAAAATGTGGGTTAAAGCATTCATTTTGTCTAACTGACCAAATCTTGATTAATAAGCCAATAACCTTATATTCCTAGCCACGGATAACAACTGTCATATCCTAAGCAGTCGTTCATTTTTTCCTTTGAAAGTGTTTAAGCTATTTTAAATAAATAGCCGAAGGGTCGGCCAAAACGGTAAGGAACAAGTGTTTTCACAAGTGAACTCTTCACAACTTTAAGTAACAACCAGGGGCGGTATTCTGAGCTTTTAATCGCACGTAAGACTTACGAGCTCGTAACTCTTCGACGCTGCGAGCAAGTTACGAGCGCGGAGCTTAAGTGAAATTGCTATTCCGAACGACACTCGCAAATGACTCGCATTGGGTGACGCAAAAAGGAGAGATTTGCGTCAAAACGTGAGAAAAAGGATCGACCAAAACAAAGAACCGTTTGCCGCACCAGCCTTTGTACGCTGTTTAACTTGCAAATGTCTTCCAAAACAACAAAAATTGCTAAGAGTAAAAAGCGTGTTGCTAATTGGAGCGAAGAAGAAGTTGAAGCTTTAGTAGAGGGAATACAAACTCATAAAAAGCATGTTATGGGTTCATTTTCTTCGGAAATATCAGCAGATTCTAAATCCCAAGCATGGAAACTTGTAACTCTGAAAGTAAGTTTTAAGTTTAAGTGGCAGACCTTTTCACATGTTTGCTGTGATCTTTGCTTTTAAATCCGACATGTTAATTCATTTTTTAGACTGCAATTCTGTAACGTTACTGGTTATTTTTAAATTACCAGAATCAATGCTGGCCTAAGCCCTACCATACAAGCACCAGTAGCCTACTATGTGGCCAAAGCATCCCACTGCCCTGTGCAATTCATAATAAACAGTGGATTGGCATTTAAAGCCGTATTTTTTAGGTTAATTCTGTGAATATTTCTGGTATCAATCGAACTGCTGAACAAGTAAAGCATAAGTGGTGGGACATTAAAGCTACTGCAAAGAAAATGGTCTCAAATTGGGAAGGTGAACGCACAAAGACTGGTGGAGGTAAACACACTGCGAAACCTCCCACTGACCTCCACTACAGAGTGATCGGCATAATTGGAAAAGAGGGAGTAACGGGAGTTGAGGGCGTTGGGGATTAGGATACTAATTCCAGTTAAGTGACGAATTACCATTTTACATTTATTTATACATCGGTTGGTAATTTAGTCTTCAGGCGTTAAAACACTGTCAATGTGGTGTTTGCAGTACTGGTACCGTACCAGTAAATTAACACTAATCCGTATTTTTTGCAATTTACATTTTCAGAAGCCGAACAAGCGCATTCTGGAACTACTGAACCACGGCAGCTTGTTTATACACAAGTGGATTCCTCATCACAGCCAACAACAGGCTATGAATTACTGGTGCCATTTTCAGAGTATGGCAAGGTACTGACCATTGACCCCCAAATGTGCTGCCACCAACAAGTCCTGCTTCATCTGCGTGGGGTAAAGGGGTCTTATGGTGGGGCTTTGTGGCTTAATTAGCGCCTATGACTAGCTAGAATGGACCTGAAGCTCCCTGGCCACTGACACTCCAGCCGAACTTCGTCACGGAAGGTTGATTTAATTCTTGTTCACACACGAGCACAGCAAAATATACAACGCTGGTGAATAAGTCGTATGTACAGGTGAAGGCGATATACACACAGTTCTTGGCTTATTGCCACGTTAAAACGATTGTCTTGCAGTAATAAATTGTTCTCTGCACTTTACTCGTTGAGCGGTAAAATATCGACCTCTCAGCGCTAAAGTATAAATCGTATGTCTTAAAAGCGTTAAAACTCTCAGTCTTCAAAATTTCGGTTTCAACAATAATATTCTGCTACAGTATTAGCCGTTACACTGTTAGCAAGCTACCACGATAATAATTATTCTATGCGTTACGGCGCTAGACGTTTTGTCTCACAGCGACGAAGTTTGATAACCATGTAAGAGGAAGTTATTGGGAGTTCTAGAGTTAGTGGTATGGCTTTATCGTGTGGGAAAAAATGATAATAAAGTCATATTGTATACAATACACACTGACATTTGTTTAAACACACATTACACCTTGATTTAAGCGAATTATGCTACATCTGATTATTCTGCCTCCTCATTTACTGGAATGTTGAAGAGACAATCCAAAAGAAAAAGAAGTGGTAAAAGTGATGAAGAAATCATATTTATTCAAAAACAAATATTGGAACAAATTCATGAACTTAACAAAACACAGAGATTACAATTACAAGAAATGATAAGACGGATTGGGATTGAATGTGAAAAACTTGAGCTGAAACGACAGACAAACTGTGAAAAAGGTCCCAGCTCAAGCCAACCATTTACAGTAGATGATTAACTGCGTAGACTTTTTTATGCGTACTGTTATTATGGGTCCCTTTTGAAAAAATGGCACACATATTGTTTTTGTCCTTTTTTTTCTTTTTTTCCTTGTCAAACGCTTGACAGGCATGGCATGGCGCCCCGACATCTACCAGAAGGAATAATGGAATCGCAATGAAACTTGGTGATTTTTTAGACAACATGGTCTAGATATGCAGAAACCAAAATTTTGGGTAATAAATTTAGGGGAATTCTCCTATGACGTTAAAAACCAAAACGGTCATTTTTTTCTAAAAAAATAGCTTTTTAGGCCATAGCGCTTGAACGGCTGCTCCAATTTGAATCAAATTTGGTGAAATGTTAGTGCACTAGTCACTGATTTAACACTTGAAAAAAATAAAAAAATTACCTAGGGAAATACCTTGAAAATTAAACTTTTGCTGTTAAATGATAATTGTGACAGGCATGCCATGTCGCCCCGATATCTACCAGAAGGGTTAATGGAATCTCAATGAAACTTTGTTATTTGTTGAACAACATGGTCTAGATATGCAGAAACCAAAATGTTGGGTGATAATTTTAGGTGAATTCCCCTGAGACGTTAAAAACCAATACGGTATTTATTTCTAAAAAATTAGCTGTTTTGGGCATAGCGCTTGAACAACTGCTCCAATTTTAATCAGATTTGGTAGAATGTAAGGGCATTACTCACTGATTTAATAATTAGAAAAAATAAAAAATATTACCCAAGGAAATACTATAAAAAATGAGATTTTGTTCTCAAATCATGATTTTGACAAGCATGGCATTGCGTCCAACATCTACCAGAAGGAGTAATGGAATCGCAATGAAACTTTGTCGTTTGTTAGACAACTTTGTCTAGATATGCAAAAAACAAAATTTTGGGTGATTAATCTAGGGAAATTCCCCTGAGACCTTCAACCCCGTTTTTGGGGGCATAGCGCATAAACGACTGCTCTAAATTTGATCAAGATTGGTAAAAAGTTAGTCCTTTAGTCACTCTGTGGCAATTAAAACAAAGAAAACATTTACTTAGGGTATTTTTCTTAAAACCGAAGATATGTTTCTGAATCATGATTGTGACAGACATGTCACATCGCAAGAATATCTCCAACAACAAGGAGTCGTCAAATCGGATTTAAACTTTAAATAATAACATGGCCCACATATGTAAAACAGAAAGTTATGTAGTAAACTCTTGGGGGATTCTCCAAGGCCATGAAAAACTAATGTCTGTTTTTCGAATTTAGCTTTATTTAGGATAGGATAGGATATTCCTTTTTATCCCCGTGAATGGGAAAATCAAGGGGGTTAACACACGGGCAATCATCAGATCACCTCGCGCCCATCGTCGGGTTACCGGAGCTATTGCAGTGTGTTGTATATGATAGACACGTTCCTTCAATTTGGTAGAACCCATTAATCCGCTGGGTTCAGGCAATGTCCGTAAAGTACCTTTCCCAAGGACACAACCGACCAGCTAGCAACCAGTTTCGCACCTGCAACCTTTCGATTGAATGGCGACGCACTTAACCGTTAGACCAACGGACCGGACAAATTTCGCTACAGCGCTTGAAAAGAAGTTCTAGTTTAAAACTTTTGTGGTAAAATTTTTGTTAAATAACACGATTATTCTTTTTTAATTTAAATATGGAAAATAAGTTTGGTTGATAACTCTGGGACCCATGCGTTTATGCTTGCAGAAACAAACTACCGGTACATACTCGGTGTATAAAATACAATTTGAGGTTAGGGATCCTGAAGTATGAATATATGGCATACAAAAATGTGTTTTACAAATAGTGGTGGTTAAACACGTGGTTGGCACTCTCTAGTTTACACCAACAATTGCAGCATAGACACATATTACAATACTGTTCTCGTTACCGTACCTCAAGCAATGTTTGATTGTTAGCAAATGCCTTATTTTTAACTGTTCGAAAACTTCAAACCGGAACTGCTCACAGCTCCCCGTCATGTCACTGCCCTTTCGCTAACAGCATTTTCTTTGTTCTTTCACTGTTCATTTTCGTGTTCAAGTTGCAATACATAATATGCAAGTTATGTTGCAAAGGTTGATACAATGGCAGCTCTTACAGCCTTTCCTGCATTATCAGTGTTACTTTCATCTTGTGGTGCTGGTGGTAATGTCAGAGAAGTTACTGATGCGTAATTTCCGTCCAACAGTGGAATGTTTCTTCTACGGCAAACATTGTGGAGTATGAAACATGACATAGCAATTTTGTAGGTCTTTGCTGGAGCATAGCACAATGTCCCGCCAGTATGATATATTATTCTTCAACGTTGCTTCAATACACCAAAGGCTCTGTAAGAAATATAATTCGTGGTATCATTTATGTACTGGTGGGTGGAAATATTCATATTAAAGAATTTACCCCCATTATTAGGTATACATTGTACCGGTACATTTAACTCAAGTTACAGCTAAACAACTTACCTTTCTACTACCGCACGGGTCTTCTTATGTGACACATTGTAGATATTTTCAGCATTCGTGGTAGGCCGTGATATTGGTGTCATAAGCCAGGTTTTCAGTGGGTATCTACTGTCTCCCAATAAAACAGCATTCTCGTACTTCCCAGATTCAAAATCTTGAAAGACACCCGATTGTTGCAGAGTAAATGAGTCGTGAGTTGCCCCTGGCCACTACATTAAAAAATACCATATCTGCATCACAAATTGACTGTGGAAAATACACAAATTTTATTCCGCTAAGTCCTAAAGCATTTAGAACATAGATATACAGTAATATAGAATATGACCATGTCATATATGTTTATACTTATAGGATGGGGAAACACGAGTTGTTATACCACGAACAATCATCATCTTACCTTGTGCCCACAGTCGGATTACTGATGATATTACAGTGTGGTAAATGCGAGATATTGTTACAGTTTTTGTTCCACCTATTAAATTACTGGGTTCAATCAATGTTCACTAACCCAAAGATACAACCGACTACTTAATGGCTTCGAACAAATATATAATATACCTTATATACACACATTGCTACCGGTACCATACCTGAATATTGATTGAATGAAAGCCTTTTCGGTTCACATAGAGATGCTCATCCACTTTTGGAGCTATTAACGGTACATGGGTGCCATCTACAGCACCAATCAACCCCAGGAAACTGACTAAATGAGTTAAATTACTGCTTTGGTGGTACTATCAAATTTCTTGTCGGCATATAAATGAAGCAATTTTTTTCTTGAAATGAGGACTATCCAAAAAACGGGTGAAAACTTTGCTTACTGTTGACTGTGCAACATTCAAGTTATCTTTGGTCGAGTTTTGGAAGCTTCCTTAGGCCATCAGCTGGAGGGATATTAAGACTTGTTCTTGGACAGTTAAACATCTTTTATTAGTGCCCTTTTGCTGTTAATCATCTCGCAGTATATGGCACAAATGTAAGATTGCTGCTTTATCCAAGAGATATTCAGATATAAACTCAGTATCTGTCAAGTCTAATGGTCTTTTAGCACCCCTTCTTTTCTTTTATGCTGCTATCGGGGCAAGCGCATTTGGCGGCTAGTCGCTAAACCAAAAGGTCACTTTAGGCTGTCCTTTCCAGTTTTTGAAGTCGGTGCTTGTCTGATTTCTGACTCCAATAACTTACAGCATATAATTCAGACAATAGACTATAGACGCACGGTAATACTTTATTCTGTAAGCTGCATTCTATTACTTAGAATGCAGCGCAAGTTACACGGTTCTGGTGGCAATATCTTGTACGTTTACATACACGGCAATATATAGCAAAGTGGGGAGACATTTCGACGCCCATTTTAATTGGGATAATGACTGGCGTTTTAAGTACAAAAGGCGGTGTAGTTGTCGTAAATACGACGCAAATGACATGTTAGATATACGTCGTTCACATACGGGTTCTACAAACAGTATACGTGATCATTATACATAAAATTATATTAGTTCCCGAAAGCATCGATTCACCACATATCTCCCTTTTTCCAGGCATTTTTAAACAAAGTATTATGCCTATTCTCGTTGTGGTGAGATTCGATGTTGAGGGAAAATTCTTGATCGCCTTTCACAGCACCACGTAGAATTAATTCGAACCTGCAAAAACTAATAGACCGTGGTTGGGCAATTAAACGCCAGGCTACACAATTATGCATAACAAACTGGTGCATTGTATATGAGTGCGTGTATAACTGTTGTGTATTTTTAATCGAAATTGTGCCATCTCACAATTAAGGCAGCAACGCCGCGAATTGTATCACATGACCCCATGAGACCATACTTTCGCCAACCAAGCAATTAAAATCAGTAGCACATATCTTCGCTGATTAGCGGGAAAATAAAATATAAACAAATAGCCTCGCAGTGCGATGAAACAAAATATAGACATCAAGGTGGCGAAAGGTAATAACGACCAATATTAGACATGGTAATAGTCAGTGACACATAACGCAGCGCTCTTACCAACTATGAAACTACGGCAATACGTTCGATCAAACTTGGCACCGTATAGGTTCCATACACAGACCGTGTATGTCGACGTGGAATTGGCGGTGGCGTCGTTGCCTGTTGTGGAACAGGTGGAGGATACGCCACGCGTGGGGGAATGGGTGGTGCTACAGGCGATTCGTTTTGGGCAGTACGATCTCTTATATTATTATGCTTAAATTGCACCGACGCTTTGCAAACTGGAAGAACAGCCGTAGCTAATTTATTAACCTCTGCAGCGTTTGTACAAACGGACTTAACTATAGGAAATGACTCCGGACAATTCGACGCACTTAGACGGCAAGTCTCACCATTTTCTACATAAGGAACAACCCTAGAGAGCGAAGGACGAAAACTGGCGTTATAATTGCGGGCACATATTCCATAAACAAAAGCTAGGTTGCGCTTGCTTTGGAAACGTATGTCAGACACCCGTTTATAGGTAGGAACTTTAACAAGACGACAATTTCGCGCATCTACTTTAAAACCAAAATACCGCAAGAAATCCCTACCAATTACGGGATGCAGTACATTTCCAACGCGAAAACTCCAACGAAATTTACCTACGCCATTAAAACTTATAAAAACAGTTTCTTTACCAGACACTTTGATATTAGTGTCATTCAACGTAGATGGACAATTTCCGGAGTTAAATAATGACTTAACATTATCCATTGGAGGTAGAACAGAACATTCCTCACTTTCATCCACAAAATAGCGCGTACCAGTCTTATAGTCCGCAACAAAAAATAACGATCTAGGAGGAGCGGATTTCGACAATCGTTTCGAAAACGGTCTATTAAAGCGTTTACGCTTACGATTATTTACCTTTCGGACTTTTCGACGACCATTTATGCCAAAGTGGCAACGAAAGCGTGACTTAAACGGCGAGTCAACTTTAACCTCACACGACAGACGAAAATTAGACATAGACGCGCCTGATTTACTGCTTAGTCGGTTGCTGTATGGACGTATAGGGTCATATGACAAAATATCGCAAGCGCCACTAACCATTTTCTGAGACGGTGTTCGTGCACTTGTGAATGAAGTCGGTTTGTTCTTTCTGTCTGCAAACCTGTAAAATGAGACACCGCTATTATGCATCATTGTAGTATCCAAGTATTTAATAACCAACCTAGGACTACGAATTTTTTGGAAGTCAAATAAAATTAACCAGGTGGCTCTGGATTGCAGTTATCAATCACACACAATTACCTAGCAATTAGTATTTAACATAGACAGAAACAATAACTAAAAACTAAAAAATATTATAAAATGATTTACAAACAAGAAAAATACACTCCTGATCTTAAAATAAATTTTCTTTCTTCGTTCGTCGGGATTTCCACGGCGAATTTTCACTTAGGCTGTAGAAAACGACTTCTTCTGGTTGTTCACGCAGATTCCTGTCGAGGTCTTGGCTCAATCGGGTGATTTAGACAGTTCTTAATCTTGAACAATATATGTCGCTGACTTCAGTTGATGATGACAAAACACTTCAGGCGGTTTCTTCTATAAACAGTTCTAGGCGGTAACTTCAAGTTTCTTTCTCTATAAGCGAGTTTTTTAGTTCTTTAACAACTTCGAAATGAAGCTTCTTCGGTTATACACTTTTCTTCGGTAAGGTTGCGTGTTCATATCACGTCGGGTGCAACAATTTAGCACCCCTTCTTTTCTTTTATGCTGCTATCGGGGCAAGCGCATTTGGCCGCTAGTCGCTAAACCAAAAGGTCACTTTAGGCTGTCCTTTCCAGTTTGTGAAGTCGGTGCTTGTCTGATTTCTGACTCCGATAACTTACAGCATATAATTCAGACAATAGACTATAGACGCACGGTAATACTTTATTCTGTAAGCTGCATTCTATTACTTAGAATGCAGCGCAAGTTACACGGTTCTGGTGGCAATATCTTGTACGTTTACATACATGGCAATATATAGCAAAGTGGGGAGACATTTCGACGCCCATTTTAATTGGGATAATGACTGGCGTTTTAAGTACAAAAGGCGGTGTAGTTGTCGTAAATACGACGCAAATGACATGTTAGATATACGTCGTTCACATACGGGTTCTACAAACAGTATACGTGATCATTATACATAAAATTATATTAGTTCCCGAAAGCATCGATTCACCACAGTCTTTTACGCACGTTTTGCCTTCGTTTTGTACTGCGTTGTGACCGCGATGCGAAATATACTGCCATTCCTCTGTTAGACGAATATAACAATGGTACAATTTAGATTCTCTTAGACTAGCAGCTCGCTTAAGAGTGGTATGAAGAACACGTAAATATTACGAACAACTCGCAGACATTTGACTTGCGAGAGGGAGCTCAGAATAGCTCGAGAAGGACTTACGAGCGAAAGCGCGACTTACGAGCACGTAAGTCCTTGCGAGTTGCGCTCAGAAGACCGCCCCATGTCGATTGTGTACACATAATCCTAGACACTTTTAATTAATGCAATTTATAGTTGGTACTTTTTATTACTCTAATGTACACCCCGTGCCCACTTTTTTATGGTGTTAATACACGCCCATAACGATGAATCTTATTTCATAACTTGCGATATCGTTATTTTCTCTTTATAGATAGATTTTTAAAATAATCGATGCTTTTTATCATGCAATTTAACACGTTGTTCCGTGCTAATAAAATTTAAATAATGAAAACAATATTTACCAAAGTGTGACTGGATAGGTGCCAAATTTACTTGCGTCTAAACGGCAAAGAAACGAGCTTGTGTTTAATAAATCCTACATTTAATAATTATACTGTAAATTCCAAAACTTACTAATGACTGAACACTTAGAAAACATGGCCGTTTGAAGTGAAGAAATACGTCATAATGAAGAAAAAGAAAATAATAGAGTAAAGTATAATATTGTATGTCATCGATTGGGAGGTGACGATAAATCTTACACTGTAGACATTGCTTAACTTGATTTTAAAACAAATAACAAGCTAAATAAATTCAACAAGATAAAAACAATATGCTGAAACCAAAAGTATTGCTGTGTTTTAAATAGCTTGTAATCCGAGACTTTAATCTGTTACTTTTTTCAGCTGGCAAAGTTGTACGTGAAGTAGTGACACGGGGATGCACTCCATCTTATACTCACACAGACGAGTGTTCCTTTACCGCACCCAGTAACCGTATTTACGCCTCAACCCATGTCGAATATACATGTACTTCAATGTGTGATACCAACGGCTGCAATACCGGAGTCCGTAAGTTCTAAATTGAACACAGAAGTTTGCAACTTTAATTTTAAGTTTTTATTGTTTCTTTAATAACACAAGATTTTTAGAAGAGGGATGATAGGATATTTATGTTTATCACTGCACTGGGTTCAGGTTATGTCCGTTAAGTGTCTTGTCCAAGAACACAACAGACTAGCTAGCGATCAGTTTCGAAACTACAACCATTTCTACTGAAACGCGAAGCACTAACCCACCAAGTTAATCAGTCGAACTTAAAACTTAAATTTGCCACGTTTAAATCACATTATACGTTATTTGAATGAACAGCAAATGGACTTGTGGACGGCACAGAATCAAAAGCAATGTACTGCATCCAATGCAGTGGGTCCGGCTCGTGTTCCTCTGTCAGTACTCCAACCCGCTGTCCATCAGCATCCGCATCCACCTACTGCGTATCCACTGTCGAATATTACATCTCGGACAAAGTTGACAGGAATTACAACGGTGGGTGTTAAATAACACGTGAGCTAAAACCTTGTAGACATAAGTTTTATCTTTGGACCCAACTAAAGGTCTTTGGACCTAACCATACATGGCTTTAACCGAATTGTAGCAATGTCTTATATATGGGCGGATAAACTCTAATTTTGCCCCCATGGACGTGTAAAGAGTCTATAAATATTTTTGACCAAACCACCCATTTCAGTCAATCCCGGTTACAAACTCATCAACGTGGTTCGCGCATGCGCATCAGCACCAGTGACGACAGGATGCACAACCACCACCATAACCGGCACAACCGCCAACAAGGTCACGTGTCAGGAGAGTTGTTTGAAAGATGGTTGCAACTTCGGGTGGCGTAAGTGGCGTCTTAGACTTTTTTATGAGTTTTAATCCTATGTTGGGCTCGTCAGTAAAACCGTTTTATATAGAATTGTTA
This sequence comes from Ciona savignyi, assembly GCA_000149265.1. NCBI lineage: Eukaryota > Metazoa > Chordata > Ascidiacea > Phlebobranchia > Cionidae > Ciona > Ciona savignyi. The sequence continues at coordinate 108,069 of CH002102.1, read as the reverse complement.
TATGTATGTACGGAAAGCGTTATTTATTTTATGAGCGCTATCACTCTGATGTTTGTTTTATCATAGATATCGGTGTTTGTGATTTAACGCTATCTTAACCGACCATATATTACCAAACAAACTGCAAAATACAAATCACCTATAGGTTGATAAACGGTTCGTTAGTTTGCGGCGTGGTTTCCAAGCGATAAGCCAGTGTAAATGTTCTAAAAAGCTGTATAATAAGCCTTTTTTATTTATTTACTTATTTTTTGTTTTTTATCGCGCCGGTTTTTGAACCCATGATGGGCTCATCACAAGGACCGTTTTTGTATATTATAAGAATCGGTATATGTATATGTCGCCTAAACAACCACGTCACACGACCTTCTGTTTAATAAGCCTTTATAACAAATAAAGTTTCTATGGCAGCCGCACGCCCACTGTGTAGCCGTTGTTATCCCGACGTGTCCAGTAATCCTTACGTTTCCAACCTGATATCATATCTGATATCAACGATGGCCGCTGAAAACAACGATGGCTACGAGGCTTGTCTGAACAACCCACCACCCGCCACCCCATGTTCATTTCCATACCAAGAATTCTGCACTGCCTCTCACACCACCAAAAACCTCATTTCGAGTAAGTTACACTTGAAAATCCTTCACTATAGTTGAATATGATTTAAAATATAATTTCGTTGATTTTCCAGTGGCGATATGGTGACAAAGTAACCCTATAATCAGCAATCCGTTAAATTATTCTGTGGACCACCCGTTTTAATCTTTTCAAAGTAGCCTGAAAATATAGCATATCAGTTTACTAATTCACTGTCGGCGCAGTGGTAAAGGCATTACTTTTCCGCGTCATCATCTGAATAGAAAGTCTGATATATTTAAGTTATCTTCACATAAAGCGTATTTGAGCGCGAGGCAATCTGACAATTGCTCGTGTGTTAACATTCCTTGCGTTTTCCCATCCACGTGGATAAACATGAATATCATATTTGTCCATTTTACGGACTTCTTTCAGCGAGTATATACTTCCGGCTACCCCCAATATGTGATCCGAGGATGCAGTTATCGCAGTATTGGGAACGAATGCAGTGACATTGGGACATCGCGAGCTCTCGGTTATAATTACTACAACTGTAACATAACCTGCACAACCGACGGATGCAATGCTGGTACGTTGAACGGGGGTTTGAATTTTTACTGAGCCAAGTTTCGATCCCATAATGGACTCGTCACCAGAACCGTTTTTGTGTAGGAGTCTATATATATATATATATATGTTTCGGTCGCGTTAACCATTCGGTCATACGACAGTACTTGTTTTGCACTTATATTCTTACCCAAAACCGACGAAACACTATCAGAAGTGGACTATAATGTAATTACACTACGTATTACATTCAACGCATAACACTGCCCTAATACTTCCGTTTCTATTATTTCACTGGGTTTAGGGTCCAGTTAGTGCTTTGCCCAGTAAACGTTCGTAATTGTTGTCTGGGCAACGCAATTTTATTTTGCCACTTTTCTATATTATTGCCAATCAAATCATTATTTTTTAACTAATAAAATTCGAAAACTGTTCTGTTTTTTTAAAACACCATATACACATCATTAATATGTATAGATAGGAAAACGAGAAACTCAACACCATGTACCAAACGTTGATATTTATTATGACGCTGCTAAACTTCTATTTATTTCCAGGGTTGGTCAACGGTTCATTGCGACCTATTCACAGTGTAGTCATGACGTCACTTCCTGCTGTGTTCGCACTTATATTGCAATACCTATTAAGCGTTTAGATTGGGTTGCAATCGATTTGTTTAATTTCCATAATTTTTTGGCAGAATGTTATCATAAATAGTGATAAATAATATAACTAACAATACACTAAGATAAGTTTGTCAATGGGGCTTTGTTACACTTTTTTTAGGACGCTGTTATATTATCCAACTAACTGAACATACTTGTCTGTACGTGGGTGTATGTGCATGCACAGTATAAATAAATATAACGAATACCTGTATACATGATGCTTCGAAATAATAAAATGCTTTTATTGAATACTCAGTTCCTAGTTTGATGGGAATTATTTACGCATGGTAATTCTAAATATTTTTCGGTTTAAAATTAAATATATTTTGCGGTTCTAAGTATTTACGTTTAGCCAAACACTTAAACTTATAAATTTAACGTTTTAGCATCAGAACTAGGGCTGCAACGATACCTGTTAACAATACCAATAATCGCGGATCAAGGTATCGGGATAATCCCGATTATCGTAAAGTAAACATCGGCGATTCTTAACTTCTTAACGTATTTATTGGATGGAAATGCGTTTTTTTAGCTCAATATAAGTATAGGAGGCGTTCAACTAATTAAAATTAAAACCTCACGGTTTATGGTGCGACACTTTACCATTTGCATGCAACCTACAACATTTCGGGTTTATTCTTCTTTATATCTTTTGAAATCACAATTAACAATACCAGAATAAGTGTCTGATCACGTATATATATAAGTTGTTTGTATTGGACTGCGCTACACTGCACAACTTTGTAAAGTTAATGGAATAAAAACGCAATGAAAGCGACAAGATTCTGATTAAAATGCACGCTGAAATGAATAACGAATAACCAATCCTGATTAACCAATCCAGATTAACCAATCCTGATTAACCAATCCTGATTAACCAATCCTGATTAACGAATCCTGATTACGTAATCTTGATTAACCAATCTTTAATAACCAATCTTGATATAGACCAGGGGTTCTTAACCAGGGGTAAATTTACCCCTTGGGGGTAAATTTTACCGATTGAAGGGGTAAATTTACTAAATTATAAGCTAAATCAAACTTCAATTTTGCGTATTGAAAAAGTAGGAGTTTTGCACTGGATTATAATTCAAATATATGATTTTTACATTCTTGTGTGTTTACTGTAGTTTTTCATAACTAAAAAAACTATTTTGATATGTGCCCTGGTAAAAAAACGAAAGGATTTGCTTTACTTTTCTTGACAAAGGGCCACCAAGAAGATGGGGGTAAATTATACTTTTTTCATTCGGAAAGGGGTAAACGAGACAAAAAAGGTTAAGAACCCCTGATATAGAGAGTTAGTCACCAACCCAACATTTAAATAACCTTTACCATGTTATATACACAAGTTTCAAAGTTAAGTTGAAATTGATTAGTAGCTTTATGATATTCATCCGCCATATATCAGCTCTAGTTCTCCTGGGCCGACTTGACAAGACGGGCAATCTGAGTATGGGTTAAAATTACAAGGCGCACAATTAAGTTCAAAACACCCGTGGTTGTCATATATATGTACTCTGTGAACAGTAATGGTAGTCGAAAAAGTCCGACTGGTTAGTTTGGTGGTTTGGTGCGACGCCTTTCAATCTAAAGGTTTATAATTCGAAACTGGTCGCTAGTTGGTCGGTTGTATCCTTTGGTAAGGCAGGGAACCTGTTAAATAAACTTTCTAGCAAAGTATTTGACAGCTACGGTAATAATCGTAAACCTAATAATAATAGTTCACGGATGAGGCAATGTCAGCGCAATTGTCGGCTGCGGCGATCATAAATGTTAAGTAAACACATGAGGTCGCAACAGAACCACTGCTCCAAGCGCTCCAAACGCTTCAAGCGATCCAATAGTAATTGTAGGTACCGCGCTGAAAATGGTTTTGAAAAATGTTAACACAAGGTCACTGTAGGCCTTGATTAAACAAGTGATGTAGGTTTGTTAACCTGAGGCAACGTCTAGACTAGAGTCTGGACCTCAGCACGTACTAACCTCTAAAACAATAATTCCTTGAAGTAATTTATGACAGAAGTATCTAACAGATAACACTCACACATCACGTACATGACCGTTAGGCCTGGCAACGCTAAAAGGAGAGAATGGGGGAATGAGGGAAGTTGGGAAACTGCTTACTAAAATTACGGAAACTAATTTTAACCCACCCCTATACACTAATCTCAACCCCAGAACTAACCCTAACTCTAGCCACATGTTTAAAACTAACTCTATTGTCATAATCTTCATTTTAGCATGCAGTTTTCCCCTCCTTTTAGTTTTCCCCCGTTAGGCCGAAATAGTACAATGCATTTATGTTAGTTAGGCCTATACAGTCTTGTTGACGCTACTTTATATTTAATCTGTTTAAACAGGCATTTGTGCTAGAATGAATATAATAGTTTGTACTCGAGTGTTGAAAGGGGCATTTTTAGCTGCAGGCCAGATGCACTCTTGAATGGTAGGATACGATGTGTGTCGACCTGAAATTAAAGTAAGATGAAGATATGCTTCAGACACATGATGACTATGATATGGATGTGCAATCTTCGACAATTGGTATTTGGATTTATACTTTTAACAGCATCTTGCATGCTATATATCTACTCAATGGCCAACTATTCGGGGGAATTTGAGACGTCCACTCGATCTGTTGTTGTGCTGGAGCGAATGTTTCATCATAGAAAAAGGGATTTACAAGAGAGGTGAGCTATACCTATACACAATGTTGTTTTAGGTGGGAAAACTAAAAGTAGGGAAAGCAGGAAGGAGGGAAACTACACATTAAAATGAATATTAGAGCAATAAAGTTAGTTTTATACATGGGGTTAGACTTTGGGTTATTCCTGGGGTTGAGATTAGTGTTCAGGGGAGGGTTAAAATTATTTCCATAGTTTTGGTGAGCAGTTTCCCTCCTTCCCGCTTTCCTACCCTTGAGCGTTGTCCGTTTTAGGTTTACACCTATTTTCATGTATGGTGTACCCTTGTTAGGTACTGGTATCAACATTTGCTTCAACATATCTATAGCTTTAACTGGGATGCTTAGCTTGGTATGCAAAAGAAAATCAAAATGAGATTCCTCTAGTCTGTAATGGTGTCTCCCTAATTGGGTCATTGGTCACCATAATAACACATAACAGTTGTAAGAAATCACAAACAACTAGGCATTACCGCCAATAATTATGTAATAACGGCCCATTTATGTTTTAACTCTAAGTCAATGGAAAAATACTAGTTGTCGCCCAATCAACTGTAATATTGTAAAAGTTTTTATTTTATTTCTAAGTGGTGGGTTTAAATATCTTGCATTTTTGGATGCTCGCTGATTTTACGTTATTGCCTTGTTTTATTGATTACTTGATTGTCCGATTTTCTGTATATTTGTTTGTACCTTTTTTCTTTAAGCGAGCAGTAGTTATGTATAGTTATGCTAGTTGTACAGTTGTGTGGTTGCATTGTGGCGGTCGAGGATATAGACCAAGCAACATTAAAATAAATTCGGCTGAAACTCTACAATATTATAGGAATATGTGTGTATCCTATTCAGTTAATTAATCATAAAAATATTTGTGTACCTTTGATCAATACTTAAGTTTAGAGGTAGGATTAGGTCAAACATATGAAAATGGTAGTGCAATAAAGGAAGATAGCATGCACCCAACACAAAAACTGCAAAATATAAGATCTCAAGACAAAAAAATAAAAATTGCCAAACTTGTAAAAGTAGTTAATTTATATAGGTAGAATTTAAGTCGAACAACATGGCCAAAAAGAAAATATTAAAACTTACAGGAAAAATGGGACTGTGATTACGGTAATGTTGAAAACTAATTAATGGAGAATTCAACAGACTTAGAAGATCAGCGTTAATTAACATCATCCAGAGAGCTCACAAAGTAAAACAAACTCGAGAGTAAAATTTCCCAATAATTGTCATATTTATTATAATTAAGGAGGGACATAAATGGCATAAAGGAGACTTGAAACACAAAAATAATTTTTATAAATGAACAATTAATAGTGTAACTTTCTAATTTTTACACATGATCCCATGTGTTTGCAAATGGCTGATTTGTATCTATGTTGACAAAACTATTGTACTTTTTAGTTTAGTTTGTTTATTTTTTGCCCCAGTTTTAAAAAATATCTTAAAACGAATCAAAATACGCCACAGGAACAGGAAAAGACGGCAAAACGAACAGTCGGTAAAACACATCATTTGTATAAGAATATAGTTTAATAAATATAGCAGATGTGGCCACCAAACCTAAGCGAAAAACAATATTGCGCAAAAAAATTAATAAGACCAAACTATATAAAGCCCTGAAGAAGAGTGTGCGGTAAAGTGGACCAGTACTAAAGAGGAGAAGGTTTGGCCCGAAAGCGTGGACCACAGTGGAATGAAAAAAAACCTAAAGTGAAATTCACTAATGTCAGTTTACACTTAGTTTCAAGCACACTTACCGGGGCACTTACAGTTAAGACGACATGTATTATGAATTATGATTACCGATAACTAAATGCATTTATAAAGCATTTTCTTTCCTTATGTGTTACTTCCCTGGGTTATGTGTTACTTCCCTTGGTTATCTGTTACTTCCCTGGGTTATCTGTTACTACCCTGGGTAGCATTTATCTAAATTTCCACCTTAGTCCTAATCAATCATTCAATAGAACATATTTATTTGTTAAACACACAGAAAAAAAATAATAACAATACAAAAATAAATTTAACTGAAGTTTAACACCGAGAAACCATGCGGTTATTCAAGCAGGTGCCACCTTATGATAAATGCAAACTAAAATATGAAAATAAATAAATAAGAAATAAACAGAATAGCAGTGTAAATAACTTGTGCAAAAACGTTACAATGACAAAAACTTAACAAAACGCTAAAAAAGAGAAAACGCACAAAATGCATGCTGAACAGTGATTTACAAAGTGTTAAATAGATCGATGTAATGACCATCAGAAAATAGGTTCTAACCATCCGGAATAGATTTTTACAGTACTACTGTGATTTAGTATCTGCTTACTGTTTATGCATTGAACAATGTTGCTTAAATGTCCTCTTGCAATTTTTGTAAAAACAATAGATAATTGCTTACTAGGCAAGTTAGCAAAATTACCATAACAACGCTGTCAACAAATTTCATTGTTCTTTTCCTGTTTTGAAATTTTTGCCATGTTTATTTTTTGCATTGCAATATTGCATTTATTATGAAATCATATTAATAATTAATGACGTCACACCTTTTCCGCCACCCATACGTTTATTTGAAACTGGTACATACGTATTGGATCTAATAACTTCTAATCATTCCTATTACAGTGTAATGCATTAAATAGTCATTTTACAACTATTAGCTTCTCAAGTGCTATATTAATTTTAACCTCGGAATTTATTTTATTATTTTATTTTTAACCTCTGCTGCAAATTGTTATGTTTGGACCTAACTTTTTTAATTTAACATTAAGTAATTTATGTAGCTATGTTGATACATCCTGTGAATTTGTACGGATAACAGTTATGTCCGACAGATTAGTCTAGTGGTTATGTGCGTTGCCTAAAGTTTCGGATTCAAAACTGGTCGCTAGCTAGTCTGTTGTGTCCTTGGGCAAGGCACTTACCGGACATTGCCTGAACCCAGAGGATTAATGGGTTCTACAAATTGAAGGAACAGGTGAATGATACACAACTTATTGCAATAGCTGCGGTAACCCGACGGTGGACGCGAGATAATCTGATGATTGCCCGTGTATTAACAACCTTGGTTTTCCCATGCACGGGAATACATGAATATCCTATCGTATATTACCTCTTCTGGTTGACCAACAGCCTTTGCCTGATGTTTTAATTTTCACATTTCATACAAATTCCCAAGTGTTAGTCGATGATGTCTGTAACTGTTTACATATCTTTGCTTCCAGCATTCTGTAAAACATTGAACTATAATATATAATTATTTTAGCTACAATAATTCCCACCATAATATATCTTTATTTTAACTACAATACCGGTAATTCCCAATATATTTATTATTATATGAATATTAAGTAGCCTACTAAAAATTGACACCTTGTCTTGTTTGTCATATAATTTCCAAACCCAAAATTTTTAGAAAAAGCTGTGGTTAACACATGGTTGATACTCTCTAGTGATATTTATGATACAGTTTATAATATTACCTCAAATTATTCATCCAAACTTGCCACTCATTTCGTGGTGAAACCGTATATTGCTGTAGGTTAACACAGCGAAAAGATGAATAAGATCTCAGTGGATTTTAGATGCTAAACGCCGTCTCTAACAGATCCAACCAGCTGGAACATGTAAACACACAAATTAACAAATGGTGACAAAACTACAGTAAAACTTAATCTTTTGTTTTGCCTAGAAAAAAAATTTATTAGAAACGTTTATAAAAAGTATGTTACAAATTTACACTGGCCATACAAATAGCAATTACAACAAACACAATTTCCTTTTGGAAATTCATATAAAAATTGCCACCATCCATAACATACAAGAAACAAGTAACAACTGTAAAATATTTTATTTTCACCTTTTTCTTAAAAATATTTTTCTTTAAAACTGTGCATTTTTTAATACATTCTTCAGATTAGACCGTCTCAAAAAAACGACCAGCCTGTTTATATTTAAGTTCTGTTGGAAATTTTCTCCTATTGGGGTTGACTTTCCATGAGCATTTTTGTATATATTTATTGTATATTAAGAATCATTTAAAAAGTTTTAATTTGTTTTCCTTCTGTTATAATGGGATGTTAAATCAGTCTGATTGGTGTTTTTCGCTTCGTTGCGTGGGATGAAATGGAATGGTAAACTGGGGTATTTTAATTCGTTTCGGGTGTTTATTAGTTCATGTTTTACATTTACAGTTTACTGTAAACTTTGAATGAATGGTTTAATCTTAGATCTCTATTTGCGAGATATCCCCTATAAAAAATACCTGCTCCGAAAGTGCTGTTTCACTTTTTGTACAAATTAATATTTTTTAAACAAGGAGCATTGAGTGAATGCCAAAACAGCCATGCTAAGGGTGGTCATGGTATGTAGAAACTTTACTCAAGATCACGGGTCAGCTAACCCGAGATAAGCCTTAACCAAACTTTCTGCATACTAAATTACTTAACTAGGGATCAAGGCTCTTTCTTAATCCCTGGTCAAGCTTGAGCTAGGTTTCAGCATGCCACCCTAAGAGTCGATGGGCATATTTTTTCTCATGGAGCACATAGGATATGACCATTCAATTTAACATTAGACTGTATATATCTATAATTTTAGGCAGAATAAGGTTAACAAAACCCAACAAATATGTTTTTTTTTTAATTTCCTTTAAATAAAAGAAAATATGTTGTGTTGTGTACTATCTATATAATAATAATTTAATAATTTTTAATTGTATATAATTATAATAATTTTTAATTGTATATAATTATAATAATATAATAATAATTTTTAATTGTGCACTAAATTTGAACGTTTAAACCAACTTTTAACTTGGCGCTATAACACAAGTAATATAGTAACTAACAAGATAAACATAAATTCGTTGAAAATACAAGTAAAGTAAACGGTACAGAACTGAATTTAAACCCGCTATTATAAAACAATCAACGAAAATGCGCGTCAGATTGATTAAGTAATGCCAACAAAAATACCTAAAATATCATTGCAACTTTCGCATGGGATATAACACTATGTTACCTAATGTATTTGCCTCCTCATTCACTATGCTTGTCTTTTCATTCATTTATTTGCTTACACGTTTATTACTGTTAAAACCTATGATGTATGGCTTGCATATTAAATTAAACTGAATTACTTCACTGGGAGAAACAACTGTTTTGCTAGAAAAAAGTCTACATAAGTATGAAATTAACAATAGTCTGCATAAGTATGAAATTAACAATAGTGTACATATGTATTAAATAGACAACAGTCGTAATTAGTGCTAAATTTGCGCCAAACACTATTCAAATAAAATAACCTTACCAATTATAAACCTATTTCCTTTATATCACTTTGTCAATTTACAACATAAAGAGGTAAAACATATGCTGCATGGCTTGCATAACAAATTAAGTTAAACTGAATTACTCTGCCGAGTAAAAAAATTATATTGCTAGACAACAGCCCACAGTTGTATGAAATTCGCATATGAGACAGATGAAAACTTACTTAAACAGGATAACAGTATAAAACACATATAGATGTGAACAAAAACTTTATCTATATGAAACATAGACTTTATCTCGCCTTTCGTAGAACTCGTTGCTAGTCACAGAATTATATTGAGTAGCACAGGAAACTGTCAATGATCAGGATATTGACAATATGGCCACATATGCTGCATGATTATATTAGGTGTCACATATTCCATATATATATATATATATATATATATACAGTATACATTGTACATGTTTATATTAGGTATAATTGTATGAAATATTATCCTTAGTTGTTTCATGTTTATTAAATGTGAACATTTTATGCTTTATAATGCCTGGGGAGTTGTTATCTTGTTTTTGACTCTGATGTGAATTGTTTTTTACCTGGCCTGCGTTTAACGCGATTGCGGTAAAAACGAAACTTGCTTGAGGCTAGTAAACTTACGCTTTCTGTTAACTTTTACCGTGGGATAACGACTGGTGCAAGGTTTTAAAAAATGTATACGGTTTAAAAAAAATCGCATGTGTCACTCGAGAAACTAACAAATGAATATTAATTTTTTAATTGGTGTTAGTATATTTGTTTTTGTTTGGTCTCTGTCTTTTTCTCTAAACCGCATTATATAAATAAATGTTTAAATAATTGGGATTTATTAAGACATACATTATTTAATATACTTAAATTACCTGACTGTGGGCACAAGGTAATTTGATGATTGCTGATGTAACCGTGTTATAAATCCCCCTTGCGATTTAACCATCTCTGTTATTGGTAAAAATAAAGTTATATATTGTAAACTTTTCTGCAATTATCTTATTTAAACCAGTTATAAAATAAAAATATTAAGTTCAGTTGATCATAAAAATTTTATAAAAAACTTTGATATTTTCCCAGTACTTTTGTATTTTTAATATATCTATTTTTAGAAAAAGAAAGTTTACTCAATCGCTAGATCAAAACACGACGGGAATTCCAGAGTTGGTGTCACAGACATTCCCCCAGGCTATTTCGACCTCTACTTCGGACACTTCTATTCACAATGTCGCGGATAAACTAAAGTTTAATTCAGAAAACTGGAAAAAGAAATCCGAAAAACAGAAAAAAAATAACATTCTTTCAATACCGGTACCGGATCTATCAATACTGGCACCTGATTTATCAATACCAGGACTAATACAGCAGCATTCAACTTTCAATACCAAGGATGTGGCGGAAGATATAAATTCAAACAAATTGGAAGAAGAAGAAACTCCATCTTACAATTCTCCCTCACTGGTATCTCCACTTGGTAATTCTAGTTCGGGCAAGTCCTTGCGAACTAAGACCATTTTATTGTGGTACATTCCTTTCAACGATCGAATCATGGTTTCAGAGTTCATAAACGGAGATTGGGTGGCCAATAATAATGGGTAAGAGTTGAAAGAAATCTAATTTCGCAATAACTTTACATAACATCCAAATTCTGATATGGATTCTTTAGGTTTCTCTTACCAAATCTATTTAATAATAAAATTTAAAAGCACATATAACTAGTTTTAAAAAAACACGTGTGATAAACGCTGTTAAATAAATGGGTTTTCCTTAACTATTTTGCATTTGGTATGCCCTTGAGTGTATATTTGCAGGCAAATGCAAGTTTACCAGTATACTAAGGGTGTATAATGGTCATTTCTTATTTTAATCTGTGAGGCAAATACAAATGGTCCCCAATGCTGCAGTGCCATGCATATCTATAACTTAAACAAACGGTTCAGGAAACAGCAATTAACAAATGCGTGCCACAGAATGTTATTAATATTTGTCATTATAAAGACCAAACTCTTTATTCAAGTTATCATTACAACTTTACCGATAATGTGTAGCGAGATCTATAATCCTTATAAATCAAATATTAAATCAGAGCCATCCTTGTAAATTAGGATGGTATATTCACGTTTATCCCCATGAATGGTAAAACCAAGAGGGTTAACATACGGGCAATCGTCAGATCATCTCGCACCAACCGTCGGGTAACCGGAGCTATTGTAGTGTGTTGTATAATTGAGACATTGCTTCAGTTTAGTAAAACTCAATAATCCGCTGGGTTTAGACAATGTCCGTTAAGTGCCTTGCCCAAGGACACAACCGACTAGCTAGTGACCAGTTTCGAATCTGCAACCCTTCAGCTGAAAGGCGTCACACAAAACCACCAGACTAACCGGCAAAAAATTACAGTACTAGTGCATGCTGTGTGGTCTGAAATTATATATTAATAGAAATTTACATGACCCAGTAACAGACGAAATATGGAAAAATACATAGAATTGTATTATACCACAGAGATGCTACAATATGTTTTCTATGTTTCAGGTTTACAATCGATTCTCAAACTTGTGGAAGATGCAAAATTACTTACGATCGGAAAGTGGTGGCTAAAAGTGATGCCGTTGTTTTTCATGCTGTCGATATGGATTCAAATGACTTGCCACTCAAAAGGTATAAGAAGTGTAAGTGTGCAACCAATTAATCAGGTGGATTTTTGCAACTAAAAAGTTGCAGATTTCACAGTACCCCTTCAATTTGGTAAAACCCACTAATCCGCTGGGTTCAGGCAATGTCCGTAATGTGCCTTGCCCAAGGACACAACTGACTAGCTAGCGACCAGTTTCGCACCTGCAACCTTTCGATTGAAAGGTGACGCACTGAACCGCCAAACCGGCCGGACTAAATCCCTAAATCAATTTTACACAAGGTTGTCCAAGCAGTCTTACGTCTGGTGGATGGCAGAAAGTAGCTCAACAATGAGGGATGTGTCTTATCCCAACTTACATCATTATTTCAACTTGACTATGACCGTGCGGAGATCATCAGATATACACACTCCATACAACTCATTTCAATGGCTTCTGAAGATGCTCTGGTAAGTTGATTAGCTGAGGTGATAAAACAAACTAGGTTGTCGTCAACAACTTGTAATTATTTATACTCCAGGTAGCAATACTTTCTTGGGCAATGCGGCACATGCGCAGGGCCGAAAATCTGCGCGAGTAACGTTTGCATGTTTACTCGTGTAACGTACACTGTGTGAGTAGGAATTTACTCTTGCAAATAATTAGTACCGATTAACGCTTACCACGACTGTTTTCACATGGCACATCCGAAAATTTTAACATGTTTCATTTTGTTAAAAGATTTACTCGCATTACTCTTGTAAAAGATTTTCTTGTGATACTCGCGTGAGCTTCCAAAGCAAGTGATTTTTTACTCGCCTGAAATTGTGTGCATTTTTGGCCCTGATGCATCTTGTGTGAACCAGATCGAATTTGGTTCAATCCCAGCTTAAACACATTCTGTGTGGTTGTGTGATTAACAAATGAACTTGGACACAGGAAAATAGGGCAATGCTCCATAATTCAATGCCTCATTTTCCCAAAATAAAAGCATCCTATCCTAACCAACTTACCTTTTAACACTGATAAATAGGATAGAATATACATGTTTACCCCGTCAATGGGAAAATCAAGGGCTTTACCACACGGGCAATCGTCAGATCACCTCGCGTCCACCGTCGGGTTACCGGAGCTATTGCAGTGTGTTGTATATAATAGAAACGTTCCTTCAATTTGGTAGAACCCATTAATCCGCTGGGTTCAGACAATGTCCGTTAAGAGTTTCAAACCTCCAACCTTTCGGTTGAAAGGCGTCGCACTAAACCACCAGACTAACCGGTCGGCTTAAATAAGATAAAATGTGAATTATTTTTAATAATTTACTGTGATAACGTTTTTCAGTCAAAACCAATCATTATGTGTTTCAATCAGGAAGAAAAAGCGCGGCAAAGACCTAGTGAGAATGGTAGCTGAGATGAGAGAAGTCTATTTAACTCCGGATGAAATAAAAAAATATATAGAAGATGATCTTCCACCACAAAGTAGAAAAATAATCGTTCCTGCCGGGCTGGACCCAGAAGTTGCTGAGATTCTTGCAAAGAAAAACCGGTAAGGATTAAAAAGCATATCTAAGAAAAGACTAATTTCATTATGCCTATGTTATAGCATAAAATTAGGATTATGAAATACACATTTTTTAAGGAGTAATCCTGTGATCCCTTATTCCCATTATTAAATAAAATTTTAATCCTACCTATCCTATCCTACAAGCATTATGATTTATGTATTTCAATTATAAAAAAAATGTTTTTATAGATTTGTGGCCTGGGTTGTGAGCAACTGCCAAAATACACCATCAAGTCAATTACGGCACGACTATGTCTACAAACTCGAACAAGAGGGTCTTAACGTGGATCAGTTTGGTCAATGTAATGAGATGATGTTCCCTGTAGAGTCAAGATTCGACCCAACGTTTTACGAAACGCTTGGAAAGTAAGTGGAGCCAACGTTGTGTTCGATTTCACTTATAATTTTATTTCTGCAAAAAACTGTATTTAGACCATGAACTCATTTACACCCGCTCTTAGACTCCAATTTGTTGGATAGGATAGGATATTCATGTTTATCCCTGTGAATAGGAAAACCAAGGGGGTTAAAACACGGGCAATCGTCAAATCACCTTGCGCCCACTGTCGGGTTACCGGAGCTATTGCAGTGTGTTGTGTATGATTTACATGTTCCTTTAATTTAGTAGAACCCGTTATTCTGCTGGGTTCAGGCAATGTCCGTAAAGTGCCTTGCCCAAGGACACAACCGACTAGCTAGCAATCAGTTTCGAAGCACCAACCCTTCGCCTGAACGGCAACACACTTGACAACTAGACTAACCTGTCGGACAAATTTACTTCAACTCTTAGAGAATTTTTATAAATTTGGCCTAAAAATGCTCTTTGGTAGCGTCATCAATGAAAACTACAGTAATTAAACCAATTTAATTAACAATACAATAAACACTTAAAAGTAATAAAAAGTGCCGTTAAAAGCAACATATATTAATAAACATAAGCTTTACAAAAATGTGAGTGTGGTCGGTTTTCTTATATGTTGAAAAACGAAATTAATTTTTTTTACGATTATAAGAAGTCAAAATACCCATTTATTTTTACTTTAACTTGTCATTTTTTCACACACTTAAGCATTTCATCTCATGACATTTGTAAAGTTTGACCTTGTATCTTTCAGGTACAAATTTTACTTTTCATTCGAAAACAGCATCCACTGCAAAGGCTACATCACCGAGAAGCTATGGCTGAATGCCCTATACAGTGGAGCTGTGCCGATAATCTTCGGACCGCACCCACGGGACGTCGCTGCCGTGCTGCCACCCAAGTCGTACATCCATGTTGAGGACTTTACCAGCCCAGCGGAACTCGTTAAATACGTCAAGTACTTGGATAAGAACGTCACCGCGTACGCTGAATACCTAAAGTGGAGAAGCTGGATTAGAGTCCTCAATAGCAATGGGGATTATAAAGTCAGCGCTCAAAGTGACAAAGGGATGAATTCATTCCATCCCAACGAAAGGACCTGGATTAAGAAATATTTAAAACCCCCGCGCTGTTGGATTTTGCAAACTCTGTAAAATGCTGCAC
>CH002102.1:63409-90884 GCA_000149265.1 Ciona savignyi | reverse complement strand
TGCAGTGTAAAGTGTTTTTGCGCTTGTGATTTCCGGTGCAGCAGTAACCAAAGATTAGTCTGGTGGTTTAGTGCGTCCCCTTTCCGCCTAAAGGTTTCAAGTTCCAAACCGGCCGCTTGCTAGTCCGTTGTGTCCTTGGGCAAGGCACTTAATCAACATTGGCTGAACTCAGTAGATTAATGGGTTTTACTAAATTGAACTAATGTGTGAATCATACACAACACACTGCAATAGCTCTGGTAACCCGACGGTGGGCGCGAGGTGATCTGAAGATTGCACGTGTGTTAACCCCCTTGATTTTCCCATTCACGGGGATAAACATGAATATCATATTATCATACTAGTGGTACCAAGCTGTGCTAATGATAGGAAATGGTCATTTGAGCCAGCATGCACCCCATCCTTATCTTTTTAATCATACAATGTTCTGCAGTGTTGTTTCTATAGTGTTGCAGCAGTTTTGATACCCTATTTGCAACACGCGTATTTTATTACATCTACTTTTCCAAGTTCATTTTATTATGACGCCATTGACACTTAAAACCGCTGTGGTTTACTTCGGTTTTCTTTACCAAGCTTCACATTTAAATAAAAATCTTAATACAACGTAAAAATCGATTTTATTTACCCGACATTTAACTCTGCTAACCTATGAATCATTTAAAAAAATGTGGCATTTTAAACGCTTGTGATTTCAGGTGCAGCAGTACCGACAGATTAGTCTGGTGGTTTTGTGCGTTGCCTCTCAGCCGAAGAGTGGAAGGTTTGAAACTGGTCGCTAGCTAGTCGGTTGTGTCCTTGGGCAAGGCACTTAACATACTTTGCCTGAACGCAGTAAATTACTGGGTTTTACTAAATTGAAGGAACGTGTGTATCATACACAACAAACTGCAATAGCTCCGGTAACCCGACGATGGGCGCGATGTGATCTAACGATTGCCCGTGTGTTAACCCCCTTGGTTTTCCCATTCACGGGGATAAACATGAATATCCTATTCTATCCTAATCTTAGGCAAACAATTGCTGAAAACGGGGGTAGTGTGGTCGCACGGCCTGTTTATTTAGTAACATATAATCGGGTGCCTCTAAATACTACAGGACCGCTTGGATCACTTAGATTGCTATTGAAAGTAATTCTAACCCTGTCCCAAACACTAATCTCAACCCCAGAACTAAGTTTAACCCCAACCCTAACATTAATATCATTGCTTTTGTAGAAGTATAGTAAGCGATCGTAGCGCTCCAAGCGATTTAAGCGCTCCATGCGATCCAAGCGGTGTTTCCCAACCCGAGTCCGCGGTCTCAAATGAGTCCGTGGAAGGTTTAAATGAGTCCGCAAGCACATCAACAATTTGCACAACTTTTATTTGTTTTTTGATCGTTATAAACAGCAGTGATATGTTTATATCAACGAGACATTGTAACTCAACTTAATTTTAAGTTTGAAACCAATTAATTTTAAGTAACTTAATGGAAGTTTATTATTCATAGCACTCGCTTTGGTTGTTCCGTAATACCATATTCGTAGTGGCAGAGTAACCTATTTCATATGGTCCTTAGAAAGTTTTGTAGTGTACCATATGCACATAGTCCAGTTACGCTACACTCTTGACTTACGCTAATTGAAAATTGATGCACTTTGAGTCCGCAAAGACTTTCGCTGGTAAGGAAATAGTCCGCGACCAAAAAAAGGTTGGGAAACGCTGATTTAGAGGTACCGCATATAGTCCGTCATGTGTGCGTAGGCCTATATGGGTCGGAGGTGTATCGAATAGGTGGCAACGGATCCTGGGTTCCTGTCGGTCATGACACTTCGTGAGCCCAACCCCACATTGCCAGATAAATAATTATGTTTCGGTCGCAAGGTCATTAATAGGTAATCTATAGGATAGGATATTCATGTTTATCCCCGTGAATGGGAAAACCAAGGGGGTTAACACACGGGCAATCGTTAGATTACCTTGTGCCCACCGTCGGGTTACCGAAGCTATTGCAATGTGTTGTATATGATAGACACGTTTCTTAAATTTGGTAGAAAAAATTGAAGGAACGATTTTATCATATACAACACACTACAATAGCTCCGGTAACCCGACGGTGCGCACAAGGTAATCTAACGATTGCCCGTGTGTTAACCCCCTTGGTTTTCCCATTCACGGGGATAAAGATGAATATCCTATCCTATTAAACAAAAGGAAATCGAGTTAAATCTTCTTAAACTGTTAGCTAATATGGATTGAATATGCAATGATAAAATGTGGGTAAGTTATTACACCAGGAAATTTCCCTGCATACCCAAGAATATAAGCACGACAGCCATTTTTCGAATTTTCAGTGCCGATTATTCTTTAATACACCCCTAAATAAATGTTTGGAAGTGATAGACAATGGCATTAAGCATCAGTTGTCCCTACAAGACGCAGCATCCTAATACAACTTTTGAAATGTCTTCTCATGTATTTACCAGCATTTAACCCACGATCGAACACAGATGGAACAAAGCAAGCGACCCCCGTACAAATGTCGCATCCGAAAGTTGATTGGCAGAGACGTCTTGTTTGTTTCATGAGAGCCAATACTTTGGGACTGGCAATGATTTAGGAAAGGAACAATTGTACCCTACATACCCAAAGCTACCACAGGAAACCCCCCTAAAATTTACTAAATATTTAGGGGGTTTCCTGTGGTTACACGTTTATTAAACACTATTACCACGTTTATAAAACAAGACTTAAAACCATCACAATTTTGTAATAAATTTCAATGCCAAGAAAATAAATTTGGATGCCCCATACCCACCATGAACATTTTTGGGATATCCCGCACAACTGAACTGCACCGCACACAAACCAGTGATTAGTTTGCTAATAAGTGAAAATATATATAGGTAATATGTATTATAACTAATATGTATTATATGATAGCATGGAACATTCGTGTTTATCCCCGTGAATGAAAAACTAAGGGGGTTAACACACAGGCAATCGTCAGTTCACCTCGCGCCCATCGTCGGGTTACCGGAGCTATTGCAATGTGTTGTATATCATTCACACGTATCTTTAATTGGGTAAAACCCATTAAGCCGCTGGGTTCAGGCAATCTCCGTTAAGTGCCTTGCCCAAGGTCACAACCGACTAGCTACAGACCGGTTCAGAACTTGCAACCTTTCGGTTGAAAGGCTTTGCACTAAACCACGCGATGTAATCTAAGGATTGCCCGTGTGTTAACCCCCTTGGACTTCCAATACACTAGGATAAACACGAATATACTTTCCATAAATCTATATAGGCGGATTATTATTACATATTATATATTTTTCTATAACGGTTCGTTTATTTAGTTATTAAAAGTGGCGCTAAAGAGATTTCGTGTTGATTTTAAGTGGGCTAGTTCAACGATCCGGCATGGTCATAGGTGCCGCCTTTCCCCTAGCTATGTATCGGACTTGGAAAATAAAAGAATGAAACTTAATCCGTTTAAGGATAGGATAGGATATTCATGTTTATTCCCGTGAATGGAAAATCAAGGAGGTTAACACACGGGCAATCGTCAGATCACCTCGTGCCCACTACCTATTGTTGTGCAGTGTGTTGGGTATGATAGACAAGTTGTTAAGCAAAGCACTGAGCGGACATTGCCTCAACCCAGTATATTACTAAACTGGGGGATCGTCTTAATCATACATAACACAAAATATCCCGAGTAAACCGACGGCGGTGGGGTCAAAGTAATTTAACAGCTAACCGTGTGGTAAAGCCCCTAGTGTTTTTCATTAACGCAGTTAACAACACTACCATATCCATGTCGTTTTCTTATTTTAAAGGCATTATATTTTTTTGTTAAAACCGTTCTCAATAAGCCTACATATTAGTCCAACCGATAGATATAAATATCACGGTTTATTTTATCGGCCAGCAATGAAACGTACTATAATGAGTAATAAAGTGATTAACATCGGAACTGTACACCGCGTTTGTTTTATTGTTCGCAACCGTGACCGGCGCCCAGGCTTTGTGATATAAACTTAAAACTACCATCCGTTTTGTAAAGTACTGAACCGATTAGTCGTGTAATACATTGTGTAATGTTAAACTCGGCAGTCAGAGTAAAACCACCTTGGTAGTTTAACAATATTTCTTTATTAGTCAGTTTAGTAAAAGGAAAAAAATGTTTTTATGTTCTGAAAAATTCTGCTTTATTTTATGCAAAACCGATCAAATTCACGCCAGACTGTCCATTAAACGTCAGAATATTTAGCCACTCTTTTTCAAAGAAACATTCTAGTTTGCATCCTATTGTTAAAAACTTCCAGTTATTTTACTAGCTATCACATTTCTACTGCGAACTTATGGGTTTGGATAGATTGCTTAGGTGGTTGTGTACGGGCGGTAGGATATAGAGAAACCTTTCTTATAATACGCATTGGTAATAACAATTTTCTGCTGAGTAGCGAGTTTAGACTGAAGCTGTGAAGTGATAAACATGGTATTTTGCGGAAAGACAACAGTCGCCCGGTTAAATGCTCTAGTAAAGCGTAACAAACGCCGTTCCAAGGCAATGTAAAGGTGCAGCGAGAACAGAACAGCAGTGCGAACACGGAAAGTGCCACGAAATTACTTTATGGGCGGAATGTTTACTTAAACATGGTATCTTTGTTTGTTCGAAGGTTCCTTGTGCCTGTTACCTTAACTTGAGTATGTACAAGGTAATTTAGCTTCACTTAATAAACGATACGTACATTGTAAGCGTGTAATATAGTTGTATAAAGTAAAAACAGCATTTAAATGTCAAATAGGATTTTGAAAGAACGATTTGTACAGACGGTGGTAACTTAGTTTAGACAGACTAAGGGTTAAAGCAGATTTAAAAAACGCATCTTTTTTATGCGATGTGACAGATAATAAAAGAAAATGTTGTATACTTTAATATTGGATAACTTATATGCCTATACAAACTACATATATTTGCTTAGACTAAGACTTATACGTTCAATATCACTTAAAATTACATTATTCGAAATAGACGAATAGTTTAATACGTAAAAGAGAAAGTTGTAATCCGATTTTGTGTTCTCGTGACTACAGTCCTTGGATCATAATAATTCTTCGCCTTTAAGTTTATTTGGTTGCGCCATTGTTGACTTTTAATCCACACTGCGTGTTGTGTTGTCTATAGCGTTTCAACTCGCATTTTGTAGGTTTGTACTTTTGCTTGGACAAATTTCTTAAAATACATTAAAAAAAACTAAAAGGAGGGAAAGCGGGAAAGAGGTAAGGAGGGAAACCACACTCAAAATAAAGATTAGGACATTAGAGTTTTAAACATGGGGTTGGAGTTAGGGTTAGTTCTGGGGTTGAGATTAGTGTTTAGGTGTTTAAATTAGTTTCCGTAATTTAAGTGAGCAGTTTTCCTCTTTCCCTCCTTTTAGTGTTGCCCACCGCCGCCCCTTTCCAGTTAAGCCTATATGGATCTTTACACAGAGAGAGAACATGGCATAGGTCATGACAAGTAAGGAGAAAGTGTTCTCATCTACATAATTCAAATCGACGTCTAGAACTAATAGTTGAATGAAAAAGTATTCAGTTAAAAAGGATTCTGAGGACTCAGAACTTTTCTTAGGATTTATAATGTAGTCGCCTAGAACCCAAAGTGTTGCAGCACCCAGCAGAGCAGATGGTCGGGTATGTTATTGGGTTTGTCCGACCGATTAGTCTGGTGGTTTAGTGCGACGCCTTTAAACCGAACGGTTTCTGGTTCGAAACTGGTCTCTATCTAGTCGGTTGTATCCTTGGGCAAGGCACTTAACGGACATTGCCTGAACCCAGAGGATTAATGGGTTTAACTAAATTGAAGGAACTTGGGAATCATACACTACACATTGCAATAGCTCTAGTAACCCGACGACGGGCACGAGGTGATTTGACGATTGCCCGTGTGTTAACCACCTTGGTTTTCCATTCATTGGGATAAATATGAATATCCTACCCTATCCTTCTTAAACATAAAGCGCCAGCAATGGTTTAACAAACAAAACACGGTGGTATAGCTCCACTTTATACCCTAACTGTGGATACAAGGTAATCTTTCGGTTTCTTATTTCATAAAATAAGTTGTTTTGTTTATACAGGATAAGGTATACGTGTTTATCGCTGTGAATAGGAAAACCAAGAGCGTTAACACACGAGTAATCGTTAGATCACTTCGCGCCCACCGTCGGGTTACCGGAGCTATTGCAGTGTGTTGTATATGATTCAGACGTTACTTCAATTTGGTAGAACCCATTAATCCGCTGGGTTAAGGCGTTTCCTGCGACCTTTCGGCTAAAAGGCGACGCACTAACCCACCAGACTAATCTGTCGCACAATTTAGTTTGTACCAAACTCATAAAACTACATACTGTTTACGTTACAGCCACATGTAAGATACCAATATAAATGCACTAGTTATGACTTAAAATGGGAAGAAAATTGGAGATAAATGATCTTTCGGATGAAGAACAAAAGCGTATCCTCGAGGTTATACAGAGAGATTATGATCTTCGTAAAAAGGAAGCAAATAGAATCGGGTAATGTCATTGCAGTGGTTACCATTTAACACCCAACATTAAATAACCAAATAAAATACCTAACCTAGTTTTACGATGACTTAAAGAGTGCACAGATAAATTAGTTGATTTTAATAGCAAGTTTTTATTTGATATTCTCATTGAACACTGCCTTCTTGTTGTTTTATGAGCGAGCTTAACATTTGTGCAAACACCGTCGCATACCGACATGGATAACTGTGATATACCGCTTTGGAATTTTCTTGTTGACTTGTGACCATCCCGAAAAGTAAACAAAAACTTTGGAATAGTAGAGAATTTTCACCTTTTTGTGAGTTCGCGTGGTGATTTAATCCGGTGTTTCAGACCAATATAAATATGAGTTCAATCTCAAACTAAGTCTTTTTAGGCGGTTTGTTTATGGCAAAGCACGGAAATTTGTCTCTATAGTATAAAAAATATTATTATTTTTCTCCTTACAAGGGTTATGGAAGTTCATGTGTTTTCTTTGTTTGAGAATTTGCTTTTGTTTATTTCAATCTATTAATTCTACTGGGTTAAAGCAGCACAGTGCATATGTCCTTTTCTATAATACGTAACACACCAATTACTAGCAGGTTTCGAATCCACAACCTTTCAAATAGCGTGGATTGATGGGTTCTACCAAATTAAAGAAACGTGTGAATCATACACAACACACTGCAATATCTCTGGTAACCCGACGATGGGCGCGAGGTGAACTGACGATTGCCCGTGTGTTAACCCCCTTGGTTTTCCCATTTACGGGGATAAACATAATTATCCTATATATATTTGACCACACAGAAAAACGTATTAGTGAAATCAAGTATTTTTTCAGAGAATTATCGAAGACGATTTCTGAGACAGGATCGGTAGACGAAAAGACCTTAGAAAACTGTGTGGTTTGCGGTGGCGGATTTGTCTGGCTTTTCAAGCCAAAGGTGCTGCATAGTAGAATAAATATATTTTGTGCTTAGTTTAGTTCAGTTTATTCATTTTTTGCTCCAATATTTAAAAATGGCAAACGAATCAAATCACGGCACAGGAACGGGAAAATACGGTAAAACGAATAGTCGTTAAAACACGTCGTTGCTGTGTCTTTCTATTTTAGTTGCTCTAAACCCAGCGGATTAATGGGTTCTACCAAATTAAAGGAACGTGTGAATCATACACAACACACTGCAATAGCTGCGGTAACCCGACGGTGGGCGCGAGATGATCTGACGATTGCCCGTGTGTTAACCCCCTTGGTTTTCCCATTCACGGGGATAAACATGATTATCTTTTCCTATCCTAGTTCTAATTGTTCTGTGTCAGCCATAATTTGGATTCATTTAATACCACCAAAAGTGTTTTCCCCTTAGTCGCTATGTATTTTCGCTTAATAGTGTGTAAAATAGGCCCTAGTGACTTGTCCCGTCGATAGTTCGAAACGTAAAAAAAACATTGATCATGATTTCCATATTCGTCAAATCTGTTGCAGTTTTACAAACCCGAAATAATTTGGTTTAGCGGCCACGTCAAATTATACCGAAATTTAATAATTTATTGCTTTTTAGACGTGTTCTAACGACTGTCGTTTTGCCGTTTTTTCCCGTTTTCCAAATTTTTATCTAAGGTCCTGTCTCGTGTTTTCATCGTGGAAACAAACAATAAACTAAACTAAAAAACAAAAAACACTAATAATTCGAATTTTCTTTTACAGGCCCAATGTCTACTTTGCCAGTTTAACTTCTGCAAGAATAATAGCAGCTGCGGGACCGAGGAGAATGAGAAATGGTTCTGTGCGTTGTGCTTCAAACAAAGGTGCGGTGGCTTCAATGACTTCGACAGAATATATTTGCCACTTTATTTATTCTACACCTTTAAACTTTTAAACACCCTTGCGTAATGTAAATTTACGCCTATTGCCAATAGGCATAGATAGGTGGGCGCTATGATCAATATGAAAGCTTTGGCGAACGAACTTGACTTACGAACGCGTGTTGACGTATACACGGTCTATATCGTGGCGAACAAGCTCAGTGACAGAACCTCTGAACTTTAACCTGTAGTTCGATGCCTATTTATTATTTTCTTATGCTCTAGGCATGGGTAAAAGAAAACACGTACACATGGGCGCTTTGAACTCAGGATACCCTATTGTTACCCATCAGCTATTGTTATTGTCATGTCCGACCGGTTAGTCTGGCAGTTAAGTACGTAGCCTTTCAATCGAAAGGTTGCAGGTGCGAAACTGATCGCTAGCTAGTCGGTTGTGTCCTTGAGCAGGCACTTAACGTACATTGCCTAAACCCAGCGGATAAATGGGTTCTTCCAAATTAAAGGAACGTGTGAATCATACACAACACACTGCAATATCTCTGGTATAACCCAACGATGGGCACGAGGTGATCGGACGATTGCCCGTGTGTTAACCCCCTTAGTTTTCCCATTCCTAATCGGACGGGTTTATCATAAGTTTATGATTTTATCATAACCTCTATATATAGGACTCTGTTAACACAGGATTATGTATAAATCAAAACCAATAAATCAACCTACAACCTAAATAAGCCATTGCACGGGTCGCTTTACCGCACACTTTTCTTGGACGCTTGGTGTAATAGTGTAATTTTTTAAAAACATTTATTTTTTCCCCTTTTTTATTTTTTTTTATTTGGGTTTAGCGGCCACGTCTAATTATACAGAATTTTAATAATTTATTGGTTTTTATACGTGTTTTGCCGTATTTTCCCTTTTCCAAATTTTTATCAAAGGTCCTGCTTCGTGTTTTCATTGTGGAAACAAAAAAAACTAATCTAACCTATATATGGGTATTTAACGCATTTTCCCCTTTTTGTGTTTGAAGGTAAATATTTACTCCGTCTGTTTTTGGAAAAGTTAAATTTATGCTTCTAACACAGGGAAGTAACAATAAAATCAGCTGATTGGTTTTACTTGCAACTCAAATCGAAGTTTCGAAGACACGGGGGCGCTAAGATCGTTCGAGAATTTTACAAAAAGAAGAAAAGTTCCTCTCAGACAGGTTTGTGTTGTATTCTGAGTTTCTCTCGTACCAACTGCATTAAATAATAAACACGAGGTTAAATAATAAACACGAAAGCAATTATATGGAGCGGGGAACGTAGGAATGTCGAGGGCGTGGGGGAGTAATCATTATAAACAATCGGCGGTAATGCAATAAACTAAAGAATGGTTTAGAATAGATGCGACCAAAAAAACAATCTCAGACACGTTTGAAAAGGGAAGATTATTTGAGATGTATTGCAATGCAAAACACGCGTTTGTTTAAGACTGTACGTAGCCTTTCGAACAAGAACGCATACTGTTTATTTTTTGAGGTGGCCCAAACGACAATTTAAGTAAAACGGGTAGTTGTATTAGTTGGGATAGAATAGGATATTCATGTTTATCCCCGTGAATTGGAAAACCAAACGTGGTAAACACACGGGCAATCGTTAGATCACCTCGCGCCCACCGTCGGGTTACCAGAGCTATTGCAGTGTGTTGTATATAGACGTTCCTTCAACTTGGTAAAACTCATTAATCTGCTAGGTTTAGGCAATGTCCGTAAAGTGCCTTACCCAAGGAAACAACCGACTAGCTAGCGACCAGTTTCGTAACTGCAACCTTTCGATTGAAAGGCGACGCACTAAACCGACATACTAACCGGCCGTAAGTTATCTGATATCGGTAAGTTCTCAAATTATCCAAGCCCACATTCAGGTTGTCTCAGTTAGCATATCTGAAAATAGAATTTGACGTTTGCCATTGAAGTAAATCGCACTTTTGTTTCAACAGGTGAATCGCCAGAAAAACCTCCTCGTACATTTCACTCTGTCACGACGGCTACTGGTAAGCAGGAGATTTTTCCAGCAGGTTGACTAACAGAGTCATGTAATTACGGCCAAATATCTTATTGCTCCTTTGTGTGTTTTCGAGAGTGAAAAATCTTGTCGGTTTAATACTTTTTTTACTAAGTTTCGAACCAATGATGTAGGCTACTGGGCACAAGGACCGTTTTTGTATAGAAGTCGGTATATGTATACTTGACCGTACTTGTCGGCTTAATAGTACGCCACGAATGTTGTATGGGTTAGGATATCCTGTTTATACTCGTAAATACGCAAGACGCGTTAATACCTTCGCTATCGTCAGATTACCTTGGGCCCGAAATCGGGTTACCGGTGCCATTGCAGAGTATGATTAAAAAGTTTGAGACGACAATATTTGAAACAACAACCCTTCGACTAAAATGCGACTTTGTAGCAGCGCTTTAACTTTAAACGGGGTTTAACCAGGGTAAGACAAGGGGTAAACAGAGGTGAAGTATTTTATTGGGTAATCGCGCAGCGTACAGCCAGTTAAAACTTACTAACCCATCAAGCTATTCGGTCCGATGTATTTACTGCGTAAATGACTTAATTTACCCAATTAACCATAAAGAGTATTTATTTTATTTTTTGGTAAGTTACGCAATAAACTGCCAAAAGTTTTTAAGTTTACTCTCTTGTTTACAACTCCCCTAATCAACTTTTTACATAAATTTTAATAAGGAATTAGGGAAATCCCCGTTGTAGAAATTCGTTTTTTATAGGAAAATAATAAACGCGATGATTTATTTAAGTTTTTTTATCGATAAACACCTGGCGAATAGAAGAAATCACTATGAATGTCAATAAAACCAAAAGAACAGGAAAAAAGTAACGATACTGCACATCATAATTAAAAAGCTTATCAAAATGTAGGCTATCATATATTAATCTGAATTGTCAACTGACAACTGACTCCGATATTATGTTAGCTTACCAATTAAGGTTATTTAGCCTACCTCTGCCGTTTCTCCAAAACAATTGGAAAATAAATTCAAAGTAAAAAGTAGCATCGGCTGTTATGATATGTAAATGTATAAAGATGTCGATTAAATGTTCGACCGGTTTGTCTGACGGTTAAGTGCGTCACATTTCAACCGAAAGGTTGCAGATTCGAAACTGGTCGCTAGCTAGTCAGTTGTGTCCTTGGGCAAGGCACTTCAAGGACATTGCCTGAACCAAGCAGATAAATGGGTTCTACTGAATTAAAGCAGTGTGTGAATGATACACAACACACTGTAATAGCTTCGGTAACCCGACGGTGGGCGCGAGGTGATCTGGCGATTGACCGTGTGTTAACCCCCGTGGTTTCCCCTTCACGGAGATAAACATGAATATCTATTCTATCAGATGCGATCAATATGGGCTGCATAAGGGCACATAAGGTTTACCCTAGACATAAAACATTTTCGACAAAAACAAATTTTAAATTTCAGATACTCAACTGGACAAAGATGAAGATATTGAATCAAATCAAGAGCATTCGGTTAATAGAAAATTATTATTTCTTTATTTTAAAAACTTACCCATATATTGTTTAGTTATATAGGTATTAGATATGTCAATTTTAGAATGATTTCAGCGATTCAAAATTAGTGGTCAACTGCCTCTATACAATTTGTTTTTTTTAGTCAGTAATGCTAATAATTATAATTACAAATTATGTATCATACAGCAAAACTATTTTTAAATCATATGAAAAATGTTTTTATTAATGAAAACTGGCCATTCAAATGTATTTTGAGAAATTTAAATTCTAGGTTCAAAAATATTATTTCTAAAATAGTTTAGGAATCCTGACTGATTTAGATAACGATATCCCTAACAGGTATCTTGTAAATACATTTAAGGTACCTTCTGTTGAACTTGTTTGTACTCAAACCACAGTTGCTCATAAATTCATGTTTTATGGTTTCAAGGAGGAACTACTTACAATAGGAAGTTCCCTTTTATGGCACTTGGAAAACAATTTCAACATTAAGAGTCAGCATAAGAATGTTTAATTTTTAGGGCGTCTATTATATCTGTTATACACAACACACTGCAATAGCTCCGGTAACCCGACGATTGGCGCAAGGTGATCTGACGATTGCTCATGTGTTAACCCCCATGGTTTTCCCATTCATAGAAATAAACACGTATATCCTATCGTATCCTAATTTCTAAGAGCTTGCATCATTTAGATCGAAGTGTCGTTACAAACGGTGGAAGAAAATCAACCAGATGATACAAACACAAGTAATGTAGATGAAACTGGTAAATATATTTCCATACATTTTTCAAACAAGCCCTGGTGTCACTCAAAAAGGCTTTAATAGTTTTAGGTGTGGTCTTGGAAATGACATTAGGATAGGATAATCATGTTTATCCCTGTGAATGGGAAAACCAAGATTAACACACAGGCAATAGACATGTTCCTTTAATTTACTAGAACCCATTAATCCGCTGGGTTCAGGCAATGTCCGTTAAGTGCCTTGCTCAAGAACACAACCGACTAGCAAACGGCCAGTTTCAAACTTACAACCCTTTGGTTGAAAGGCGACGTACTAACCTACCAGACTAATCCAACGGACAATAGAATGGTCAATTATCATTTTTTATTAAACCATCAACAAACCCCCTGCTGCTCTAACTAAGATTGAAAAATAGTTATTTTATTTCAATTATTTTTTTTTAAATTTTATTTTCAAAACAGAACCTCACCATCCCCAATATGACATGAAGCAACAACTGGAAGATGCAATCGCCACCATTCTTCTTCCTAAACTCGAAGAAAGTAAGCTCATAATGTTCATATGTTCCTTCAATTTTGTAAAACCCATTAATCCGCTGGGTTCAGGCAATGTTCGTTAAGTGCCTTGCCCAAGGACACAATAGTTAGCGGCCAGTTTTGAACCTGTAACCCTTTGGTTGAATCTGCTGAATGGCGATGCACTTAACCACCAGACTAACCGGTCGGATATAAAGAAGCAATAAAGTAGATATTAAAGCTGCTGCTTCTTGGACATTTTTTATTTGATGGTTTATTTCGCTCAGCTATGTATGCAGTGTCCGTTGTATTTTTAATTTATAGACATCTGTTTAAACACCACATGCTTTAATAACTTCGTTTTATGGTGTTTTAATCTTCCTGTTCTGTAACAAACATTTTTGTTTGATATTTGGGATTACCAAAAGGTTAAACGACGCAAACTTACTATTTATTAATAAGTAGGTTGAATAAGGCATAATTAGGTAGTTATTGGATTATAAAAGTATTCATATAATTTCCTTTCTATTAAAAAATAGGCCTAAAAAATCTACTTTTGATAAAACAAAATTTCCACATCTGACAAACAGTATTTAGCATCCTTATCCAATACCCATAAAAGATAAAGTTTTAAATAAAACTTAACACAACTTACAACTTATCTAAAAGTGGAACTCTTTATTTTGATCGTTGTAAATTTTAACAAATAATTAGTTTTTGTGACTATTCGTTTAACAATTCTCTTTATAATGCAACCGTTACATACATCAGCAAATGTCATTTTTTTAATTTATATTACAAAATATTAATAAAGGCAAACCTTTTAATTTTGAATAAAAGATATAACAAATTATTCTCTTCAAGTGCGAGACTCATCTCTGCACAGAGATGAACGAGAAATCGCTGCCGTTGCAGAGGAAACTATTGAACGATTCTTAAGACACATGGAAATGAAGGTGATTCTAGCTTTGTGCATGTGCGGTATGGTTTTCTATGCAGTAACATGTTCAGTTTTCCCTTAGTTTCTTGCATGAATTGACTGGCAAGTCAAGTTTGCAAGCCCTTTATGCCTTGGCTTTAAGTTTGGTGCATTTTAAGTTACTCTCCGTATCTATCTACTTTATGTTATTTTTCTGGGGCAAACCTATGATGGACTCATAACCAGGCTACATTCTTAAATGGCAAATGAAAGGTTTACATTCCTAAAAATAAATTTTAAAATAAAAATAAAAAAGAATAAAAATAAATTAATGGCAAGTCGTATATAAATAGATTAAACTAACTATTCTCCCACATGACAGTTCAGCACTAATCCCATTGGTTTATCTTACATTGCTTAAGAATGCGCCACCCAATGGCGAAATATTGCCGGGCACTGAGAATGAAAACGACGCCTTGATGTGGAGATATCTACAAGATCATAAACAGAACATTTTGATGCGTTTTGCTCGTAAAATGAATCCAGAGGTGCATGCACTTTTTTATTTTCTGTTCTGTTATGAAAAGTAGAAATTTTCTCCTATGTTTGCCTGTTTTGACCTTACGTTTGCATGCATGTGTAATGTTTCGCCATTTTAGCGATTTGTATCAGGTAAAGTTTAGTGCCTGATTCTCATCATATCTACTAAGCTCGGTAGATATGTATCTGGCATTGACAAAATGCTTGCTCTTAACGGTTGCTGAAGCTTTGTACCTTGTCTAGCAATTTAATGCTGAGTGGTGTGTATATATGTTAAAATCTGTTGCAAGAGGTAATCTGAACAATGCCTGTGTGATAGTATTCCATGTATTATTTCATTTGGAATTTTTAAAGTTAATCATTTGAAAATTAAAATCATGTGAACCACCCTAACACAACACAGTTGCATTAGAAAGAGATAAATGAAGATCACATCCACTCATTATAGAACCCGTATGCATGAGGTCAACACATTTACATTGCTATTCTATTATTCATTTTATCAAAAGACCTAATTAACCTGAATATAAAATGCATACTGTGGTTGCAAGGTGATCTGACGATTGCCCGTGTGTTATTAACCCCCTTGGTTTTTCCATTCACGGGGATAAACATGAATATCCTAATATAAAAAGCATATTGCTTCATTAGCTGCCGACACAAAATGGATCAGTGTTAAAAGATGCAGAAACTATGACAGAAGGCAACACTGACAGCGACGTGGAATCTCTTCACTCACTCTCAAGTATGGATGGGTATTAAACCAATATAAAAAATCCATATTTTGACCTTTACTAATGTAAAGCCAAATCCATATTTCTTTGTACTTTAATTGGCACCTTACATGGATTTGTAAGATCTGAAAAAAAACATACCAATTAAAAATAAAATAAACACTTTCTAAAAATTATAGTTCTCACTTTATGATTTTGGTCAGATTAGTTTGTATACACTATTCTGCTGTAAAAGTACTGTAGAAGTTTGAATTTACCTTTTGAATAGAGGATTTTGGATTTTCATTCAGTTTATTTTGCAATTCATTGAAATTGCTGGTATTTTGAAAGAATAATAATATTTTAATTTTGTTCTATCCCTGTGAATATGAAAATGAACAGGAAATTAACATATCACACAGGCAATCTCCTTACCAATACCTCATTGTTGGGCTACTTGCTCTATTCTAGTGTCTTGTAAATAATCAAGAAATTTCTGCTATTTTAGTTCAATCCAATAATCCACTTTCTTCACACCATTTTCGCTATGTTCCTTACCCAAACACACAACCAACCGCTAATGATAGGTTTTAATCCAACAACAGTTCGTATGCCCACAAAACTATGCTGTTACTTAATAAGCTATCTGGCATCACTTACTAAATTAACCTGGCATCACTAACTAAATTAACCTGGCATCACTTACTAAATTAACCTGGCATCACTTACTAAATTAACCTGGCATCACTTACTAAATTAACCTGGCATCACTTACTAAATCAACCTGGCATCACTTACTAAATTAACCTGGCATCACTAACTAAATTAACCTGGCATCACTTACTAAATTAACCTGGCATCACTTACTAAATTAACCTGGCATCACTTACTAAATTAACCTGGCATCACTTACTAAATTAACCTGGCATCACTAACTAAATTAACCTGGCATCACTTACTAAATTAACCTGGCATCACTAACTAAATTAACCTGGCATCACTAACTAAATTAACCTGGCATCACTTACTAAATTAACCTGGCATCACTTACTAAATTAACCTGGCATCACTAACTAAATTAACCTGGCATCACTTACTAAATCAACCTGGCATCACTTACTAAATTAACCTGGCATCACTTACTAAATTAACCTGGCATCACTAACTAAATTAACCTGGCATCACTTACTAAATTAACCTGGCATCACTTACTAAATTAACCTGGCATCACTTACTAAATTAACCTGGCATCACTAACTAAATTAACCTGGCATCACTTACTAAATTAACCTGGCATCACTAACTAAATTAACCTGGCATCACTTACTAAATCAACCTGGCATCACTTACTAAATTAACCTGGCATCACTTACTAAATTAACCTGGCATCACTAACTAAATTAACCTTTTAACACTGGAGCATTATTTAAGTAGTCACTTATTGACCACTGTTCGATCATCATGCCGACTGTTGAATAGCTTCAACACCTGGCATCCAGCAACCTTTCGTATGCCTGTAAAATGACGCTGTTATTGAATAAGCTATAGCTGGTATTTCCAAGGTTCCCTCCGCTCATCCACCCGCACAAGGGACAGGACGCCACTTTCCGAGCGCGTGAGAAACCTGAGTCCGGAATCTCTCCGAGAAGCTCTCAACCACGGATCTTCCAGCGAACCTGGAGCAAAAGCCTCAAGGAAAGATGAGATGATCGCAAAGGCTTATGTGGATGCCACTTTTTCTCAACTCCTAGGTTTGTCATCTGAGCTCCGGTAACCCGACGATGGGCACCAGGTGATCTGACAATTCCCCGTGTGTTAACCCCCTTGGTTTTCCCATTCACGGGGATAAACATTAATATCCTAAACATCAAAGATGCAATAAGAGTATCTGACTCATGAAGAAGCGTTAAGTAGATAGTAGAGCTTATGCTTCAGACACACTTTTTCTCAACTTCTAGGTTTGTTACCTGAGTTTTCACAAATTATAAGTAATTCGTTTTCTATATTTAACATAAAAATCCCATAGATGATGTTTGATAAGTTTCTAGTTAAGTTGTCTGACCGCTTAGTCTGGTGGTTTATTGTGGTGCCTTTTAACAGAAAGGTTGCAGGTACGAAACTGGTTGCTAAATAGTCGGTTTTCACAAAACAAATTATAAGTAATTTACTTTATTATTAGAAGAACTCTAAATCAGAGGTTCATAAACTTTTTTATTCGCGCCCCACTTGTCATTTGTCATTCATGCTCACAGCTCACCAAGGCTCAAAATTCAAACTCAAGAAAAATGGAACAATAAATTATTTGCCATTTTCCTGCTTAGTGTGAAGGATGCAACTGTTTTTGGGGAAACTAGTCATTTAATTTAAGGTTTGTTGTAGACAACGCACACCTAAGATCTGCTGCGTTTATTAGACCAATCTCTCATTGTCATACTCGTGCCCCCCTTGTGAAGCTTTCACACCCCCCAGTTTAAGAATCCCTGCTCTAAATCAAATCAATGGATCTTCTTTAGCTTTGGTTTTTATTTGAGTTGTGTTTGGTTTATCCACATACAGACTTCATGACTGTTTGATTTAAAAGGATTTTTAACACCAACAACAATAAATGTTGCTTCTAGAAACAACTGTAAAAGAACAAGACCAGGAATTCAGCACTGAGGTTAACTTCACAACGGTTGATGGTGAATCATCCACTAATCATCAAAGAAAAGACTCGAACACCAGTGAATCAAGCGAGGAGGCAAAAGACGACAATATAGTTGATGATAATTGGGTGGTCCCAAAAATTTCCCCAAAATTGAGAACAATAATGGCGGTAAATTAAAACACTTTATTTCACACTTTCAACTTAACGTATGAGCACTAGTGACTACCGTATCTCAAATAAGCAAAATGAAATAAACTAAAAACCAACCACTAAATTTATTTGGTTGTGTCCTTGGGTAAGCCACTATGTGTAAGTTAACCCAGTGGATTAATTTGTTTCACTAAATCATGAGAAACATTTTAATCTTTTTAACACATTTAAATGGCTCCAGTCCCACCAATTTAGAGCCCATCTTATACTACACACAGGGATGAACATGAATATCCAGTATGTGTACTTGGGCAAAGGTACTTAACGGACATTGCCTAAACCCAGCGGAATAATGGGTTTTACCAAATTAAAGAAACGTGTCTATTATACACAACACACTGTAATAGCTCCGGTAACCCGGCGGTGGGCGCGAGGTGATCTCACAATTGCCCGTGTGTTAACCCCATTTGTTTTCCCATTTCATGGGATAAACATGAATATCTTATCCTATCTTTTCAAATTTAAAGTGAAATAATAATTTTTTATTTTCGACACCGAACCAATAGAACCGCCAAATACAATTTATAATTTTGTTTCCAAATACAGACAGGAAGATTGAATGCATATGTCCCACTCTCTGATTCCCCCAGTGCATATGACCATGTGGGTGGGGATCACAGTGATAGTGACGTGGATAATGACGTGAATGAAGAAGAAATATGGCCGGTCCATGTCAGGTGAGATTATTTGAACCACTCGATCGAAAAAATGCGTCAAAACAACAGTATGTCAACCAGCGGGCAGCATACAGCCTGCTGATGGGTAAGATTCAATTGAATTTTACACAAATTTAAACTGCCTTTGAGTTATGTTCAAGTTTTATTACAGAGAATTTTTGGGAACCATATTTTTTTATAAAACCATATATTTTCAGAAAGCAAGCAATTAATATTTTACCATAGTTTCTAAAAGGGACAAGTTTATAAACAAATAATCATTTTCGGTACAACGTCCATTAATGGCTGTCCCCTGAGTAATATAGTTCAGTTCAGCCACATACAGTTTTGGATTAAAACCAGATTTGGTATTTTAAATTGAAACCAGATTAATGGTATTTTAGATTGAAACCAGATTATTGGTATTTTGGATTGAAACCAGACTAATGGCATTTTGGAATGATTTGGGATTCAAACAAGGAAAAAATGACATAGTCTGTACCAATAACTATTGGTTTATTGGGTTGAACCAAAACAGTAGAAACATCTCAATAATGTGACACACTGCAATGTCTTAGGTGTCCTGATAATTGACAAAGGAAATCTGGTCTGTTCTATGATAAATTTTCTGCATTTTCCCACTCATGGAAATAAAACATTAATATATACCTAGTCGGTTGTATTCTTGGACAAGAAAAAACCTTGAACCAAGCAGATTAATAGGTTCTATCAAATTGAAGAAATGTGTGAATCATACACAACATACTGCAAAAGCTCCGGTAACCCGACGATGGGTGCGAGGTGATCTAACGATTGTCCATGTGTTAACCCCCTTGGTTTCCCATTCACGGGGATAAAACATAAATACCCTATCCACTCACGTATTTCAAATCGATCAGGAAAAACTACAGCGAGATCTCAGCACGTAGTCTTGGATCGGGGGAGAGGGAAGTCGTTGACCCGGAACGATTGATCACGGGGCAACAGAAGAGAAACTTTGATTCGGTTGATGAAGATTTCATCGAGTCAATGAACAAAGAACTCGAGAACTCGAAACCGACTGCGAAAAAAGAGGTAATCTTTATTTTTATGGCTTGGGATTTTTTGGGACAATGACTGGGATTCGTGTTTATCCCGTAAATGGTAAACCCACGTGGTGTTAACACAAGGGCAATCGTCGCATGTGAATCATACACAACACACTATAATAGCTTCAGTAACCTGACAATGGGCACGAGGTGATCAGACGATTGCCCGTGTGATAACCCCCTTGGTTTTCCATTCACAGTGATAAACATAAATATCACATCGATCCCAACGTCTTATTAAACATGTAGTTGGCGTTGAGATTAGTGTTTAGGGAAGGGTTAAGATAGTTTCCATAGTTTTAATGAGCAGTTAAAACCCGAATATGAGATTCCAACCACCTGTGGTTCCAGGGGATTCCCCAACTCCCCCTCATAGAGGAGGAACCAGTGGTTCCCGTCGACCGAAGTGCACGGGAAATGTTCCAGAAGGTGGCGCCACTCGCAAGTGTGGTCGCCGCATTTCAAAGCAACATGCCAAGGTATAAGAATGATGGAACTTTGCAACTACTTTTTTTAAACTGCATGATTTATGTCTTTAGGTGTTAGTAGTAACTTGTCATTTTTTTATAATTTGAAGGTTTATCGTTGTGTCTCTTGCGTGTTTTTCACCATGGAAAACAAAACTAAGCTATAAAATACTGTAAAATATACTATCTTTTCTGACATATTGGACATCAAACATACAATGCTTTTCAATAGAAGTTTATCATACATGATGCTCTTACTCCTTTTATCTATGGTGTTCAAATGAGTATCCTATTATTTTTAATTGAAAACATTGAACAAAAACAGGAATTTGTCAAGTAACAATTAGTAAACATCTCATATGCTGTAGTACAGGATTGGGCACAATTTTTGACTGTCGTCCAGCATGCCAAAATAAGAGACACAGTCGCATTTGGCATGCATTCCGTAGTTTGCACATGTCTGCTCTAGTATTATCTTCATTTATGTGGCTACTTAACTTGCAGTCAGAAGCAAGGTTCACAGGATTCCGCCTACAACTCTGAGAGTGATGCTGCATCATACTCCAGGTAATATCCATGTTATTGCAAATTAAAAAAAAACGTCTGTTAATAGATTAGTTGGTTGGTGCAGTGCTCTGCAACCAGTGTGCCAGGACACACTACTGTGCCACAAGACAATGATAGGTCTACCGCGGGAAAAAATATTTTTTGTTTAAACAGAGTTTTTTTCTAAATAAAAAGGATTTTAGTTTTTGCAAATTAAAATATTAAGACTAACATACACTTTGCCAATATAATATCAAATGTATAGAGATTGTAAGACCTGTCATTGTACAATTTTAACTAAAGTGTGCATCAAAAAAAAAAACGTCTTAATCATTGCAACTTACGGCAATAGCTCCGATAACCCCACCCTAAACACAAGGTAATCTAACAAATGCCTAAGGGAAACTCACACTCAGTTTAGTATTCACTTGGGTAAAACAAGAATATTCTATATATTATCCTATAGATACAGTTGTTCTGTCAATGGAGATGTCCATTAGCTTTTAGGTCAAGTTGCTCCAAATCTTAATGAAAAAAAACTATAAAACAATAAAAATAAAATAAACAAAAACATTTTTTTTTCAGGTCGCGTGCCAATGAAACATTGGAATCAGACGCCTTTTCCAGCAGCTCATCACAAGATGGCAGCATGCGTGCAACACAAAAGCTAAGGTAAAAGTAGGAAGCGTCTAGTAAGGTCGTGTGGCCTAATGGTTAACGCGACAGATACATATACCAACTATATAAGAAACGGTGTAAGGGACAAGCCTGTCATGGGTTTGAAACTTAACCCGGTAAAAAAAAATTAGAAAACGTCAATTAAACTATTAACGTGCATTGACTTAGTTGAGTTTTTCCATTTCACGGTGTAATAACACGAATATCCTAAATTTTAACCTGTGAATCTGTGATACTAATTGTTGTGGAAATGCGTTAATTTCTATCCCTGTAGTAATATGTGCAGGTTTCCACACAGTTATTTTGTTGCCTGTAATCATGTGTGCCCTGTAATCATGCCCGCATGTGTGTAATAATCATATACTTTGGTATGTAACATTCTTTGCGTGCATTTCGTGCTATATAACCCAACGTGTTTCGCTTTAATTTCATTCACTACGATTCACTACCACGTACCCCCAATACAAGAATACAACACTAATTTATAACAACGAATTTTAAAATAAGCTTTAAATATTGTTCTCAGACCAAGTTTGTTTTACCCTGAAAAAGACGAAACTCGGCGAATAAGCCATGAGAAGCCTCTGTATCGATTGAAATCAAATGAAGAAATTCTAAAAGACGACGTCAGTTTTGGTGACCGTCTGTCAGAAGCGATCGCGCGTCAATCACAGGAATCAACAAAGGTAGTTAATATCGTCCGACAGTTTAGTCTCGTGGTTAAGTGAGTCGCCCTTTAGCCAAAGGGGTGAAAGTTCGAAACTGGTCGCAATCTAGTTGGTTGTGTCCTTGGGCAAGGTACTTAACGGACATTGCCTGAACCCAGCGGATTAATGGGTTTTACTAAATTGAAGGAACATGTGTATCTTACACAACACACTGCAATAGCTCCGGTACCCGACGATGGGCGCGAGGTGATCTGACGATTGTCTGTGAGTTAACTCCCTAGGTTTTCCCAATCACGGGAATAAACATGAATTTCCTATCCTATCCTATACGATTCACCACTCACTGCCATACTGATCATGTTAAAAACCAATCATACTTCACAGAGCCTTACTTTAACCAGATTTTCAATTATTACTAATCATATCATACTTCACAGACCACACCAGCGAAGGCTCAGAGAGAAGATTTATCTTCAAGCTCCGAGTCGGAGAGCAGTGATGGAGATGGTGATATAGAAAACCATCCTGACAAGGTATTTTTATCTCAAAATCCTTTGTCTGGTATGCTGGAACCTTATTTACATATGATGTAAATATGGTGAAAATCTAGTTTAAATTAAAGCTTAAATCTGGATTTAATAAACCTGATTTAAATGAATAAATGAAATTAGGTTTCAATAAACAGCTTATATCTGGTTTAAATTAAAGCTTACATCTGGATTTAATAAATCTGGTTTAAATGAATAGGAGAAATCTAGTTTCAATTTAAAATAGCTTAAATCTGGTTTAAAGAAAACACTTAAATTGAATTTTAAGAAAATCATTATACAGATACTTGGTTTTAGCTAAACTTGAAACATGTAACAATTATGTCTGAATTACAGGTTTATCTGTTATGCTGACTACAATTGTAAAATTGTTTTTTTGTGCGAAAAAACGTTTTTACCGAAATGTATCTAAACAATTCTCTTGTTTAATACAAATAAAAATGTAAATTGTTTAGGTTACAGAGATTATTCAAACTGTGGAAAATGTGCAACCGGTTGAATTTGGTCGGGCAACAATCACAGAAGCTAAAATTTACCAAGAAGTAAATTCAACTGTAGAAAGTCATTATGAAGTAAGTATACTTACTATGATAGGAGGGGGTATTCATGTTTATCCCTAGAAATGGAAAAATGCAACAAGTGTTTTTCCACAAATTGGTGGATACTATCATTAAAAATTCTGCACCAATGTGTGATTTATTTAGGGCATTAATTTTGAGAAGTTTTTAATGGCAAATGATGTCATGAATAAATACTTAAATTGTACAGTTGTTTTTCTCATTGCTTGACATTGCTTGAACCCAGCGGATTAATGAGTCTACTAAATTAATGGAAATTGTGAATAATATATAACATACTGCAATAGCCTTTCCGGTAACCTGACGGTGGGCACGAGGTAATCTGATAATTGCCCATGTGTTAAACCCCCTTGGTTTTCTCACTTACAGGAATAAACATTTATATCCTAACTGCCCCCCCCCCCCCCCCCCAAGGACGCAACAATGTGTTATCCCACCACCTTTGGGTTAAAAATCAGAGAAAAAGTCCAATTATAATTTTTGAACTTAACTTTTTATTATTTTATTTTTTTGATTTCACAATGAAAACACAACCTTTGACCCTATTTTTTAAAATTTTGTTATTTGAAATTTGTTCAAAATTTGTTAACAAAAAAACTTTTATTTGTCAATCCACACTAAACCACCGGATTAACCGGTCGGACAAAGTATCTGTCAATCCACCATGCAATTGTTCTACAGTGGACAGTTAAATTGATTTTCAATTAACCTCCTTATTTTGTTTCCAAAGACAGTATATTTACAGCTGGCCAAACATTTAACTCTAATTGTACCAACCAGGAAAGGCAGGACGATGAAGCAAGTGTGGGAAAGTCCACTTACAACACTGATGTTTCATCGGATACCGAAATTTACACTGAGCATGACATTGAGGTAAATGTCACTATTACTTGACCAGCTAAACTCAGCTCTACATTATTTATTTTATTTCCATAATGAAAGAGGATATTCCTATTTTTTATCTGATAATGGCAAAATATGCGAAAGATTACTTGAATAAATGTAAGGCAGCATTATTATACAGTTGAGTCGGGTTACAGGAGATATCCCAGTGCGTTATGTATGCTTAAGACTTTTCTTTACTTTAGGTAGACCCCATCAATCCACCTCGTTTAGACGAGCTCCTCTAAAGGCCCATTCCAAAGATAACTATATAGCTAGTGTCTGGGTTGACCCCATAATTTTCAGGCCGCCTTTCAACCAAAAGGTTAAAGGTTCGTAACTGGTCGCTTGCTAGTCGATTGTGTCCTTGGGCAAAGCACTTAACGGACATTGCCTGGACCCAGCGGATTAATGGGTTCTACCAAATTGAAGGAACATGTCTATCATATACAACACACTACAAGAGCTCCGGTAACCAGACGGTGGGCACGAGGTGATCTGACGATTGCCCATATGTTAACCCCCTTAATTTTCCCATTCATGAATATTCTATCCTATTACAGGACGCTCTGAGTGATGCACCGACAATAATGGAAAAAGTTGAGAAATCTTTGGATGTTGGGAGTTCGAAGGAAGGTGGCTCAGATACAGAGAAAGTAGGGGAAGGGGAAAACAAAAAAAAGTTTCAGGTAAAATGCCAATTCCTTGTCATCAATATTTAACTATCGGTCTCTGAAATTGCTTTAAAACTATGTGGGATGTGGTGTAATAAGTAGCAAACTTCTTATTTAAAAAGTTGGGTCTTCAAACTGCAGTTTGCCTATCTTCGTGATTTGTATGTCCCTGTGAGCAAGCAGATATTACTTCAGCATTTCTTATTGTGTTGTATGTTCTGTGTAGGATAGGGATAAGATAATTATGTTTGTCCCCTTGGATGGAAAAACCAAGGGGGTTAACACACGGGCAATCGTCAGATCACCTCGCGCCCACCGTCGGGTTACCAGAGCTGTTGCAGTGTGTTATGTATGATTCACACATTCCTTAAATTTAGTAGAACCCATTATTCCACTAGATTCAGGCAATGTCCATTTGGTGCCTTGCCCAAGGACACAACCGACCAGCTAGCGACCAGTTTCGTAGCTACAACCTTTAGGCTGAATGGCGACACATTAAACCACCAGACTAACTGGCCCAATGAGCTTGTCAAACAACTAATAAGAATTGTAGGAAACAAGATAAAAGAATCTGACCATGGCAAGCTTTACATATGCTAAAAGATAAGAAAACACGCATTTCAAAAAGCTTGTATTTGATTATATATCATTGGGAATTTTACTAAATACAGTGTTGTATCATGAAGTGCAATATGGTAGGTTGTATGTGTCAGAATTCTATTAATCCAAGTAGCAATGTGAGAAATTCAGTTGTTCAAGAATCAGATGTGAAATCGGTAGGTACTTGCAGCTGCTTAAGGTTTCATTAATCGTCTGTTAATTTTTACCAAGATTTAAAGATGTTTATTTTTATCAAGACTTTAGCTTAAAAATAGACTATTCTAATTTCTATATCAGTGTTAGACACAATCATGGTTAGGATAGCATTTGCATTTTTTACCTTGTTTAGTAAGAAAATGCAGAAGCTTTATCACATTGGCGATGGTGAGATTACCCAATCCCTACTGTCAGGTTCACCTACCAGACCTATTGCATGTTGCATCTCATTAATCTGTTTCTACTGTTTTAGTAGGACCCAATATGTAACCGGGTTCAGGCGACGTCCATTAAGTGCCGTGCTTAAGGTTAAAACCATTGCGTATACAAATACTTTTGCAACCCAAAATGAAAAATATTTGGGTAGATTTAAACATACTTTTTTGCAACCCAAAATAAAACATTTTTTACAGATTAAAACATACTTTATTGCAACCCAAAAAAAACAGATTAAAACATACCTTTTTACAACTCGAAACGAAATTGTTTGGACAGATTTAAACATTCTTTTTTGCAACTAAATAGGAAACCATTTTGACAGATTAAATCAATCGAGGAAATAGTTGCCGAGTTGAAACAAGCTGGAATGGAAGTGAAAACAAGTGGATTCAAACGACCTTCAACCCCATCCACCCCTCAAACACAACAGGAAAAAGTAAGCGATCGTGGGAATCCAATTTTTGTGTGTAAATATTGCATAACAAAGTTGCATAGGGAGTTTTGATTGTTGAATATCGAATGTTAAATGTTGCAAGAATTGTTGAATGTTGCAAGGAATGTTAAATGTAGCAAGAATTGTTGATTGTTGCAAGGAATGTTGATTGTTGCAAGGAATGTTGAATGTTGCAAGGAATGTTGATTGTTGCAAGGAATGTTGAATGTTGCAAGGAATGTTGATTGTTGCAAGGAATGTTGAATGTTGCAAGAATTGTTGAATGGTAAATAAGTAATATTGATTGTTGAATAAGGAAAGTTGAATCTTGCAACGAATGTTGATAGTTGAATGCTGAACAAAAAGTTGAATTTTACCAAAGAATGTCGAAACCTTTTTCATCACTTGGTCAAACTGTCCACTTTTCCAGTTTTACCTTGGTGGAAATAACTTCACTCTCTATAAGGAAGCCATTTTATGTTTGTATTTCACAAAACAGAGTTTAATTCTTAATTTTGAAGCTGGACGCAACATAGGATAGGATATTCATGTTTATCCCCGTAAATGGGAAAACCACGGGGGTTAACACACGTGCAATCGTCAGATTACCTTGCGCCCACCGTCGGGTTACCGGAGCTATTGCAGTGTGTTGTATATGATAGACATGTTCCTTCAATTTAGTAAAACCTATTAATCCACTGGGTTCAGGCGATGTCTGTTAACTGACTTGCCCAAGGACACAACCGACTAGCTAGCGACCAGTTTCAAATCTGCAACCCTTCAGCTGAAATTCAAAGCACTAACCCACCAGACTAATCTGTCGGACATACATAGCTTAAGTTCCGATCTATTTACAGTTTCAACGCTTTCGAAATATCAATTTTGTTGAAATAAACGTAGCACCCATATACCTCCGGGTGCATGAAAAGTTCAAGGTAACACGGTTAACCACACAAATGCCTCTTCATCTTCTACCAGACCAGGAGAAATTATACTAACGCAGA
>CH002102.1:34622-60969 GCA_000149265.1 Ciona savignyi | reverse complement strand
ACACAACTGACTAGCTAGCGACCAGTTTCGAACCTGCAACCTTTCAGTAGAAAGGCGTCGCACTAAACCACCAGACTAACCGACCCTACCTGTATGCAGTATGCTGTAGTGTTTTTTGAACAGGAAATTGTGATTACAGGCAAATACAAGAAGGCTAAAGAAGTGCAAGATGTCTCAGAAAAAGTTGCTGATCTTGTGAAAGGTACAAATAAAATATCTCAAGATTTTAAATGATTGTCTTAGCAAAACGCCAATATGCATTATTTTATTTTTGTACTGGTATGTATATGTGTGTACATTTTTCAATATTTTCATGTATGGTGATAAATTTTTTTTGTCTTTATGCGTTTTTCTTTGGGTAAAATGTATATTGTATTATAAACTGTGCAATGTGAATTAGCCTCGTGTTGACTTTTTTTGCATCTAGAAGAACAGGCGGGGCAAGAGAAAGATAATGAGAGTGACAAATCATCACAGGGGATCTCCCCAAGCAGGTATTCATTAAATGTTTTGCTTAGAAATATGGAATCAAAGAACGAATATGTACGTGAGGAAAAAGTGTGCAGGTTCGAAACTGGTCACTAACTAGTCGGTTGTGTCCTTAAGCAATAAACTTAACGGACATTGTCTCAACCAAGTGGATGGGTTCTACCAAATTGAAGGAACGTGTCTATCATACACAACACACTGCAGTATCCCCAGTTACCTGACGATTGACCGTGTGTTAAAATCCCTTGATATTAGGATTAGGATTAGGATATTCATGTTTATCCCCGTGAATGGGAAAACCTAGGGGGTTATCACACGGGCAATCGTCAGATCACCTCGCGCCCACCGTCGGGTTACCGGAGCTATTGCAGTGTGTTGTATATGATAGACACGTTCCTTCAATTAGAACCATTAATCCGCTGGGTTCAGGCAATGTCCGTAAAGTGCCTTGCCCAAGGACACAACCGACTAGCTAGCGACCAGTTTCGCACCTGAAACCTTTCGATTGAAAGGCGACGCACTTAACCGCTAGACCATCGGGCCGGACTATTCCCATTCACGGGGTTAAACATGATTATCTCATCCTAGACTATCAGTTGGAAGGAACAAAATGGGTGAAAGTTTGATCCGTGAACCTGGAGACGCCGAGTTCACGTCTTTACCGTCAGTTGC
This sequence comes from Ciona savignyi, assembly GCA_000149265.1. NCBI lineage: Eukaryota > Metazoa > Chordata > Ascidiacea > Phlebobranchia > Cionidae > Ciona > Ciona savignyi. The sequence goes on along the minus strand of CH002102.1, from coordinate 59,808 downwards.
CAAAAGAAGGTCCGTGTTTACCGGCCAATCGTCGCCTCTGCCGTCTCCCGTACCGCCTCCCGTACCGTCACCAAGGTTGAAACGCAAAGTCGATGTGACGCAACCGGGTACAAGTGATACCAGCGATGACAGCAAATCAGAAAAATCGATTCCTATTGTGAAGGAAAGTAGGGATGTGTTTGATCAAGCTCTCAACATGGAGGTCCATATTGATATCGGGGAGAACAAGACAAGTATTGTGACCAAACAAGCGCACAGTGTGACGTCGAAATCCGACGAATCTGACTCCGACGCTGGTTCTGTCGTCTCCCCGAGAGTAAAATGCAAGAAAGATAACGATGACAACGCTGCAGCTATTACATCAGGTTTGTTTCACTCCCCTGCTGGGTAGTGTTCCTTCTAACAAGCAATACGGGCAACACTAAAAGGAGGGAAAGCGGGAAGGAAGGAAGGAGGGAAACTGCACATTAAAACTATGGAAATTATTTTAAACCCTGCCCTAAACAGTAATATAAAATTCAAAATTAACCTTAACTCTAACCCCATGTTTAAAACCGACTCTAATGTCAATATCTTTATTTTAGTGTGGAGTTTCCCTCCTTCCCGCTTTCAATCATTTTAGTTTTTCCCAGCAATTCTCCAATTTTGCTAACGGTTTCTCGAGATATAAATTTTTCAGCACCCTAGATCAGTCTGACCGATTGGTCTAGTGGATTAGTGCATTGCCTTTCACCTGGAGGGTTGCAGATTCGAAACTGACAGCTAACTAGTCGGTTGTGTCCTTGGGAAAGACACTTAAGGGTCATTGCCTAAACCCAGCGGGTTATTGGATTCTATTCAATTGAAGGAACGTGTGAATCATTATACACAACACAGCACACAACCGAGTCGGCCACCGACTGGTTATATTACCTTGCGGAAGAGGGTCTGGCACAAAAATTAAATTCAAACCTTTTAATATTTTTTTCTCACGGTCTCCCGTGTTTTGACACTCCAGGACCCAGCGTTTTGCAAACACTGGTATTAAAGTGGGTATTTTAGTTGCTGATCTTACATCGTTTTTTTTCTTGTTGATTGGATCTTTTAGAGTTTTTCTTAACATTGTAAAATACTAGTAAAATTATACGGTAAAAATACCTTTTTTATTTTTTTTAATTTCCGTTTTTGACAAAATATTTCGTCAGATCCGGATAAGGTAAGCCGACAAATGACATCACAAGTCGCCCAACCAGACCATATCCCGGATATTGTTGTTACGGAAAACACGGTTGAGCAGTCACGTTTGCCACACAGGGAAGTAAGTCCACGGGTATTATTGCCATGTAAAGGGGAACTACTTGGGACAATGGGGGTTGTATGTTCAAAAACAATATGTAAAATAGTTGTAGGAAAGGTTAGTATAGGATTTTCATGTTTATCCCCGTGAATGGGAAAACCAAGGGGATTAACACACGGGAAATCATCAGATCGTCTCGCGCCAAAAGTCAGGTTACCAGAGCTATTGCACGCTTTTACCTTACTTGGCAGATTCATATCATCGTATTAACTTGCGCTAAACAATGTACAATGTATACCGAAAATAGAACTAAATCTCTTAAAAAAAACGTCAACCGATATCAGAGGTCAAGCGCCTCTTGTCGCAATAGTTTTGTTTCAAGTCGATTTTGCGTATCTAACCAAAGCTTTATCGACGAGACGCGACGGAATTTACCCACCAAAATCTCTCCAAATGTCCTCTCAAATTTTCTTGAGGTGATTTTCACCAGCGATACATTTTGACTCGGGTGCTTTCCGTAATTTAAATGAAATCGGTATAAGCATAATATATTTAGTACGATTTTGCGATGGGTTATTTCATAAGTTTGTATTTTCTGCCCTCATAGATCTTTATAATTTTTTTTGCTATTTTAACAAAATACATTTGGAAATGTTTCTCTATTATATCGAACCTAATTCCTTTAAAAGCTAAATAAGTCCAGTTAACACGACTTAGGGTACATATTAAAACACTATTTAGTTACGATTGTATTTAAGGCCTTCCAGAAATGAAGCCGAAATTGCTACGCGTAGTTGTTATTAACACGCTTTATAGCATTGTATTAGCTTGTACAAGTTACTATTTTCGATTGAGTGTTTATAATATTTCGGTGCACTTAAAGGGTTAATACACCAAACTGTTTCACTTAATGCCGGTTTTAGTATTCTCATCTGTTACTATGTGGGATAGGATAGGATAGGATAGGATATTCATGTTTATCCCCGTGAATGGGAAAACCCCAGGGGTTATCACACGGGCAATCGTCAGATCACCTCGCGCCCATCGTCGGGTTACCGGAGCTATTGCAGTGTGTTGTATGTGATAGACATGTTCCTTCAATTTGGTAGAACCCATTAATCCGCTGGGTTCAGGCAATGTCCGTAAAGTGCCTTGCCCAAGGACACAACCGACTAGCTAGCGACCAGTTTCGCACCTGCAACCTTTCGATTGAAAGGCGACGCACTTAACCGCTAGACCATCGGGCCGGACAAATGTAGTGTTCCATATATAATTCCTACATATATGGCCGAATAAGTGGACGTCGTATGTGCCTTTAAAATGCGATAAAACTAGCTGCTAGTTTATTTATAAAGAACCATATCTATTAATATCAACTTGTAAACTGAACGCGTGCATACCCACAGTTTATATATAGACCGATTAACTCAGTAATATAGTTTTCCCGTTCAGGAGATCCGAATTAAAAGTTAAAAATAAAACTTTTGTAACTTTTGTGCCTATGACCTATGTATGACCTATGATGCATTTAGTGTAACCCAATCATTTGTGAAGGAACTGTTCTGTGGCGTAACAGTTAAAGAGAAAGTCACTATTTTCAAACAATCGGGTAATTTAACGCGGGAGAATGAAGTAATTAGTTAATCCGATAGGACTTTCAAAACATTGTAAACTAAACCGTCAAAGCATGTAATACGTCTGTATGTAGGTTCTAAACACAAATCGTTTACACATTCGTGTGCGTGTCAGCTAAGTTAACAAATAATAAAGCTTGTGCGGCAATGAAATGCTTATTTACCTATGAACGTGTAGGAGTTTTATTGGCTGGATAAAATACAGCAGGTAAATTGATCAAAGGTTGACGTGTCATTTTATTTTGATAAACAAAAGTGTGTGGGGTTAAAGAGAGCAATTCTTCAATCATACAACGTGACAAGGCTATAATGGGTAAAATATTTATAGTCATATGTACACTAATACGCTATTATAAGATTTATAACTTGTATTGCGCTTTCATGTTTGTTTTAAAAGAGTGGCTAGACCGAAACTTCCGCTAGTTAGGCGACTGTGTCCTTTTGTAGGACTTTTAAGGCGTACATTGGTTGGTACAAAAACTGTAACAATGTGTCTCTATCATATTTAATCTACTGTAATAGCTCCGGTATCCCAAATGTAGGATTGAGGCAATCTGTCGATGATAACCTTAATTTTTAAACATGTATAAACTTGAATATCCTATTTTTGCTGGGTGAAATACACCACAAAGCATCGTCATAACACTCATTGTGACCACACCTTCCCAAGGTAAAGACGAGCCCAGAGTTTGCTGCTCTTAAATCTACATTCGAGTTGGACCGATCTTCCCCGGTAAGAGGTTCAATTACAATGCGTGGGAGCAGAATGACAATGACCGTCCAGCCCGACCAAGGCCCACAATTCCAGGTAAAATATTAAGCATCTATCGCTTTGAGGCATGCCACACTGTCATGGGGTGCTTTATTCAAATCTCCAAAAATCAAATGTAAGTAAATTTTAAGGTAGCAAATTTAAAGAAAAATAAATGAATAAAACTTAGGATGCGCGTTGATTTGCCGTACCATCATAATCTATAGTCGCACGATTTGGTCTTGATTGGACCTTAGAAAAAAGTCTAAAATGACACCATAGCGCTCTATAATAATAATAGAATTTAGAAAAATTGCAATTTATCATAAAGTGATTACTCCAAATTCTGTAGTGTTGATTTGAGCCTGTAATGTGATATTTTGATTTTAATATCAGATTCGGTGCGAAGTCCAACCATCTTACGGTTCCAGCGTTAAAAATAGGATTCGCAATTTAGAAGGAGCCCACAATAAAAAGGTACCTCGGCACACGATTCCTTCAAAATTTTGCGAGCTTCAAAATTTTGAAGCTTTAATTTTGCATGGTTAAGTTACACGCACTGATTCAGGTTGACCGCATGAACTTAATTTGATTTCAACTCAAAACAATAACGATTTTGATTTTGCCGGAACACTCATGCGGTAAAACAGTTTCAAAACATAGTTCATGGTATGTTTGTGTAGATAAAGAATCTTCAGAAAGGCAACGCTTCAGTGAACAAAACACACAGAACCAACCGAAGACAGCCTTTCGTAATGGACCTCTGATAAAAAAGAAAACGTATATCCTTATACCCCAATTTGCAGAAGCTACACCAATATACTAATAACTAAAAACAAACCCTTTGAGCAAGTTATAAAATGCTTTACGAAGCTCAAAAACGTTTCAGTTGTTTACTATAAACTTTCTTGAAATGTAGTTGCTGTGGGCGTACCACGACGTATTCAAATATATTAAACACTTTATCGCCACACTTTCGCAAACACGCGAGAGTAAATATAATATTAAATCTTAACTGTCGCAAGTTATCTAGTGTAACACGGTAATATACGTTTATAGCCTATTTGTATCGGTTTAGTCTTGTACAAAAACTACTTTGCTAAATCGAACAATGCGAAAATGCTTTATAGTTAATTGTAAAACTTAACCAGTTTTGCGTTTTGTTGATAAGGTAGCTTTATTTTATATTTAAATGAGAAACCGATTTATTTTTTACGGTGAACATACACGCGAACCTTAACAGTAAGGGCCATAAACTTGACAGTAGGCATGCGGTATCTCTAACCACTACCCGTGACATGTATTTTCACATCTAAGGGAAAATCCCTATTCTATATAAAAATCAGCGTGTCCTGCTAATATGTATTCATACCGTATGCAATACACACATGGGCGAAAACATGCTTAAATTAGCCGCATTTGTATAATGGCCTCATTATTATTCCAACCTATTTATTTTCTTACTTTGGTAAATTGTTCACAGATAGTACCAAAGCGCCCATGAAGTTTGGCTTATTTGCACAGCGCATCGGATATTACATTTACCCCCACATTAACTTTGCAGTCGTTTATTTCGTACTTTCTTCTGTAAAAATCGGTTCCCATATTATATGGCGTTGCATTATAAATCGTTATAATCGTTAAAGTTATTACTTCTATATTATATATTTATAATATATATAACATTGCTGTAAATTGTGTATTGCGTGTGCGCCATGTCCTTTGCACATTTTCGAACAATAAAAGTACGAAGGGAAAATGTGTTGTTGTGTAGACTGTATGTATTGTAAAAATCAACACAGCAATTGCCTCGTATTATCCACCAAATCAGGCTATTGTTGGTTGTTAGTTGTGTTCGATCATAATGTATATATGCTAAAGTTGTTTTACTAAGTCAAGTTTCGAACCCATGATGGGCTCGTCACTTGGACCGTTTTTGTATAGAAGTCTGTATATATGTATTGGTTGTGTCAACCTTTCGGCCACGCGACCGAAAGGTATTAGTGTATTTTTAGTGAATTTTTATCGAGCCATGTATCAAACCCATGATGGGCCGGTTACCAAGTCCTGTACGGTCGTATGGCCGAATGGTTAACGCGACCGATACATATACCGACTTCCATACAAAAACGGTATTGGTGACAAGCCCATTGCGGGTTCGAAACCCAGTCCGAAAAAAAAACAACCAATTCCTACCACAAAGTAGCAAATTTTTTTAATGACCGTTGTATTTTCTACTTATATCCCAAGCACACTGTAATAATGTTCATAGGGTTATGGCCACAGATCACTTAAACCTAAGTCTGCGATCTGTCTCGTTGAAGTCTGCAGTATCTTTCCAATGCATACTATTTATAGGTGTGATGTAACTTAAAGAGGAAGTAAATTCAAATCATTTCACTTTACAAAAGGGTTGAATGAGGAACAATGCGTAGGTAATGAATAACGAAGTTTCTGTGGAAACTTATTACGCTGAAAAACAAATACGTTTTGACCTATATGATAATCCAGTGTAAATATACAAACACTTAACAGCTGACTTGTGGACAATCAATAAACAACTATTTAAACTCTGAAAATTTAAATACATATGCAATCGGTTGAACCTTATAACCTCTCATACATTTAAAACACAAAGTTACAAATCTGCATAGAATTTAAAACTCTGTCCGACTGCTAGTCGGCTGTGTCCTTGTCTGAACCCAGCGGATTATTGAGTTCTACTAAATTAAAGGAAAGTGTAAATCATACACAACACACTGCAATAGTTCCGGTAACACGACAGTGGGCGCGAGGTGATCTGACGATTTCCCGTGTGTTAACCCCCTTGGTTTTCCCATTCACGGGAATAAATATGAATATCCTATCTACAAACACCTCATGTATCCAATTCGGGGGACGATTTTAGAACCGGTTTCGGATACGAAATCTGACGAAGGTTGTTATTTTAAGCCCAAGGTTAAATCGAACAAAAGCAAATGTAATCTCAAGTAAACTCTGTTCGAAAAGGTATTTGCTTAGTAGGGAAATTCCCAAATGCGCGTTTTTCTTAATGCGGAACTAACGAAGAGTTGACTTTCAACATTAGTTCAGGTTACTTAGGGTATATCACATATGCAACTGGTTAAGGATCATCAGGTACAATAAGTAGCTTTATCTGAGAAAAATGAAGAGTTTTCAAACTTTCGAAATAGTTCTACTAATAGTCCTAGCATATGGAACAAGAGAAGGCGCTAGCTGCTGGAGCCATAATCAAATGCTCGCAGCAATGGACCACCAGATAACTAAACAAAATGATTCATGCAGTAGGTATCTCGCGATTGAAAAAACAACGTTACCGATTGCGTCATGCCCCAGTAACACCAGTTATATCATTGCTGTCATGTGCTGTGTATCAACCATCAGACCAGGTGAGCTTGCACTGAAATGTACTGAATTCAATATAAAAGATAAAGTAATCTATCGCACCACTAGTGAGTAAAAGAACTAGTTTTCTTTCCGAACGAATATCTTACTGGATTCGTTCAACTTTGTCAGCCAAAGCGTGGTAGACCGATACTATTTGTGAGCGAGTCGGTTATCCGCTTAGTCTAGACACTTAGCGCGCCTTGCCAGGAACCAGTGAATTATTCAGTTCTACTAAATGTGAAAAAACGTCCCAATTATACACAACACACTGCAATAGCTTAAAAACAATTGCTGGCCGTTGTGAAATCTAACTAGCCAGTGACCAGATTTTTAGTAGCAACCAAGTGTGTGTGCATAATAAAAATATGTCTTTCTTTGCCAGAGTAGTGTTTCGGCCTCTTTGTCGGTCTTTTCAATTGTATAAAACTTGAATATCCTAATAACCATATACAACTATTCTATTTTCAGGTCATCTAAAACAATATACCAATTTGACGCGCGTGGATCTTAGTTTTAATATCCTTAGTGAACTACCAAATCATTTATTTGCAAACAATCCTTATTTGCAAAGAATTGACATTGCGTCAAATCAACTGCAGTTCGTATCCCAATATTTATTCGCAGGTAAGCTAATTCATACAAATCCATCTATTTATATTATTACCGCATTATCTGGCGGTTTAGCGCGACGCCTTTCAACCGAAAGGTTGTAGGTTCGAGAATTGTCCTAGCTAGTCGGTTGTGTCCTTGGGTAAGGCACTTAACGGACATTGCCTGAAACCATCGGATTAATGGGTTCTACCAAATTAAAGGAACGTGTGAATCATACACAAACCACTGCAATAGCTCCGGTAACCCGACGATGGGCTCGAGGTGATCTGACGAATGCCCTTGTGTTAACCCCCTTGGTTTTCCCATTAACGGGAATAAACATAATTATCCTATCCTATCATATTAAAATTGTTCCCTTGGCAAGCCAGCCTGTTATTTTATAATCACTATATCTATGTTTATTTTCAATATGTCCTTTTTTTCTTGCATTGTGGTATATAAGACTTTTAGTTCCAAATGTTATTTTATATATTTGTTCCAAATGTTTTATTAAACACAGGTTTGCAGAAGTTACAGATCCTGAATCTAAGAAACAACAGAATCAGTCAAATAGCTTCAACAGCATTTTCCGACTGTCCTCAGTTACAAGAGTTAAACCTTAGCGGAAATAAAATTCACACCTTCGAGGTATTATACCTTCACAATTTGAAAAGGCTTTATTTGAATGGAAACTTTATTGGTTCGTGGAACCAGCAATACGATAGATTGGAAACATTGGACCTATCAAATAACAAACTGACTACGTGGGGAAACCCCGCACTTCATATGTTGAGGTAAGAAATAATGCAAAGCCAAATTCTCCGTTTGATGTGTTTTTTTTTATGTTTTTGAATCGAATTTAAAGTCCTTTCATCCTTTGACGGCTGGTAAAATTCGCTTATTTACGTCACATTTTGGCGCGGAACTCTAGCAGTACAGATTACGAGGATTACGCCAACTAACAAACGTAACCAATCTGCGCTCTCTTGAAAATAGGAATCGAATTTCAGGAACTACGTCATAAAGCCATTGTTGAACGTCTCCAAATGACTTCTTTTATTTGTTATAGTTGTGGGAACAGGTTTTAAGAGTTTCTCCGAAATACATGTGTGTTAAAAATAATCCACCGAGCGTAATTTTTCTTTCACTTTTTCACTTTCACTAGGGGTTTCGAAATTGTGTTGGTCTTGTTACAAAGTCCGTTTTTTTAATTCTGTAAATGTATCGGCCGTGTTAACCATTCAGTCACTGTACCAGTGCGCGTACTTTAGTTTACTATGCATAAGAGGCATTTGCTAAATATCTAATACGTTTTTGTTTATTACAGGCATTTGGATTTGTCCAACAATCTTATTCGAAGTGTCAGCGAAAACGAATTCGACAACAGTCGAAGTCTGCGGACAATTCATCTGAATCGTAACAAAATTTCAAGTCTTGATGAGGGGACGTTCGAATCCTTGTGGTAAGATTATGCGACAACAAATGACAACAAAGAAGGGGATTTCCCACGTTACAGGATAGGATATCCATGTTTGTCCCGTGAATGGGAAAACCAAGGGGGTTAACACACATGTCGTCAGATCACCTCGCCCCCACCGTCGGGTTACCGGAGCTATTGCAATGTGTTGGGTATGATTCACACGTTTCATATATTAATTAGAACCTATTAATCCGCTGGGGTTCAGGCAATGTCCGTTAGCTATAGCGACCAGTTTCGAACCTGCAACGCTTCGACTGAAATGCGAAGCACTAAACCACCAGACTCTGTCGCAATACATTATAAATCCAATTACAAAATAAACTATTAACACTGGTTCCAACTTCTTACAGCAACCTAGAACTTCTAAACTTGAACTGGAACCAGCTGGAGCTGCCGAAGTTTCAATGGTTCCAGCGAGTTGTAGAGAATAATGAAGACGGATTTCCAACACGCTTATTGGAAGGGAACGAGTGTCTTTGTACCGTAGAGTCGAACCAATTCAAGGTGATGATGCCTCTTTATTCTATATTCGTCCGGCCGCATAGTCTGGTGGTTTGGTTCATCGCCTTTCAATCGAGAGGTTGCAGGTGCGAAACTGGTCGCTAGCTAATCGGTTGTGTCCTTCGGCAAGACACTTAACAAACATTGCCTGAATCCAGTGGATTAATTGGTTCTACTAAATTAAAGGAAGCGTGTGAATTATAGATATCACACTGCAATAGCCTACCGGTAACCCGACGGTGGGCGCGAGGTGATCTGATGATTGCCAGTGTGTTAACCCCCTTTGGTTTTCCTATTCGCACGGATAAACCATGATTATTCTATCCTATCCTATATCCAGCATGGTAGAAATGCCCATTTGATTTAAAGTTACTTGGGTTTGTCCAAATTATTACATTTTAGATATGAACATCGATAGTACACTAATAATACCCTGTTTTCCCATTTTTTTAATCCGGGACAAGTTTTGTCAATGGTATGGCTATAAGCCTTTAAACGGTTACTTTAAACGGTAAGTCATATCACCTCGCGCCCACCGTCGGGTTACCGGAGCAAGTGTAGTGTGTGTATGTTTTATTTTTTAATAGAATCCATTAACTGCTGGGTTTAGACAATATCCGTTAAGTGCCTTGCCCGACAACCCAGTGAGCAAACCTGCAAACCTTAGGTTGAAAGGCGACGTACTAACCCAAAAGACTAATCAGTCGAGTAAACTGCTGCAATCACTACTAATACTATAGTTCATGAAATTTTTTATATTGCAGTGTGTACATTTTTTGGGTCGTTCATAGCATTAACGTCTCAATTTTACTCCTTTTAGAGTATATTCACAGAAATAATAATATATAGATTATTATTTATTGTGTGCTATTATGGATAATAATGAAAAATAATAAAAAATTATAACATAAAACTATATATAATATAATATTATTTTTTAACGTTTAAGCCTACCATTAATCTTTCTTTTGGCTTGTAGTTGTTCCTATTGCATCTGGAAAAAATGCCACTGAAAAGTAAATGGGTGAAACGACTGCAAGTTGATTGTGTTGGAACGAATAAAGACAAGTCGCTTCTTCAAGTTAAATGGCTTGGTGCTCCACAAAAAGAAGATTTTTTCCCAGATACTAAAGAGTGTCCAAGAATTCAGATTTTGCCGCCCCTTCCAATACTATCTGAGTTACCCGTTGACACAAGCGGGATTATTGCAATTTCCGTAGTTGCTGCATTAATTCTGCTTGTCGTAATCGTCACAACTACATATTGCGTATACCGCCGACGGAAAATTAAAAATGGCGGAAACATTGAGGCTCCAGAAAACACACCACACAGAAATAGTTCTTCATCCCAACGAAATAACTGCAACCAAAGCAAAAGAGTCGGAGAAATTTTAGCATCCAACGAAATGTCATCGTTTCACCCCAACGACGAGGTTATTAAAGAGACTGGATATGGTAACTACACAGCCTCTAGACAACCCTTAACGTAATACTTCTTCATAACCAAAATATGCAGAACTAAACGTGTTTCGTGCTAAGCGCGCTGGTGTTTTTCTGTGCGACGAGCGAGAAAACAAACAAAGGCTCAAATGAACTGAACTGATATATGCAAATGAGATGTGAGCTTTTGCTTTTACTTCCTCCTTTCGCTTGTCGTGTCAGGTTTCGAGGAAACTTAAAAAGAGGGAAACTGGGCCATACAATGAAGATTATGACATTAAAGTTAGCATTAAAGATGGGGTTGGAGTTAAGGTTAGTTATGGGGTTGATATTAGTGTTTAGGGCAGGGCTTACATTAGTTTTCGTAATTTTCATGTAAAGTTTCCCTCCTTCTCTACTTTACTCCGTTCCGCTTTCCCTTCTTTTAGTGTTGCCCACAGTTTTTTTCAAGTTGTTTTGATTTGTCTCGAATTCTCTCCAATTCAAGTCATACACCTTGCTTTTTAACTCCATTAATAATATGTCGTTGGAGCTTGATTTCCGTTTATACTAATGCACTTAAACTTTCGAAATGTTATGTGTTGATTTAATTTAATTTGTGCCAACGAACCGTATATTTTTTCACTTAATATGCTGTGCTTTTCGAACAAGACGCTTTTCAATCCGTATTTACCTTTTTTCATCTACAGACACCGTTATTTTAAGCATTAAAATAATATTTTTTTTAATTTTTTTTTAACAAACTCGTATAATGTTAATATCAACCTATTTTTATTATTTTTTGAGAAAACTGTGTGTATTTTCATCTCTAACTCGACGAATTGTTAAAATGATAGCCCCGAATATATGCAAATGGATGTTACGCACCATCAGTTAAAGTTTGGGGGATTTTGGCCTAACCGCAATGCTTATCAACCGTGGAAAGGTCCCGCTCGGTCAGTTATGCAATGTTCATCAAAACAGTTTTAAACCTTTGAAATAACCATCCATTTGAATTTAATAAAAGGCAAAAATGGAAAGGAAAATGCCTGAGATTGAATATAAGGTATTGGCTCCGCCTCCAAATTTAAATCTGCATTCACTTTAATTTATGTATATATATATACTTTTAAACCAGGGCTGGACACACTTTTTGAATCAGGAGGCAAAAATATTTAATTTTAGACTGGCGGGGTAAGAGATCAAGCCACCACATATAGTTTGTCACTGTTGATAAAAACTTCAAACTAAGAAATGCGGTACATTACTGGTTAAGACAAGAAAGTCATGTTGTGTCAAACGACGCACAAATACAGCTGTGACATCATAATTTAGCTGTGACGTCGATATTTAGTCTTGCAACTTCCGAACATCTAGCCTAAAGGTTCTCAAACTATGCGTCGCGACGCCCTGGTGCGTCGTTTCAAATCTTGTAGGGCGTCGCACAGCCATTGCGTTCGAAACTACCCTCATTATAAGCAAATATCCATCACGAATGGACGTTAAAAAAGAAATGAGGGTCGCAGTTTTAAATATTCTCCCAAGGTTCCACGATCTTTGTAAAAATAAACAAGCCCACACGTCACATTATATTTGAACTATGTTACTAACGGCCGGGGACGTGGCTATTGTTCTTTTATTGTATTTCATTTCTTTATTACGTGTGCGATGCCACTAAATATAACTTTGGTAGCAATAGTTTAGTGACTGGTGCGTCGCAAGCTCAGCAAACTTTTGGAAGGGCGTCGCAACCAAAAAAAGTTTGAGAACCACTGATCTAGCCATTCTAGCGGGACCAAATAAAAGACCCGGCGGGTCGGATTTGGCAGCCGGGACGTCATGTCTGTTATAAACCAATAAAACGACTTCAAGAAGGGTAAAAGAGGTTTAACTTTTTACTATCCTTTAGCAAACATAATATAACTCACTATAAACCACAATCACTCTATACTTGTGCTATGTGCTAGTTAAAGCTTCAATACATATATTTTAAACCTGAGCTTAAGCCTAGCTTAAAAAAACATTTGCATTGTTTATAATTACCAAAATGGAATTAGTGGAAAGCTTGTTAGTATTAAAGTTAAAAACTAATCGAATTCCGCATGCTCTTTGTCAACTAAGCATTAGTGTGGTATAATCATTTATATTTTTTAAAATACGATTCCATTTCTATTTTTTGAAAATTAATTTTGTTTTAATGCAATGCGATAGAATACTCAGTTATGGAAATTTTCTTGACAAACGCGATAAACATTTTAAAATTCGGAGCAGGAAATTCTGCAAATTTTGCACGGTAAATAACAAAGCGAGCACACAATAGCACACAATTAAGAAAAGCCTTTATTTTAGGCAACGGAGCTTGGATACCTGTGAGTTTGTGTTATTTAAATTAGATTCATATGGGTCTTAGCGCAAATCCAGTTTTTAACTTTGATCCAGCATAGTATAATCATGTTTATTTCCGTGAATGGGAAAACTCAAGGGGCTACAATAAGGACAATTGTCAAATTACATCTAAAACACGAGTACGGTCGTGCGGCCGAAAGGTTAATGCGACTGATACATATACCGACTCCTATACAAAACGCTCTGAGTGATGAGCCCATTATGGGTTCCAAACTTGGCTTGGTAAAATATACGTAATTCGGCGTTCTCACGCGAGCATAAGGTCACAACCGACTAGCCAGCAAACCTGCAACTCTTCGAGTAAAAAACAACACACTCAAACAACAAGCCAAAGATCAATCTGTAAAAATCCTTCAGAAACTCGGTTTGTGCTGGTTATATGTTGTTCTCCAATGACCTTCTTTTAAAATATATTTGCTTATTTACGGTTGACAATAGGATAGGGTATAAATATGTTTATCCTCGTGAATGGAAAACCAAGGGGGTTAACACACGGACAATCAGCAGATCACCTTGCGCCCACTGTCGGGTTACCGGAGCTATTGTAGTGTCTTGTATATGATAGACACAAAAACACAATAAATATTGTTGAAAATCCATGCAAGTAAAATACGTGTGATATCATCGTCAAAATTAAGAATTCCAAGTCTTAAAAAATAAATTAAACGTTTATTTTATTAAACTATCTAAAGATACGATAAATATGATCAAAAACGACAATAAAGCTCTAACGTTGAGCCTATGGGTCTAGCGAAAAAGCGTCCACTTCCTCAATTAAAGATAACGGCAATAAACAAATATAAGTTTTATGCTTTTATCATTATTTTTGGGTTTTACCCCTGGGGAATTCCCTAGAATCGTAAAACAATGATGGACTTTTTTCGACATTAGATTTTCTAGTTTTGTAACGACCAACCTAATTATCCGAATTTTAATTAATTGTGTACATTCTTTAAATAATTAATTTTGAAATTCAAATTGTACCAAATAGTTTAAAAGACACCCCTTCTCATAAAATGTACTCTTTTTTACTTGGAAGGTTTCGAATCCTAGACTTGTTACCAAGACAGCTTGTTATATCGAAATCGGTATAAGTATCGGTCGCGTTAACCATATTCTCCACACGAGTTTAAGTTCCCATTTATTAGCAAGCCCTTCCCTGGTTTCCTGTGACCTGTGTAGGTCAACTTTAATGGTAGGCGCAGAGTTCCGGGTCAGGAACATAAGGTTGTTGGCATTTAAAACAGTTGGTAGTTTTTCGGTTGCGGATAAACACGGGAGTCTTGCTTATTACGGCATACTTAGTTTCGGGTTTATGTTTACATATTTTAAAATTTTATTACCAATGGGCTTTATATGCAGAATATAGCCTACCCGGAAAATAACGAAAATAACCAATTGTGCAAGGTGTATTTAATAACTGCGTGGGCGTAAGACTAAAATCCACTAAACCACTTTCTATGTATTTTACGCAATTTTAAAAAGGAGACTAGGGGTTTCCGAAGTGAAAAAAGAAGAAACGTATGTAAATATTTACCTATAGTGAGAGAATGGAGAAAAAGAGTGAACAAGCACACGATTATGAATAACAAGGGAGAAAAAAGACAAATGGAGAAAAAAGGGTGACACGGGCCGATGAAGTAGATAAATAACATTGCGGAACTCTACTTTTATTCTCTCGTCTGTTGCAATGTTACCCGCACAGTTGTTTAAAATAATTAAATGTGAAATATGCGTTTGTTCGATTGCTTCAGGCAGTTAAATATCAAATTGGTCGGGGGGAATTGGTAGGCCTATGTTATTCTTGCAGTGACTATCGTTCAGTGCTCAGGGAAATCAGAGACCGCTGACAGTGGTTGCAGACATAAAATCTCGGTAAGAAAGAGCATTGAAGTCGGTGTCAGTGGAACAGTTGGTGAATGTTACAAGTTCTTTGATGAAATAACAGTGTTCCCTTTCGCCGGTTGTTCTTACAGCTCAATAATACTGGGAGCGCCAGTCTGCTGCATTTACACCATAGATGCAAGTATGCTAAATATATAACGTGATATTACGGTCCATTGCAAACACGTTTTGTTTAGAAGCATTGATTCGCTACGGGGAAATCAAAGAGTTAAACATTGAATTCAACTACATTACTCATCTTGAAGGTCAAGTGTTTCAAAACAATTCTAAACTGCTCAAAATCCAACTGAACAACAATGATATTACCAGTGTACACAAAGATGCGTTTCAAGGTACAAAATATGAAGGATTATCAAACAAATAATAATTTGCCTGCATAATAGCTTTGTTCTTGCAGGACTTCAAAAGCTTCTGCATCTAAATTTGGATAACAACTTCCTTCGGTCATTGCCAATGCGAGTTTTTGAGCCTTGTCACCAGCTGCGCTACCTTTCAATGCAAGGAAACCAGCTTCAAACTGTTGAAGTACAGTACGTTCTTTCGCTTCGGGTGCTTAACCTAGCGGGAAATCACCTGTTAGAATGGACACAAGGGCTGGACGTAGAACAGCTAAACCTCGGCGATAATCAATTAAAGCGATGGATGAAGCTTAGAATGCCAAATCTTGAGTATGTAACTCATAAAATACGATATTTACGTTTCTTACTTGCGTGTGAAGGTTAACAATGAGCTATAAAACATGTAATCGTCCGACTACTTAGTTTTAACTAGGATTTACAAGAGATACATGTTAAAACCATACTATCTAGTTTCGCTCACAACTTTTCGGCTGAATACAATATATATATTACCTTTAACATATTTAAGACCCTATTCTATTAATATTTTTTTTATTTACATTACAGAAGACTGGATTTAAGTAACAACTCGATTGTGGAAATGGATCCTAGATCGTTTAGTCTTAGCGGGAAAATATCGCATTTGGATCTTAGCGGAAATCAACTGGCACATTTGGATCGAGATATCGTCCACAACTTATGGTAAAAGCTTCTTAAAATTGCTTGAACGCACACACACACACAAAGGCCAAGTCTAAGAGATTAGTCTGGTGGTTTAGTGCGCCGCCTTTCAGTCGATGGGTTGCAGACTCGAAACTTGTCGCTAGCTATTCGGCTGTGTCCTTGAGCATGCCACTTAAAGGGGATTGCCTGAACCCAGCGGATTAATTGGTTCTACAAAATTGAAGGAACGTCTAAATAAAACACAACACATTTCAATAGCTCTGGTAACCCTATGGTGGGCGCGAGGTGATCTGACGATTGCCCAAGTGTTAACCCCCTTGTTTTTTTTATTGGCGGAATAAACATGAATGTCATATCCTACCCTACTTATCAGTTGCCAGAATAAACACAAATACGATATCCATCGCATAAAACACAACGGTTGCAACCAGTGTGCCAATATGTGGTGTTCGTGCCAATGTGTCTCGACTCTTTCACTGCTAATAAACGTGTGTATCATATTATTTGCAGTGGTCTCGAATATTTTGCTGTCAGAAACAATCAACTTACAACGCCGTATGTTGAATGGTTCGAAGCGCTGGTCGACAAGTACGACCCTCCGTTGTTACCACTGACTGTGGGTAACCAGTGGCGCTGTACTGATGCACTTAAACCGTTTCAGGTAAAGTCTAGGATATTCATGTTTATTCTTGTGAATGGAAAAAAACAAGGGGGTTAACACACGAGCAATCGCCAGATTACCTCGCGCCCACCGTCGGGATACCGGAGCCATTGCAGTGTGTTGTGTATATGATTTAGACGTTTCTTTAATTTAGTAGAACCCATTAATCCACTGAGTTCAGGCAATGTACGTCAAATGCCTTGATCAAGGACACAAGCTAGCGACCAGTTTCGAGCCTGCAACCCTTTGGCTAAACCGCGACGCACCAACCCACCAGCCTGTATTGATAACCCTCTGTACAAAGCAAAGATACTCTGGCGTGGTTGGCGCATAGCTTATATTCCATAGATTATTTAATATTAAAAACAATGTTTAAGGATTTTCTCAGCATGCTTCGCAATTACACCGTTTACCGAATGAAAGGCTGGGCAGAGAAGTTTAGAATCGACTGTACATTTAAATATGGAGGTAAATCGCTTGAAGACATCCAGCTGTCTTGTCTGAAGGATTATCAGGGCTGTGGAAAGCCTGTCAAGTTGAACAGTTGCAGGCGCAGTTCTAAATCCTTAATACAACCATCAGACCCGAAGCCGATTATCTCATCTGCGGGATATACAACTATAGGTTTCGTATGTGTTTCTCTTGTACTAATAATGGCAATCATGTACTTGCGACTCAAAAGAAAACCGTCTAAAATGTCTGTTGAGGCAGGTGCCCAGGACGTGTTACCAACAGCCCCGCACACCCCGTTAGTAGAGAGAGAAAAGGTCATTCGGACAAGTGGCTACTGCGAATTTGTGGAAAATTGACAGTTGACCCTTTTGGTCGAAAAAAATGGGGCATGAAATTTATTTTCTAAACCAGTGCTCCGCAACCAGTGTGCCGCAGCACACTGGTATGTCACAAGATATTGCTAGGTGTGCCGGGGGAAAATAATAATATATTTTAAACACAGTTTTTACCAAAAAATAAGAATTTTAGTTTTTGCAAATTTGAATATTACGGCTACCAGAGACTTCGCTAATATAATATTAAATGTTTAAAGCTTGTCAGAATACCTTCCATTGTACATATTTAACTGCAATGTGTCGTCAAATTTAGTAAGTTTCTAAATTTGCTTCAAGTAAAAAAAGGTTGTGGAGCCCTGTTTTAAACGAATAATATATCAGATCGTTTTTTCAGACAGATTATTTATTGGCTGGCGGAGATGGCTATTTTTATCGTTAAATGATTGTTACAAAATGTCACTTCCTTAAGCCACCGTTGACTAATTTTTTGTTAGTAAGTAGTAATTTTAAAAATTACTTCATTATTTTATAATTTATATTTGCCCAGAATAAGTGGTATTTGTCCTACTGGAGATTTAACACCAATATCTCCGAAAATGCATAACGGATTTACTTCAATTATATTAGGTTTCTACTTTTTGCCACATCCGGCTCACTGTGATGTTGTATATTATAGCACTGCCATTTTTAAATACAATATTTTGCTTTAAAGCCGTTCTTATGCAATCGTAGCTGTGATATAATGTTTTACATGCTTGCATTTATTAATTTACTACTAATGTTACTTATTTTTATGGCTTAAGACTTCAAACTTTTTGTATCGTGAAAATTTGTAATGGTCTCGCTAAGTCTATTTTTTAATGATAAGTTTATTTTTTAACTTTCTTCCGAACAAATCGCTATTCACTTAATCGCACTTACAATTACTTGCACTTAATTTTTACATGCGTTTTAAATGTTTTTCAAGAAGGTTCTACATTTATGTGCCAAATGTTTATTGACTGTGTAAATAACCATGTATAGGCTGTGAAATGTACATAGGCTATATGCAAATGAACAACTAATAAAAACTAAGAATAATTTCGTGTTTAAAACCTTCTAGAATTCTATAGTTAACAGAACAGCAACAACCCCGTTCACACGCCTCCTGCCCTTTTCAGCCTTTCTTAATCATCCACCGAAAAAGCAAATGCGTTTGTAAAGCAGTAGGATATTCATGTTTATCACCGTGAATGAGAAAACCAAGTTACCGGAGCTATTGCAGTGTGTTGTATATGATAGACACGTTCCTTTAATTTGGTAGAACCCATTAATCCGCTGGGTTCAGGCAATGTTCGTAAAGTGCTTTGCCCAAGGACACAACTGACTAGCTAGCGACTAGTTTCAAACCTACAAACCCTTCGGCTGAAAGCCACTAACCTACCAGACTAATCTGTCAAACTTTGACGAAATAAACAAGTTACGTTCATTATACTCCATTTTGAATGTTTTATTCATTTTAACGTAATAACCAAAAGTGCTGCAAAATACGACGCGAATTATAAATGATAAATGCTGTATTTAAGGAATAATTTGAATTATACCTTTCAATTACTAAAAAGGAAGTTTTCAGTCAAGCATGAAAACCAATGAAAAACATGTCTGAAAAACAACCCGCCGCTTCCATGCCACGCCATGTAAGGAAGTACTGTATCATGCATGCATGCAGAAGTCGACCGTGGAAATGCGGTTTGTGTTTGCAAAACAGTGTGGGCCAGCGAACTCGCCATTTATAAGAAATCTTTACAAATCAGCCAAATTAAAACGCCAATTTAAAATATGACCTTTTAAGTAATAAATTAGGTCATTCAGTATACAAACGATGTATTGGTCAATAACATATAGTTCCGCTTGCTTTTACCAGAAAGCTTACGCGTCTAAACAGTTCAAACTTCAAGTAAACATGCTCAACTAACCGTAAACTTTTATTGACAAGCGTGACTGCAAAACATATATTCAATACATTGGATGCGATAAATTATACCTGTGTACTTTAATAACAAGTAGGGTGGGTTAGTCTGTTGGTCGCCTTTTAGCTGAAGGGTTGAGGGTACAAAACTGGTCGCTAGTTAGTCAGTTGTCATTTTGGACAAGGAACTTAAAGGACATTGCCTAAACCCAGCGGATTAATGGGTTCTACCAAATAGAAGGAACATGTGAATCATACACATCACACTGCAATAGCTACAATAACCTGACGGTGCGATTGATTTTCCCATAAACAGTGGATATTCTAAGATGCTCTTCAAAAATAAAAAGCATAATGATTTAGCCTGTTATTAGCAAGCAATGAATTAATATGTGAACTAATAATGTATGTATTTTCATTAAAAAACACAAATCTAATATTTCCAAACAACCACGAATAATCTTACGCACCAGTTGAAATGATTAGTTTGTAAATAGCACTACATGATGTAATTACCTATGTATTAAATTATAAAAAAGCCTAATTAGTAAAAAAATATAACTCAATTTAATTAATTAAAAAATTTCATTCTGCACTATGATGGTGCCCTTTGTTTTCCTTCAAGTTAAAATAACGGAAAGTTATTGGAAAGTTACTGGTGCGATTTAAGCCGTCACCCTTCCGTGGACTGCATGCCATTATACCAACTAAAACCTTCCCGTTTGTGGGGAGATGTGCAATCCGGACAAACTGATAATCGACACCGTTGTCGCTCATTTCAACCACATAACTTGTCGATTGTCTGGAATCATGGGTTTTATACTGGTCTGATATTTTGGATAGGATATTCTTTTTTTATCCTCGTAAAAAATAGAATATTCTTTTCTATGTTTATCCTCGTAAAAGGGAAAACCAGGGGGGTTAACGCACAGGCAATTGTCAGATCACATTGCGCCCACCTTTGGGTTACCAGAGCTATTGCAGTGTGTTGTATATGATTACATGTTTTCTTTAATTTTTTTATACAAGGCAAATTTCAGTATTAAAAAATGGATTCAAAGAGTTAAGCAAATACACAAATGTATGTTTGACCGACTTGTTATTTTGGTCATTTAGGCAGTCACCATTTAGACAAAGGGTTGCAGATACGAAACTGGTGGTTAGCTAGTCGGTTGTGTCCTTGAGCAAGGTACTTAATGGATGTTGCCTGAACCCAGTGGAATAATAGGTTCTACAAATTGAAGGAATGTGCCTGTCATATACAACACACGGCAATTGCTCCTGGAAACCGACAATGCTCGCGAGGCATCTGACGATGTTTTAACCCCCTTGGTTTTTCCATTCACGGAGATAAAAATGAATATCCTATCCTGTGTACTAAAATATCAATTTACTTTTTAAAAATAAAGAAGAAAATACAAAATGTACCATTGTACCTACATAAATGCAAAATGTACATATATACATGCAAAATGTACATCTATATACATGCAAAATGTTCTATATACATGCAAAATGTACCTATATGCACGCAAAATGAAATATATACACGCAAAATGGACCTATGTACACGCAAAATGTACCTGTATACACGCAGAAAAACATCTTTCCCAACTGGCCATGGAACTGTACACTTGGACCAATCGGAAAATTCCTCTCTGGTTGCAACAACACTGGGCCAAGATTTCCCGTCCACAAATTCCACTCCGGCTTTTATCCAGGTCTTTTCATCTTGGCCAATAAAAATTCCAGCTTGATCGAATTTTACCTGAACATCAACATGTAAGCCAGTCACATACAAGTATCCGACCGGTTAGTCTGGCGGTTTAGTGCGAAGCCTTTTAGCCGAGCAAGTTACAGGTTCTGAACTGGTCGCTAGCTAGTCGGTTGTGTCCTTGGGCAAGGCACTCAACGGAAATTTCCTGAACCCAGTGGGTTAATGGGTTCTACCAAATTCAAGAAACGTGCGAATCATACACAACACACTGCAATAGCTCTGGTAACCCGACGATGGGTGCGAGGTGATCTGACGATTGCCCCGTGTGTTAACCCCCTTGGTTTCCCAATCACAGGGCTAAACATGAATATCCTATGTTTAGATGAATTAAAAAGCTTTTTCTGCTGATGTTATATCACATGCATACAGCGGACATGTTAAAATTACTTTTTTTATTCTTTTTTTTATCCCTTTATCTTGTGCCACTTATATTCTAAGTAAAATTTAAGATAAAAAGATAAATTACAAGAAAACATAAATCGGTTACCTTAAAGTGTGCGACTTATATTTAAGTAAAATTTAAGATAAAAAGATAAATTAGAAGAATACATGAATTGGTTACACCAACATATGCTGTATAGGTTCATTTTTCTCACCTGTGGATTAAAGGAAAACTGAGTTTCAGCCAAAAACATTTCTTCCTCGGTTTCCAATCCAAGCACATGGCCAGAGTGCGCCCTCAACACAGGGTTATAATAAGTATTCTTCCAGAAATCTGTATCAGGTTTCGGTACCACTTTCAACCTTTAAATAAATCCAACAATTTGACACATGCTGTTATTTAATGTATATTTTATACATATACCATAAAACCTTTATTAGAAAGCCACTTCTAATATAACTCCACAAGAACAGGGTGGGAAAATAGAGTGGCACCTCTAATAGAACGTCCCTATAGGGAACTAGACTAAAAAAATAGTGCGCAATGGCGCTCAAATAGAGGCTTTATGGTATATACAATTGCCATACAAAACAAGTATAATTTTAAACAGGTATTTGAAGCGCGTAGGTATATCAGCTTAAATGTGACAGGAATAAAACAAGCTAATAGCTATAGCTAGTTATTTGTGTGTTGGGTAAGTAATTAACAACCAATGAACAATCGTATTAAGCTAAGTCAATTTAATAAAACTGTAGTAATGTTTCCATTCTATTCTACAGGCTCCAAATGTTTTCTTTAAAATCCAATCGCTGGATAGTGTAAGATATTTATTTTTATCCACATGAGTGGAAAACTTAAGGGGCTAAACACACAAGCAATCATCAGATGACCTCGCGTCCACCGTCGGGTTCCCTGGGTATTGCAGTGTGTTATGTATGATTTACATGTTCCTCCAAGTTGGTAACCCATTAATCTGGTGGGTTCAGGCAATGTCAGTTAACCCCTTTTGTATATGATTGAGACGTTTATTTAGTTTTAATTTAACTTAACCCAATTTAACTCAAAGAGTTAATGCTATCTTCATGTTTCTTGTCATAAGAGCCAATAATAATAGAGAGTGAAAAATTGAAGTTAAATTAGAAAATACCTGTCAAAAATGTGGGTCGTGTTGTAAAAAATATGCCTTGGTTAATAAACATGCCGGACACTAGGACAGGAACAGCAAATGCAAAAGAATGACTCACCCATTGCTACTTAATTCCTGATTTGCGGGTTCTCCGCCAATGTGCCAGGTAATATTTTCTGGCAGTGCATTGCACTCTTTAAAATTTACCGTGGTAAAACTCATTATTGTATAAAACAACGAAAACAACAGAAAGAGTGTAATTGTGCAAAATTCAACACCGTTTGCAGCATTGAATAAATGTGCAAAAGGTGACCGCAAATTATCGCACTGTCAGGAAGTCTGTGGTAAAACGACACTCACCGGCATTCTTCATGCAACACAGATAAACTTTGTTGAAAAACAACTGTGTTGTGTGTTTTTAATGCTAAATATTGTGTTGTCAGGATGAATCAGTCATTGAAAAAAGTTAAAAATTATATTCCTAGATCCACAATAAAATTATTGGCAACACTGAATTGTCGTCGGCAAATCAATGACGTCGTATTTGTTATTAATGGTAAATCCATAAGTCATCAGTTTGGTTATTTTGTATCTATATGTTAAGAAGGCGATTTAAGAGTCGCGATGGAAGAAATAATTGAAATTGAAGATGATGACGATGTTACTTTAGTTCCAAAACACATTCAAGCTGATACCCAGGAACTAGTACTTTCGAATTTGCTAAATATATTAAAGATTTTATTTCTTACTGACGTTCCACGAGCAGAGGTTAAGGTTACAGTTCATAAGAGAGCGGAACTGAACGCTTCTCTATTTCACTACGAAGTACACTTCGATATTACATCATGTATATGCCCTTGTTTATCTTCCATCATACAAAGTAATCCTAACCGGAGCACGATTAAAGAAAGCTATCAATATCAATGCAATACTTCAGGTTGTCACGCTTTTCAAGTTTCAAGACTGGAAACAAACGGGGTTTACATTGTAGAAGTCCTAGATTGTTCAAGTGAAATTCAATACTCCATTCAAACAAAAACATTTATGGAAGAACAGTCGCCGTCCATTATACATAGATTCATATTGTCCGAAATCAGCTGTATGGAAATCACACATTCTTTGAAAAAGTACTTGCACCACCTTTATAACCTATTCCGCAAAAGTTGGAAAATAATCATTTGTAATGTAAATGAAGAAACAATATCGTCCACGACGTTCATGTTACACAATGAACAATCGGGAATTATAGGTAAACAATCTGTATTGACGTCAACGGAGCATTACTCTAGAAATACGGTGGATTCAAACTTAACCTTTAAAACGTCCGGCCCTATTCTTATCGCTGAAAAGATATGTAACGACAAGCCTTTAAAAATGACCCTTGGTGTTTCAGTGAACCAAACAAGCAATTCTGCTGGAAGTTTATCCGCACTGCTATACGGACCGTACAATCTTCCCGTTTTCCGCAACGCTACCGCAACCGAAGCATTTGCTGACGCATTGAATTGCATCGCTTGGGAGGATTATAATGTTCACATTGGAAAACCATTGTCCGAGGTAAATCAAGCCGTGCTTGAAGCGTTAGTGAAACGTGAATTGCTCTCAGAAAATCAGAATCAAATTGAAATTACTATAATTGCTATTTTTGATGTAGTTTCAAAGAAAGAAACACAAACTGAAAAGATGTTGGATGTCCAATACTTCCACATGAATTTGGAAACTGTATTATCGAAAATCAAACCAATGTTTCTCCAATGCTTGCAAAAATGTCTGGACCAGTCGTGGTTGTGCGGAAAAACGTTAAAAAGAAAGCGGAAAGAAACCGCTGCAGCATCCAACACTGCCCATTCATTATTTGAAATCGTTTGTCACAGTTGTAATGATAGATTCCGTGACACATGTATGTCCATGATGTCCAGCAATAATAGTCACGAGTTCAAGCACAATCTCAAGCAATCTTTAGACAGAATAGCTGAAGGTAAGCATAAAAAAGTAAAAATACAAAATTGCAGTGCGCAATCAGAAGATTCAATGTGGAAAATTTTAGAAGACAGCATCTGAAATTTCGTAATGAAATCTAACTTTTTAATCTGATCAAATATTTCTATCAAA
>CH002102.1:13242-23304 GCA_000149265.1 Ciona savignyi | reverse complement strand
TGAATACGGGAAAACCAAGGGGGTTATCACATGGGCAATCGTCATATCACCTTGCGCCCATTGTCGGGTTACCGGAGTTATTGTAATGTGTTGTGTATGATAGATACGTTCAATTTGGTAGAACCAATTAAGCATCTGGGTTAGGGATGCACAAACTAGAATATCTTGGTATTCTAGAATAGTTATTTCGAATCCAGAATATCGAATCCTATTCTATATTAAACTCGAGTTAAGGTGATAAGATCGTCAAAAATTCCTGCTTCCGCTGATCACCTCTTTGGCCAGTGTGATTACATACTTATGATCATAGGCGGCGACTTCAGTAAAATGTTTCCGTCGCGCGAAATTTTATGACGTCACAATCGGCCCTATGCCTCGAACTAACTCGGATAGAACTATGATACTAACGATTTACAAAGCTAAAAGATTAAGCCAGGAGTTTAAGTGTTTAATCTAACTACTTCCCCGGCTGAAATATTGCATGGTCGTTAATACGCAGCTCAGCGTCAACAATACGGAAAGAATATACCAAATATTTATGTGTCTGCGAGGGCTGTGCAAGAACCCAGATTCTTATAACGGTTAACTGATCAAAGAAAAAAAACGTTAACCGTTAACCGATGTTAGCCTACTGTTCTCTCTAGCTAATACTTTGTAATGTAAAGAACATGGGGAAAAAACGGGAGCGCGTCAGTGGTCCTGTATTGAATATAGGTCAACGTAACCCTAGGTCAAACCGCCGATCAAAGCAATAAACACCGCGACGAACCGTTAGAAAAGCGGCGCTGCGGTTAGACTATTTAAAGTGATAATTATTTAAATGCGCAGGGAATTTTTTGCGTAATTATAAAACAGACATTGCGGCGAATTTACAACGTTGCGCCGCAACGGCGGAAGTCGGCGCCCATGCTTATAATATCCATTGTAATCAACGCTGCTGCAATATGTACAATAAAAAGAAACTCCATGCAATTATAGTTTCTTAATGTGCAATGTATATTATTTCGAATCCACATATTCGAAATAAACGTAATATTTGGATTCGAATCCCGTAGGATTCGAATCCGGAAGATTCGATATTCTAGTTTGTGCATCCCTAATCTGGGTTCAAGCAATGTCCGTTAAGTGTCTTGTCCAAGTTTGCAGTTCTAACCAGCAATCCAACTGTGAATTCAACATGAATGGTTTAGGTTTGCATTTGGACTCAAACACACAGTTTAGTAGTTTTTGTTTCCATGATGAAAACACAAAGCAGGACCTTTGATAATAATTCAAAAAACGAGAAAAAAATGACAGTCATTAAAACATGTTTAAACACCAATTAATTACTTGGTTTCGGTATATTAGGAAATGGCTACCAAACCTACATAAAAAAACTAAAATTTGGAAAAATAATTGCTTAGAAAAAATGATTGCACTAAACCTTGAAGTAAAGTGTGCGGAAGTTCAAGTAACCTGTACACAAAGTCCATACAAACTTTCAAGAAAAGTGTGCAGTATTTAAGTTACCTGTACACAAAGTCCATACAAACTTTAGAGAAAAGTGTGCAGTATTTAAGTTACCTGTACACAAAGTCCATACAAACTTTCGAGAAAAGTGTGCAGTATTTAAGTTACCTGTACACAAAGTCCATACAAACTTTCGAGAAAAGTGTGCAGTATTTAAGTTACCTGTACACAAAGTCTGTGCAACCTTCGAGCTTCCCTTCTTCAGCCCCATCAATAAGCATCTTGCATAGCGCAACTACGAAGGAAGGCATCCACATTATGTGACCGTTGTATGGGAGATCGGGTGTTAACATGATGAAGTCCACGTCGCGTCTGTTGCTGCACATCGTGTTAGTTCCGAGTGATCCTGTGGAGCATTAGTTGATGTGGGTTTGCATGCTGCTGGTGGGAAAATCGGCTGTTCGTGTCTTTGGGGTAAGGCTCTTAACGAACATTGCATGTACCCAGCAGATTAATGGGTTCTACCAAATTGAGGGAACGTATCTATCATATACAACACACTGCAATAGCTTTGGTAACCCGACGATGGGCGCGAGGTGATCTGACGATTGCCTGTGTGTTAACCTCCCTGACTTTCCCATTGACAGAGATAAACATAGAAAAACGATCCGACACATGCAGAAGTGACAAATAAACAACCAAAGAGTCAAATAACCTGCCACGATCATGTTAGTTATGCGAAGTGCAGCCTTTGCTTCAATGAACTTTATCAATGTTGATTTCAGTTGATCAACCTCGTTGCAGATGGTTGCCAGCTCAGAAGGATTGGGCCGGGAGTCAGATAACAAACTATGAAATATATAGTTGGTGGTGAATATGTGA
The DNA here is from genome assembly GCA_000149265.1 of Ciona savignyi. Taxonomy (NCBI): domain Eukaryota; kingdom Metazoa; phylum Chordata; class Ascidiacea; order Phlebobranchia; family Cionidae; genus Ciona; species Ciona savignyi. The sequence continues at coordinate 20,973 of CH002102.1, read as the reverse complement.
GTATTACTCGGTAGTGTGCATAATTTGGGAATTTGGGAACTGGGTATAAGGTAATCCGACAATTGTGTGTGTCATAGTGCCGCTCGCTGTATTTTCCATCCACAGGGTTAACTTATGTCATCCCAACATTTGATAAAGTAGAATCTATAATACTCGTGTGAATCATACACAACACACTGTAAAAGCTCCGGTAACCCGACGGTGGGCGCAAGGTGATCTGACGATTGCCCGTGTGTTATCCCCCTTGGTTTTTCCATTCATAAAAAACATGGATATCCTATCCTATCCACAGGATTAACTTATGTATCCCAACCATTAACAAACCAAAATACATAGTACTTTAAGTATAGCATTTCAAGCATAAGAACTCACAGACTAAAATTCTCTCTGTACTTCACAAAGCGTTTCAATCTTTCAGATTCACTTGGTTGTGGGAGGGCTTTGTAGGAACGACCTGATCTTTGATCCATTTGCCATTTGCCTGGTGAATGGAGATCGTAATATCATCATATATATTATTATAAAACTTAACAATCTATTGAGGATTAAAAAAGTCTACTATTAAAGTGTGTATAACTGCTGAGCAGGAATAAGGCCATCTGTATCATATTCTTATAAAATATTTTGCTTTTTAGCATAAAGTAGCCGATGGTCCAATTTTTAATATTTGTGAAGAGAAATTTGGTGAAAGAGAAATTTCTTGAAAGAACAGAGATTTCGTGAAAAAAGAGAGATTTTGTGAAAGAAGAGAGATTTCATGAAAGAAGAGAGATTTCATGAAAGAAGAGAAACTTCATGAAAGAAGACATTTTGTGAAAGAAGAGAGATTTCATGAAAGAAGAGAGATTTCATGAAAGAAGAGAGATTTTGTGAAAGAAGAGAGATTTCATGAAAGAAGAGAGATTTTGTGAAAGAAGAGAGATTTCATGAAAGAAGAGAAATTTCGTGAAGGAAGAGAGATTTTGTGAAAAAAGAGAAATTTCATGAAAGAAGAGAGATTTCATGAAAGAAGAGATTTTGTGAAAGAAGAGAGATTTCATGAAAGAAGACATTTTGTGAAAGAAGAGAGATTTCGTGAAAGAAGAGAGATTTCGTGAAAGAAGAGAGATTTCGTGAAAGAAGAGAGATTTCGTGAAAGAAGAGAGATTTCGTGAAAGAAGAGAGATTTCGTGAAAGAAGAGAGATTTCGTGAAAGAAGAGAGATTTCGTAAAAGAAGAGAAATTTCATGAAAGAAGAGAAATTTCATGAAAGAAGAGAAATTTGGTGATAGAAGAGAGATTTCGTGAAAGAAGAGAGATTTCGTGAAAGAAGAGAGATTTCGTGAAAGAAGAGAGATTTCGTAAAAGAAGAGAAATTTCATGAAAGAAGAGAAATTTCATGAAAGAAGAGAAATTTTGTGAAAGAAGAGAAATTTTGTGAAAGAAGAGAAATTTCGTGGAAGAAAAGAAATTTCATGAAAGAAGAGAAATTTAGTGGAAGAAAAGAAATTTCATGAAAGAAGAGAAATTTCGTGGAAGAAGAGAAATTTCATGAAAGAAGAGAAATTTAGTGAAAGAACAGAAAAAATTAGTGAAAGAAGAGATATTTTGTGATAGAAAAGAAATTTCGTGAAAGAAGAGAAATTTCATGGAAGAAGAGAAATTTTGTGAAAGAAGAAAAATTTCCTGAAAGAGAGATTTCGTGAAAGAAGTGAGATTTCGTAAAAGAAGAGAAATTTTGTGAAAAAAAGAAATTTCGTGAAAGAAGAAAAATTTCGTGAAAAAAAGAAATTTTGTGAAAGAAGAGAAATTTCACGAAAAAAAGAAATTTCGTGAAAGAAGAAAAATTTCGTGAAAAAAAGAAAAATTTCGTGAAAAAAATATAAATTTTGTGAAATTTCGTGAAAGAAGAGAAATTTCGTGAAAAAAGAAAAATTTCGTGGAAGAAGAGAGATTTCGTGAAAAAATACAATCTTAACCAATATTTCTAAGCGTTCACCACTTACTTTTAGATGCTCCCCTCTCAGCCAGATCGTTCATGACATCGAACAAAAACTTTGAAAACGCCGGTTCGATTTGACTGAACGCGTCGTTGGTTGATTCCTCTCCCACCATCCGCGTTCGTTCACGAGCCAAGTTCTGACATTTGCTCTCCAACGCCACTTTCTTCTTCAGTAGTTCCTGGTATCGACCGTGGATCAGGGATCGATCCTTTCTGCCAACCAGGAATTTATGAATTGGGATAGAATTAGGGGTGGAAAAAATTAAAGGTTACCCACGGTAAAAATTAACTGTTAACCGTTTTTATGGTTAATCGTCACGACTAATTGTAACCGTTTAACCGTTTTTAACAACTATTTTTTTGAACTCTTATCTGTTCGTTGGTTGGTTGGTAAAACGCACGCTTTTTTGATGTGAAATACCTGTCTGACAACTGTAGTATGCTTCAATACTATGCAATGCGGTCACAAAAAGCCTAAAACCTGCGAAATATTTTTTTCATGGAGATGATACAATTCAATGTCATGAAATCGGTTAACCCTATTGTTACATCAGTTAACCGTTTTTCAAATTAACCGTTAATTCGCAGCCCTAGATAGAATACTATAATGTTTATCCCCGTAAATGGGGAAAACCGAGGGGGTTAACACACATGTGATCACGTGTCCACCGTCTAGTTGCCATTGCAGTGTGTTGTGTATGATTGGAACGTTCCTTCAATTTATTAGAACCATTAATTTGCTGCGTTCACGCAATGTTCGTTAAGTGCCTTGCCCAAGGACTGTCTAGCAAGCGACCAGTTTCGAATCTGCAACCTTTTGGCTGAAAGGTGACGCACTAAACCACCAGACTAATCTGCCACAATATCTGTGATTTCCAATTTTTTAACGAACTATCCGTGTTTAAAGGTGGCAGAATGGTTAACGCCACCGATACATATACCCACTCTGAGTGGGCCACTCATATATGTAAAAACGGCACAAATGATGTCCCCATCTTGGGTTCGAAACTTGTGTCAGTAAAAAAAAAGAAGACATATCCAATGAACATAGAGAAGTCTCTGCATAAGTTGGATTGGAATTTGTGGGGATTACATGTTCCAACCTACCTCGCGTTGTAAAGTAACTTCCGTTCCCGGTCGCCAGTGGGTGAAGGTGCAGGCGTCTTGTACAGCAGGTGGTTGGATATTATTTCAACATGAATCGATATGTAGGAGTACCTGGGACAAAGTGGTGGGTGATAATAGGATATTCATGTTTATCCCTGTAATATTTGATTAACTCGGGAGTCACCTCGGTGGACACTGGTCCAAGGGGGAAAACCAAGGGGGTTAACACACGAGCAATCATCAGATCACCTCGCGCCCACCGTCGGGTTACCAGAGCTATTGCAGTGTGTTGTGTATGATTCACACGTTCCTTTAATTTAGTAGAACTCACTAATCCGCTGGGTTCAGGCAATGTCCGTAATTGCCTTGTCCAAGGACACAACCGACTAGCTAGCAACCAGTTTCGTACCTGCAACCACTTTATGATATAAAAATTTCGAACCTGCATCCTTTTGATTGAAAGGCGACATACTAAACCACCAGACGAACTAGCCGTATAATCGGACAGCATAACCCTACTAAAGAAACTCGCAAACAATATTATGTCAGCAAATATTGGTTTCGCTGACTAACCTGTCGTAACCATCATCTACATCAGTCCGATACGGATTATCGACACTCGCGAGGTCTTCCACTGCCAGATCGGACTTGATCACGTCCGCATCCGACCAATTTTCCCCGAAGTAACCGATGAGCGGACCTTTAGGGTTGAGCAGGACGTTCATGGATACGTCTTCAGAAGCAGGACAGACCAGCGTCGCGTTCCACATTATATGACGGTGGTAGAACTCCATTAAGCCTGTCACAAATTAATTTTAATAATGTTAAGTTTGGGCTTATTCAATTTAGTTTATTCATTCATTTTTTGCCCCAGCATTTAAAAATGGCAAACGAATCAAATCACGACATAGGGACAGGAAAAGATGGCAAAACGATCAGTCGTTAAAACATGTCATTAAAATAAAGGATATAATTTAATAAATATAGCTGACGCGGTCACCAAATCTAGGCGGGCTGAAAGAACTTAAAGGAAAAAAAGAAAATATGGAAACTGCAAACTAAAATGAAGGTTAGGGCGTTCTGATCCGAGTTAGGGCTGGGATTTGTTAGAGTTAAGTTTCAAGGATCAGAACACTGTTGGGGGAAGGGTTAGAATTAGTTCTCATATTGATATTGAAAAGTTTTCCACTTTTCCTCTCTTGTTGTACACTTTCAGACCCTTTAAAGTTTTTAAAACGTCAATACCTACACACTAATTATTAAATACACATTAAATGAGAAAAATTAACGGTTTACCACGGTTAACCGTTTTTATGGTTAAGCGTCACATCAAATTTTAACTCTTTTATTGAACTCCTATCTGTGTTTAAAACGTTATATGCCATCTAAGCATTTGACCAGAAAATCGTTTACTAAATGTAATTTTTGTGCCTTTATTAAACCAATATTGCATAAAAAAATCATAAAAAAATAACAAAATCAGAAAAAAAACGTAAAAAAAGAAAATTGGTTATTGGTTAACTGATTATTGTTACTTCAGTTAACGGCTTTTCAAATTAACCGTTAGTTTGCAGCCCTATACTATACCAGAAAGTATCTGACAAATCAGTATTACTAAATTTAATTCCAAACATGGGACATATATGTAGGACTAATTAGCGAAAATACAGGCAGAAACATACCTGAAGTAGTTTTATCATTCTGATCCATTTTAAGCTTAAGTTTGGACGCCTGCAGTGTCTTTAACACCCACGGACATCCGTTCAAATCCTCAAACGGAGTGACACATACAGTGGGGTAGGAATTGGGCTCAGATAATGTCACATGGACCTCGTTTACCTGGTAAGAATATAACGAACACGCCAAGCAAGTTACAATCTAGAACATGACTAGTAAATTTCATGGAATATTATATTTATACCCAGGTTTTTATCTGTTATTAGATTCTGAACTTTTATACAAAATAAATACAACATGATTTTCAAGCATTATCATGATACAGGATAGGGTAGGATATTCATGTTTATTCCCGTGAATGGGAAAATCAAGGTGGTTAACACATGGGCAATCATCAGATCACCTTGCACCCACCGCCGGGTTACCGGAGCTATTGCAGTGTGTTGTGTATGATTAACACGTTCATTCAATTTGGTAGAACCCATTATTCCGCTGGGTTCAGGCGGACAGTTCTAGAATATTTATATTTATACCCATGAATGGAAAAACTTGGGAGAGTTATTACATGGGTTATTATGAGAATCCCTTTAGCACTGTCTGTTTAAAGCAGCTATTGCAGTAGGTTGTACATGATTAAATTTTGCCTGCAGACTGCACCCACGCAGAGACCAAATTTAAGGTATATTAACTGAATTCACTTAAGCTTTACCTCTATCACCCAGAGAAACTCAATTCCAACACGAAGTTTATTTTCCTTCAGTGAGTTGATGAATTCCCCACGGTTCGGAAACGCCACTCCGCTTGGCATTTCACTAATGCAGTTTGCGGGGAATGCATGTTCGTATACAACAGGTGAGGGCTGTGGAGATTTGTGTTTTTAGTCTGACAGATTAGTCTGGTGGGTTTGGAAGAAACTTCTTTTGGGAGAATCGACCAGTTCATACGACCAGGGATTGGAATATTGGAATGTTCAGATTAGTTGGATATGTTTATGTTAGTACGTCGCCTTTCACCTGAAGGGTTGCAGATTCGAAACTGGTCGCTAGCTAGTCGGCTGTGTCCTTGGAAAAGGCACTTAACAGACATTGCCTGAAATCAGTGGCATAATGCGTTCTATTAAAATGTCTAAATCATACACAACACACTGCAAAAGCTCAAGTAATCCACAGTGGCGAGCAATCATTACATTACCTTACGTAGAGTTCACGTTAACAAACTATTGCAGTGTGTTGTGTGTAAATAATAAGTTTAGTTTTGGTACAACCAAATAATCGAATGGGTCCAGACAATATCTACTAAATGCCTTGCCCTAAGGACACAACTGTCTGGCCACGGGTTTCTATCACACAACCGTTTGGCTGTCAGTCACGACGCTCTTGACAGATTGAGCTTGACTGCCGAAAGATTTAAATAGCTGGTAATCAGATATCCAAGTTTATCTTTAAGAGTGGAACAATACATGGGGGCCTTAAACAGGTAACGATAGGATAGAATATTGATGTTTATCCCCGTGAATAGAAAAACCAAGGGGGTTAACACACGGGCAATTGTCAGATCACCTTGCGCCCACTGTCGGGTTACCGGAGCTATTGCAGTGTGTTGTGTATGATTCACATGTTTATTTAATTAAGTAGAACCCAATTATCCGCTGGGTTCAGGCAATGTCCGAAAAGTGCCTTGTCCAATGACTTAATATAGCTGCAGCCTTTCATAAGTCGACAAAATACTACAATTTGAACTGATCAATAACATATGTATTTAAATTTAACTGCTATAAAAATGTACAAATTAGAATTAACCACCAGGTTTATAATCTTTTTACAGCTGAGGGCATTGAAGTTTTATTACGTAAAAAAAAGTCAAAAATTTAAAAGGGTGTTTTCACAGCATTAATTAACACTAACCTGTCCTTCAATGAGAAACCTGGCTTTAACCTTAGCAAGGTGGTTGGAAGTTGTACAATGGAGGAATAAAGCAACGTTTCCTTTGTTCTCCGCATCTGGGCCGTCTGGGAAGATCCGGATCTATAGAAATTATAAAGTGAGGATGTATAGAAATCATATAGATGGGAATCTATAGAAATCTTAAAGATGGGAATCTATAGAAATCATATAGATGGGAATCTATAAAAAATCTTATAAGTGGGAATCTATAGAAATCATATAAGTGGGAATCTATAGAAATCATATAGATGGGAATCTATAGAAATCATATAAGTGGGAATCTATAGAAATCATATAGGTGGGAATCTATAGAAATCATATAAGTGGGAATCTATAGAAATCATATAAGTGGGAATCTATAGAAATCATATAGATGGGAATCTATAAAAAATCTTATAGGTGGAAATCTATAGAAATCATATAAGTGGGAATCTATAGAAATCATATAGGTGGGAATCTATAGAAATCATATAAGTGGGAATCTATAGAAATCATATAGATGAGGAGCAGTTAATTTTTCAGTTTAAAAGTGTCCATTGAAATGCAGGTGCAATGTAATTAGTTATACCCCGAAGTGGACTCAAAAATACTACCTTGTGTGGATTGCCATAAAGTCTTCACATAAGCCACACATAATATCACCCTTGTAATATTACCCTTGTAATACTGCCCAAAACACCCACCGACCTGCCAAGCGAACCCCCCCACACTAAAGGGTGATGTATGGACCATAGGGAATGGATGGTCGGGTGAAACGACCGGGAGTTGAACTATGTCTTCAAACACCGTCTTGTACGTCTTGCATTCTAACTCCACTAATACCTTGTTGCTGTCGAATATGAACCCACCGTTCGGTTTGAGTAAGGTCTGCAGAAGAAGGTGATATTATGGGATGCTTCCGGCAGGTTTTTGGAAAGAAATTTTATTAAATGAGAAATCTTTTATATCGTGTAGATTCAGTTGTAGCGTTTTAGCTAATGCAGTAAAAATTTCGAAACTTGAATGTGGGCATCTGCATTCTAG
>CH002102.1:2404-13142 GCA_000149265.1 Ciona savignyi | reverse complement strand
GTTAAAACACGTCCACAAACCAATCAATTATCAAGTTTTGGTATTATTATACGTGACCGCTAAACCGACATAAAAAAATGTTTATAAAAAATTACACTAAGCCTCGAAAAAAGTGTGCGGTACAGCGATATAGTTTACGACAGTAAGAAATAAATGTGTAAAATGTTTATAAAAACATAAAAAGGTTTATAAAAACATAAAATATTTATAAAAACATAAAATGTTTATAAAAACATAAAATGTTTATAAAAACATAAAATGTTTATAAAAACATAAAATATTTATAAAAACATAAAATATTTATATAAACTTAAAATGTTTATAAAAACATAAAATGTTTATAAAAACATAAAATATTTATAAAAACATAAAATATTTATATAAACTTAAAATGTTTATAAAAACATAAAATGTTAAAAAAAACATAAAATATTTAAACATCCATTCTCACCTCCCTCCTGATAAACTCCTTCCATCCCCATGACAACGCGTCCTCGTCACGGGAGAATACTCTACCACTAGGTGGACTATGGTAGGTGTAGTTGTTCTGGTTGTTGACCATGTTGATCACATTGAACGAATAGACGGTGTGGACACGCACGTCCTTGCCGAGGTTCACAATGCGAAGGTAGAAACTGGAAAGTTGAAGACATTGCATTGGAAGCATAATTGCTGGTTAGTATAGTCCGACCGGTTAGTCTGGTGGTTTAGTGCGTTGCCTTTCAACCGAAAGGTTAATAGCTTTTTACTGAATTGAAGGAACGTGTGAATCATGCACAACACAATGCAATACCTCTGGTAACCCGACGGTGGGCGCGAAGTGATCTGACGATTGCCCGTGTGTTAACCCACTTGGTTTTCCCATTCACGGGGATAAACATGAATATCCTATCCTATCCTATTATGGAGAATTTGCTATTTTGACCAAAGATCAGGTACTGATACAAAGGGCGATCTTAGGTTTAAAATATTGGTTTAAATTACTTAATATATTGCCTAACTTTGGGTGTATAAAAAAAAAAAAATTTAGAAACAATTTTTATCAAATAATGAAATAAATGATTTTCAATGCATTGTAGGTTTACTTGATAAAGTATTGTAATTGGAAATTTCAGATAGGAAAATAAATTGGTTGGAAATTCCAGATAGGAAAATAATCAAATATACTGAAATGATTCATTAAGATATTTAGTTGTTAGAGCGGGGCGTAATTACGAAATTATGAAAATTAAGTTACGTAAGTCAAATCAAAATTACGTAATTACGCATCTGTCCGTCTAAACCCAACTATGCATATAAAAAATGCGAATTTTTGGTTGTTTGTTTAAATAACGATGATGTCATAAAAATCTCAGTTATGTAATTCCATAATACATTTTTAATCAATTATGCCCGACTCTATTAGTTGTTACCAAATCTCAATACAAAACTTCACCACAAGTGCTCACCTGAAGTATTCATTGTTTGGCTTGCCACTATAAACATACCAGCGATGTCCTGCAAATTGGAATTCCCGAGATCTGACATCGAAACTCGAGATTTCTTGTGGGTTTTCGACAAGGAAAGTGAAAATATGAGTTCGCTCCTTATCTTGCAAAGCAAGGAACCGATGCAATTGTATACAAGGGGCCATTGATTGAGCTCAAATATAATCTAACATGGACCTTGTGGCTGTAATGTCTGACCGGTTAGTCTGGCGGTTTAGTGCGTCGGCTTTTAATCGAAAGGTTGCAGATGCGTAACTGGTCGCTAGCTAGTCGGTTGGGTCCTTGGGCAAGGCACTTTGCGGACATTGCCTGAACCCAGCGGATTAATGGGTTCTACCAAATTAAGGGAACAGGTCTATCATATACAACACACTGCAATAGCTCCAGTAACCCGACGATATGCGCGAGGTAATCTGACGATTGCCCGTCTGTTAACCCCCTTGGCTTTCCCATTCAAGGGGATAAATATGAATATTCTATTCTCCTATCCTATCGTTATTTACCATGGACTTTAATTGATTATTCTGTACATTATTACAGTACAAAAATATTTTTAAATTGGTATAAATATATTATTACTGAAGAATAGTTAAACTAACCTTTATCTTTATTTCTTTTACAAAATTATAACATTGTCCTTAAGCTAAGTAAAACATTTTCTGTAGACCTTTCTAATTGTATACTAAAACTGCCTATAAAAATCTCTTCCATATATATCCATTACTGCCAGTCTTTCCAAATAGCTGTGCTTATAATTTAAATGACTTCTACTTGAAAATCCTTAATTTGTAGCTCGTTATTATTAATTTCAATTGCTTGATAAGTGGAGCAAATGAGGAACAAGGACTCTTAACTTGTTACATTTCCGTCATGTACTCCAAGCATAATGCATGGGGTTGTATGGTAGCCTAAGTATAAAGTCAAACAAACACTTTTTTAATAAGATATTATAAATTAGAAATAATTAAATAGCGATTTACCCTTTAAAATCTGATCCTATATACAGTAAAATATTAAAGTCAAATGATTGCTTTTCATAATTAGATATTATAAAGTAAGTAAAAGTTATTAAATAGCAATATACCCTTTAATATCTGACCCTACATACAGTAGGATATTAATGCTTTTTATAATCAGATATTATAAAGTAGAAGTAATTAAATAGCGATTTACCCTTCAAAATCTGATCCTACATACAGTAGAATATTAAAGTCAAATAAACGCTTTTTAATAAGATATTATAAAGTAGAATTAATTAAATAGCGAAGTAGAAGTTACTGAATAGCGATTTACCCTTTAATATCTGATCCTACACACATTAGAATATTTATCAGGTATCAAGTGCTGCATATTTGTTTGGACTATTGACATGTTTGTGGCACTGGTGAATACAACGGTCACTCATACACACTTGTAACGGCGATTCATTTTCGAATAAGTGCACCTAATGTCCAGTACTTCAGCAATTGTTTTTCAATTGTTCCAAAAAATAATTTAACCTAAAAATATGATGGATCTTGCTTAATAAAGATGCCATTTTCTTTAAAGATATTTTTACAAAAATTACAAAAAAATTTCAAAAAATTTTTTTAACCCTTTAACTGCCGGCTGTTTTTTGGTCATTTTTCGGCTAAGTTGCCTTAGGTTAGAAGCTTCTGTACAAAAAACTATTGATGTAAGCATGATATAATCAACAGAAAAGTTGTTCAGTCATAAATTTTCTTTTGTTTTACATTAGTAAAATTTTGATGACGTCATGCATTGTGCAATGACGTCATGTGTTTCTATTTAGATCTACAAAAACTATCTTTTTTTCTCATTTACAAACAAAACAGTATGTAGAAAAGTTGTTTATGATTATCTTTGGACCATTTTACTACTCTTTTTGTGATGACCTCACAACTTGACTGATGACGTCGTAATACGCAAATCAATTTTTTTTCACATGGCCAACACATGGCCACAGGAAAACAAAACTGATGCAAAACATCTTCAAAAAGGTTCTTCATTGCTAGAACTACTTGAAAATGAAGCACAACTGCTTCCAGAATCACTATCAGCCAACAAAAGGGCAGCTTCTACACCAGAATATCTGTTTTTACCCTCCAAAAGCTCAAAAAATGGCCTAATCCAAAATGTACAAGCGAAAAACGAATGGATTGTTTTCAAACAAAACAAGCGAACCATGTCGACAATAGTTGAAAACTAATCGGGGACTAAAACAGTAATTAAACTAATTAAAACAACCAAAACCACACATATATGTATACGTTTTTTAAAACTTAAATAACTAAAAAATTTCAAATGCAAACCTATATATCATCTTATATTGGTAAACGCAGAAATTATTCAGCTCTCCAGCGCCATCTCACTGATCAAAATCGGCGGTATACTTTTCCATTTATGCAATTTTCGGCAGTTAAAGGGTTAAAGATATATTTTTACAAAATTTACCAAAATAAGTATTATTATGTATATGTAATAAAGTATATGAATATATCAAACCAACAATCATATTTAAATACAATAAAGCCATAATAAATCAATAAATGTGCAATTTAAAAATAGAAAAGCAATTGCAACAAGAATAGCAACAGTTATGTAGCTGAAATGTCTGCTAAATGTACATTTATTCAATTATTGGCTTTGCTAGTTTAACTAAATATAAAGTTGTCTCGTATAATAAAATAAATAAAAATAATAAAGTAATAAAATTTAAGTTGCCTTATGATTGTATTTTCCTGACAACAAACAAAAACTTTCACCAAAAGTTTACAAAACCCACAAACCGGCATAAATCCTTACCCTGTTCTTAGTTTGATTGGATCTTGCAGACGAGAGCTTATCCACATGGTCGCAGTCGAGTACGCAGAGCGCGCCTAGTGCTTGCCACAGTGTGGCGGTAGAGAGACAATGGTCGGATTGTCGTTCGACCTCAGTGAGACGAGTGAGGGGGAGAATCGCTTCCGACACCGCACATTTCGTCACCGAGCTCCATGCGACGCCGATCTGGTTCTGGAGAACAATTTATTCAAGAAGCTGCACTTTGTAGCTGTGCTTTCACATGACACACTGTAGTAGCTTTGGTAAGTACCCGAATGTGGATACCATGTATTGTCCAACTGGTTAGTCTGGCAGTTAAGTGCGTGGCCTTTCAGCCGAAAGTTTGTAGGGTTAAAACTGGTCGCTAGCAGTTGGTTGTGTCCCTAGGCAAGGCACTTAACGGACATTGCCTGAACCCAGCGGATTTATGGGTTCTACCAAATTGAAGGAACGTGTGTAAAATACACAACACACTACAATGGCTCCGGTAACCCGACGATGGGCGCGAGGTGAACTGACGATTGGCCGTGTGTTAACCTCCTTGGTTTTCCTATTTACGGGGATAAACATGAAAATCCTATTTTAGTATATTCAATGCATCGTATTTTATATCATATAATGAGAACATTTTTGAGTTTTCCTATTGTATCTTATTCATACTTGTTGGGTCACTGACCAGCCATTGTGAGGCTGCATCCTTGAGCAAGGTATTTAGCACACGTGTCTCGATTATATTTAACACACTGCAATGTCCTCCATAGCCCCTCGGTAAGCACAAATGACAATTTCGTGTGGTAAAATGAACAATTTTCCCAAAAGTTTATGTTGTATTCTTGTATTGGAGGTAATTGATTATTTATTGATTATTACACACATTCGGGCATAATTACAGTTGATTACAGGGCACAAAATAACTGTCTGGAAACCTGCACTTATTACTACAGGGATAGAAATTAATGCATTTCCCCAAAAGTTCAAAACAAGAATATTTCCTACCGCTGACATGTCCTTTAACAGCTTAATGACAGCTTCAACTATAGACTTATCCGGCATGGATCCGTACATCCACCACGTTGGGCTCTCGTTCTCCGGTCTGTGGAAGTATTTATGGTGTCTTTACTGTAGCACTGTGGTTTAAAAACACTTGCAAAACTGGTGGATTATTCATTATTTCTGCCTCTGCAAGATTAGGATAGAATAGGATATTGATGTTTATCCCTGTGAGTGGGAAAACCAAGGGGGTTAACACACAGGCAATCGTCAGATCACCTCGCGCCTATCGTCGGGTTACCGGAGCTATTGCAGTGTGTTGTATATGATAGACACGTTTCTTCAATTTAGTAGAACCCATTAATCCTAATTTTTTTCTTTACAAAAAATTCAAAGTTTTTTAATAACAGTTTTCCTAAAAAAACAGTTTTTTTTACAAAAAATGCAAAGTTTTTTTCTGATTATTTGTTCATTATCTTCACCTCACAATGAAGATGGTTTTAAGAAATATAGGAAATTTCACAAACAAAAAATCGTTCACATTTTTAAGTTAAGATTATTGAAATCACCTCCCAGTGAAGATGGTTTTGAGGTCGATTGATCTTGATCTTCGTGTGGAAGAGTCGATTGTTCCTCCCTTCACTTGCACCTGCAGGGATTTGGCGATGCAGGCGAAGAATGGATCGAGGACTCGGATGGTGGAGGACTCTTGGGAGCAGATGGAGGAAGAGGAGGAACTCTGTGGGAGGAAATTTAATTTAATCTTTAATTTTACCCCCCAAAAAAATTTAGTTTTTACCCCTCAAAAAAATTTAGTTTTTACCCCTCAAAAAAATTTAGTTTTTACCCCCCCAAAAAATTTAGTTTTTACCCCCCAAAAGAATTTAGTTTTTACCCCTCAAAAAAATTTAGTTTTTACCCCCCAAAAAAATTTAGTTTTTACCCCTCAAAAAAATTTAGTTTTTACCCCCAAAAAAATTTAGTTTTTACCCCCCCCAAAAAAATTTAATTTTAGTCTTTAAATCTCTATTTCTTGTTTTTACCCCCCAACACTTTTTTTTAATTTTTTTCAGCCTTTATGATAAATTTATTTACATAATTAAGGCTTTAATAAAATTTTAAATTAAAAATAAAAGCATTCAGCAGAAATATAAGTCTGGTGACTGACCACAAGGGCAGGGGTCACGGTTCAAGCTCTAACCTCTCCGCTAAACAGCACAATTGCACCATGTGATATGGTGTAAAATTAGTTTAAATTAGTTTTTCTTAATAAAATTAGTTTGCTTTTGCTTCCCCCCCAAAAATATTAGTTTATTTCTCTTTGCTTCAGAACATAAAATATCCAAACGAAACATGTTTCAAAGCATAAGAAAGAAAAATAAAAAATCACAAAAAAAATAAAATTACAATGTCAAATCATCTAATAGCTGGGACAAGATAACTGATACTGACTCATACATTTAAGTAGTGGCTTATGAAATATTTTCGCTCATTTTGCCCTGCACCAAATAGATGCAAAATAAAATCAGTCAAATCATACCTCTGTAATAGACTCTCTGAGTTTGTCCTGGGTTGGAACTTTTGCGGATATGATCATTGCAAGTCTTTCAGGTGAAACTTCAGATAATATTCGTCGTAGGAGTAAAGTGACCTGTGTGGGGGAGAAAATAGATAAGAGAAAATTTAAAATAGATGAGAAGCAAACTTAATCTTTTAGTTGCAGAAACAACTAAGTAAAACAAAATATTCCCCTAAAAATCTAAAAAAAACATTCTTAAAAAAAACTTTAAACTGAACGCAGTGGATCATTGAGTTCTACTTAATTTAAGGAACGTGTGAATCATACCTAACACACTACAATAGCTCCAGTAACCTGATGGTGGGCGCGAGGTAATTTGACGATTGCCCGTGTGTTAACCCCCTTGGTTTTCCCATTCATGGGGATAAAAAACTACAATTGATACATTTTCACTCTTGTGAAAAATTTTATATTGTAAGAAATCAACCGATGGTACAAGTGCGAGACTTTTATACCTGTCGTTGGATTCTCGGGGTTCCGGTGTGCAGCAGCGACACGATGTCTTGGACGAGCAAGCTCTGGTGCGCCACATAGTGACAGCCGACGTCCGAGCCACTCAACGCAAGAATCATCGACAAAAGTTCGAAACAGTAGGTGTCGCTCTCTTCAACTGACTTTAAACACTGAAATATGAAAGTATGCTACAGTACGGTCATGTGAATGGTTAGTGTGACCCATTATGAAACACTTAGATGTACGGTCATGTGGCCGAATGGTTAACGCGACCGATATATATATTTATGATCTACTTTTGGTTGCAGATATAAAGTTGTAATCTTTCAAAACGTACACAATAAAAACATAAGGCTGATCGTAAAAACGTCATTCATAAAATAAAATTTTCATATAGATTGAAACTTGATAGAAATGGGTTAGGGAACTACTACATTTAGCCATGAAATTTATGGGTATTACTCTAACCCATTGTAAAACTATCTTAATTAGTAGTAATCATGAAAATAAGGCAAATAATAAATGCTTTTGATGGTACCTGTGGGGAAATGTGAAGATTGCTTTCCCAAACCTTTCTAATATGAGCTGTTTCGGTGTGAATTGCATGCACCGTGTGCTCGAATACCTGGGAACAATTGGGGGGTCATATTGAGGGTGATTATGCGATATGATATATTTATGTTTATCCCTGTTAGTGGGAAAACCAAGAGGGTTAGTTAACACACGGGCAATCGTCAGATCACCTCGCGCCCACCGTCGGGTTACCAGAGATATTACAGTGTGTTGTGTATGATTTACACGTTCCTTTAATTTGGTAGAACCCATTAATCCGCTGGGTTCAGGCAATGTCCGTTAAGGGTCTTGCCCAAGAACACAACCGTCTAGCTCGCGACCAGTTTCGCACCTGCAACCTTTCGATTGAAAGGCGTCGCAATCAACCACCAGACGAACTGATTTGTAATAAAACTATTTCATACTTCCATGCTTAATAGTTTGAAGAAACAGTATAATATGTCAAACATAAATAGTTTAACAATATAAGTTTAAAGAAACAATATGTCAATCTCATTCACCTTCTTTTGCAAGGAGGTAAGTTTGCTTCGGCTGAACAGTATCCCCACCATATGTTCCCTCAAATTGGGGTCGACGTCTCTTGGGCTTGCCGGGGTTAACTCACCCACTTTCGATGAACCCACACCCTCGACCCCATCTACAGGGGTAACTGGGGGGCTCTCTGTCTTGCCAATGTTTTCGGACAAAAGTTGGCCAAACACCTAAAGTGAAAACAGACACCAAATGAGCCCAGAAAGCGGGGTTTAAAAATAACAAAGATACTCTTGTTCTCAAACATTTTTTTAAAAAGTTTGGTTAAAGACACAACATTCAGTTTTTCATTCATTAAGATAGACGGATCCACGGTAGCTCCGGGACCAGGAATTTAGGCCATAGAAGGCCCATTACTCCAGCGCCTAAGGTAAAATGTATCTGGGATATAGCGGTCAAAGAACATAATATGTCAGAATTAGTAAATTCTGCCACTTTCGGCAATAGAAACACGAAGCAGAACCTTTGATAATAATTCTAAAAACGAGAAAAAAACAGCAAAACAACAGTCGAAAAAACACAGCTAAACATCAATCAATTATTACTATGTTAACAATTAAAATGAAAACTCTTTATTACTTATCAACTAATAGTAACTGAGAAGCCATAACAAAATTACATAAACACTGACAATATAAAGAAATTTTAGCTCAATTGGTTCTAATGACCCCATCCTACCATCACTATGCGAATGACAGTCGAAACTGGTCGCTAGCTAGTCAGTTGTGGCCTTGGGCAAGGCACTTTATGGACATTGCCTGAACCCAGCGAATTAATGGGTTCTACCAAATTGAAGAAACGTGTCTATCATACACAACACACTGCAATAGCTCTGCTAACCCGACGGTGGGCATGAGGTGACCTGACAATTGCCCGTGTGTTAACCCCCTTGGTTTTCCCATTCACAAGGATAAAACTTGAATATCATATCCTATTTTATTCATTTATTGTATAAACTAACAAATATGAACATATCCTCCAAAGAAACATGAATAACCTAATCCTATAAACAAATAAACATGAACATCCCATCCTATAAACAAATAAACATGAACATCCCATCCTATAAACAAATAAACATGAACATCCCCATCCTATAAACAAAATAAACATGATTCACCTCAGCAGTGAGTAGTTTAAAGACCTTCAGCAGCTCAGCTTCGCATGTGTGAGCTCGTACAGCGTTGGAAGGCTGCTGCTTGACCGATACCACCCCATCGTTGACCAGCGACCCCAACAACTTGATCTGACGAACCCTCAACCCATTGTCCGGACCCCGTAACTCAACTTGGATGACCTGACACAGGTTGTTGTTTAAATGAAGTCCCATAAAACATCCATATTAAAGCACATATTAGAATACATATCCATATTAGCACAAAAATTTAAATGAAGTCCCATATTATTATTATGTTATAAATTCCATGGATATTAGAACATTCATATTAGAACACATATTAGATTCCACATCCATATAAGAACAAAATTCCATGAGTGAGATTTGGGTTGTGAGAATTGGGTTAACATGTTTATCCATGGGTAAATTCTTAGTTAATCTTAAGATGATTATCTGGGTGATTGTCTGCCTAAACTCACCATGTAAAGTAGATTTTTTGCAATATAAGTCTATATACAAAAATGCCTACCACATGCGTTACAAGGAAACTATATAAAAAAAATTTGAGTGGAAACATACATATTTATGTGCAATATACATTGTTACTGCACCGCTGCAGTAGTTTATGTGGTTGATAGCTAGCAACCAGTTTCGAACCTGCAACTCTTCAACTGAAAGGTGACGACCTAAACCACAATACTAATCTATCGCACAGCAAAAAATTGGAGCACAAATAACTCCTACTCACATTGATATGCAGGGGTATGGGGCAATGCACCCATCCCGCGTACTGTGACGACAGATCCCGGGATAAAAGTTTCGACTTTTTGTCTTCGTCAAATATTTCAGAGGAAAAACTCACAGACGTCACTTTTTTCTGAAAAGAAATCATTATTTAATTGTATTGGTGGACTAGCAATATAGAATGCAAGGAAATAAGATGGTATTTTTTAAACAGTTGCACAGGTGGTGGGCGTATACATCAGTTTTAGTAACAGTAGGGGACATTAAAAAAGGAGGGAAAGAGGAAAACTGCTCACTTAAATTATGGAAACTAATTTAAACCCTCCCCCATACACTAATCTCAACCCCAGAACTAACCCTAGCCTGAACCATTGTTTAAAACTGACTCTAATGTCATAATTTTAATTTCAGTGAGCAGTTTCCCGCCTTCCCACTTTTCCT
>CH002104.1:170680-185635 GCA_000149265.1 Ciona savignyi | reverse complement strand
ACAATTTTAAAGATGTAATGCATGAAAATTGTTACCGTCCCATTATACCCGGATTACGGACTCCGGTGCAACTGCAATTGACCATATTTGGACAACATAAGAGAGCTGGCATATTAAAACATGTCCCACTTTAATACTGCCACCCAAACTATGGACTTGGATATGTAACGATATTATTAATAATACGGTCCTGTAAATTTCTTAATCGTCCCCTAATTTTACCTATTACGTCATTTCGTATTCACTGAACCATATCGTTGCGTGTATTCCGGTCACAAAATTGAAGGGTAAATACACTTGGTGGAGATAGAGATACGCGAGAGCGTAAAGAGGTAGTCGTTTTACGTTGCTACAGATACAACTTATTATAAATCAGATCCAAATATTTGACAAAATTTTTCCTTTGGTTAAAATTACCAGTGATAAATCCAACTGAACAAAATTAAACAGACAGAAACTTCCCAAAAATTATCCTAAAACAAACCAAATACTCGCTAAATCAAAAAAATATCATTCTGCAAGAAATATTTATAATCGAAAAATCCTAGAGTCAAAAAAGCAAAAATATGAAAGCCACATGGAGATCTAGAAACCAAGGTAATTTTTTGTAGATAATGGTCGCACAAGTGATCCACAGTGCATTGCCAACCACTTTAATAGTTTGCATCTGGGTTGGTAAAACAAATTCCAAAATCCCCCTGTCATCACACAGACTACCTGGGAACTCAGTCACCCTCCTCCATATTTTAATTCCCTACTAGTCAATCTGAAATTTTATTAAAAAGATCTCTAAAATCTTTAACCTTTTTTTACAATCTGGAGAAATATATCAAGGCCTTCAAAAATCAACAATTTGGATTTAGTAATGTGTTGGTTAACATTTGTAAATGAACAATTAGAAAACAAGAAATCAGTTATTGGTGTTTTTCTTGACCTTTCCAATGCTTTTAATACAATTGACTAATGAAATCTTACTTATTAAAATGAATGTCCCGTATAGAAATGCAGAAAGATGCGTTCAACCATGTGATATTTCGCACTCGTTTTCGATACCAGCAAATCATAAACGAGGAACGAGTTAAGCACGACGTGTTCATGAATTAGAAACCACCAGTTTATCCTGTTCGTATTCGTGTGGCTCTGGTTATAAGGTGATTTACATACATCACATCCTACCATCCTCAAATCGAATGGCATTGCAGGGCGCTTTTTCAGGACGGTTTAAGGAATCTTTAAGGACAACGGACATAATTGGATCCAATCTACAAGACCTGAAGAAAAGCTCTGCGCTAAAGAACCTGTCCAAATTTTAAGAAACCGGAATTTTTGACTAATCACACAGTGTGTTATGCGTCTTCTTTGGGCTACTAGACGTAGAGACGAGTTTTGGACAGTTATCACGGAGATGACAAGATTAAGGAAAAAGTGAAACAAAGGTCGTCTAGTTATATGAAGAGAAAGTAAGTCTATTCATAAATGAATGATATGCGATATTTCAAGGACATTGCGTGTCTGCTATTGTGAATTCTTTTCAAAACAGGTTAAGCAGCTTTGCAAAAACGATTACCCTCCAAATGCTTTGAAGCGTCTGTATTTATTGGATTTTAATAATATTGATGGCCATTAGTGGATATGCTTCACCTGCATGAAGTATATATATAATTGATGCAAGGAAGGATATACCCCCTCAAGTTTGGAAAAATGGCCTAGAGTTAGAAAAAATTACACCATTCCTAAAAGAATTAAATACTCTAAAATAGAGCGACGACACCTGATATATCAAACTCTTCGGTTTATGAATAAAGATTGTTGGTTTCTTTTTAGGGATCCATCTATGGGTCGGTAGTCTGCGTCAATGCTGATTTTGGCAAAACCACTTCCATCCTTCGGCGATCAGCAAGCATTAATGACATTCGCGCTTTGTGTCAAGTTTTGTGTTTAAGTAAGCCATTCTGCACAGCTATCTATGTGCGCCTGTTCCAAAAACCCCTTTGCCTCACTTCCTGTGCGTGTCAACGGGTTATAATCCACGTTTTTTGTATAAACCTATTGTTATATTAATATCAAAAAACGCATTTTGGAATACGGACCAAAATAAATCGCCCGCTTGAAGCGCGGCTCCAACCATGTCCAGATAACCAACTAGTTGTCTGAAGAGTCAGTCAGTCAATTTGGAGTCTAAATAGTTGGAGAACTCGGGTCAGGTTCAGTGTTAGGTAGGTAGGTATAACGCCAAAAACAACCTGAACCACAAAAGAATCGGATTCTCCACAGTGGTGAATCTCCAATACATACGTGTTGAACACGCAGATGTCTGTCTATTTACCAAGAAAAATCTGTTGGCGAAACAATCGCTTCAATTTTCCGTTGCTAACAGAAAAGGGCGCAAGTGAGGATTTGCTGGTTTCATAAACATTTTGGTTGCCGTGCTCGAAAATGCAATATATAATCTAGGCTGCAATTGGTCTGCAACCTACAGCAAGAACAAAACCATTAAGTTTATGGTGGACCCAAGAGCATCATTTTCTCTTACATAATTTGGAAGACACGACTAAGCGAAACGAAGTGCCCATCAACTGGAAACAAGGTATTGGACGTTTTCTTACAAGGTGTGTGGGCTCTTCTTTTAAATGGAACTTTTAAATCGCAAACGTTCGCCATCCCGTGATTGCATTGTGAATGGGCGAAGTGACCGTCTACGTCCCCTCTCATTGAAGAAACCAATTCCGCACCACCCGGCATAAAGCACAATGAAGATACACTAGATCGAAGGGAAGCGTTGAAAACGCCAAAAGTCATGGGCCTAATAAAGAAACCATCATTCACGAGCAGCACAATTAAAGAAAGAATATTTTCAACATTTAAGTCGGAAAATAATACTTTTCGCAAACCTGGTGGGCTCACGTTTTGTCTACGAGACGGATCTTTGACTGTCACCGAGTTGTTCAGCATTTTGCTCAACAAGGATTGGTGAGAAATGTAAATTATTGATTACAGGAGTATTGAGTATCGTCTGGAGTGCATGGTGGACCATCAATGATGTTTTTGCATAGCGAAAATAAATACCCTGTTAATTCCCGTGAATGGGAAAACCCCGGGTAATCGTCAGATCACCTCGCGCCCATCGTCGGGTTACCGGAGCTATTGCAGTGTGTTGTATACGATAGACACGTTCCTTCAATTTGGTAGAACCCATTAATCCGCTGGGTTCAGAGGCAATGTCCGTAAAGTGCCTTGCCCAAGGACACAATCGACTAGCTAGCGACCAGTTTCGCACCTGCAACCTTTCGATTGAAAGGCGACGCACTTAACCGCTAGACCACCGGGCCGGACTGTACAAAAAATGTACAAATTTTTCACCGCGGTCGGACGTGTTTCACTAGAGCTACAAAACAAAGAACTGAAACTTGAACTGGAAATAAGAAGCGGCCGTCTTTTATATTTTATAATAAACCATTAATAGCATTAAAAAGGCAGTCTTCCTAGAATAATATCTAGCGGCAGTCAGACTCACCATAGCACGTATTAGTCACCG
Source organism: Ciona savignyi (assembly GCA_000149265.1). Lineage (NCBI taxonomy): Eukaryota > Metazoa > Chordata > Ascidiacea > Phlebobranchia > Cionidae > Ciona > Ciona savignyi. The sequence goes on along the minus strand of CH002104.1, from coordinate 182,100 downwards.
CAGCAAGAAGAGTGTTCCCCCACAAATTAGGTGTCTTACACAGCCCGCTGCGGTGACTGTGCTAACTGACTGCCGCTGTTCCTAATACAGGGAGACTGTTTTAAAACAAAGAAAACCTTTCTGAAAACTGTGAGTACCGTCATTTTAAAAGGAAAATACCAAAAGAGAAGAACTACAACACACAACCAGCAGACAACAAATTTCTTAAAACACACACACACAATTGTAAAAGCTTATTCACATAGTCAAACTCTTAAAATTGGAACCAGATCTTTTGCCCCTTTCTTTTTAAATTTTCTGGTTAAACTAGGCCAATCATAAATTTAACACTCCCTCTCCTCAATTCTCTATTCTTAAACTAAACCCTAAACATCTTCTAATCCAATTGAATTCGGCCAAATTGCCTAGTTTAACCAAGACTAGTTAGTGTTTTAGTGTTATTTTGTAAAATATACCCAGTAAATTTATCATTTTCACCAATATCTCAGTCTTTTTTTTGTTACCAGTCAAATATTCAACTTTTCAAAACCTATACCTCTCTCTTAATTCATAGTAATTTTTCATTTAAACTCAAATTATACCATTATTTATACCAATTAGGCCTTTCATATTGCAAATCTATCAACTTTATTTTAAATATCATCAGCCTTAAATTAACTTAAAATCATATTTCAACTGTACATTTCAATATTTTTGAGAGGTAGGCCATAACAAATAATTTAATTGTGTGTGTGTCTCTTTTATATTTTTATACGGTACACTTATATTTTATTACGAATTATTAAAATATAACCAATTAAATTAAGATTCTGAATAGTTTTTAATAGTAATATATTAGGCGCCGCTTTGCGTTTTGAGTTGACAATTTTAAAGGGAAGTAAAATTACCCCACATCATGAATTTTAATGGCGCTCATCAACCACGTAGCACCACATTTGCCAGCACTTCCAGTCGGTCTTCTTCTCCTCAGTTCTATTTCATAGGCCCTATACGGAAACTCTTGTTGAACATTTCGCCATCGATGAGACCCGACCTATTCGATTTATTAAACAATGATTTTCCCGCCACCATTTAAAAGCCGCGAATTCCTATAATAATTTAGATCCACCAATAGCGGATTAATAGTTTTCAAAATTTAAAATTTGAGCTATGTAGTGACATTCGCGGCTTGTGTCATATTTGTTGCACATTATATTAAGTTTTGTTAAATTGTTTAAGTAAGCCATTATTGCATGCTGCACAGCTTGTGCCTGTTCTAAAAACCCGTTTGCCTCACTTCCTGTGCGTGTCAACGGGCTATAAGAGCCATAACATGACAAGCTGACGTTTTATGTATAAATAAACTCATTGTATTATATTAATATCAAAAAATGCGTTTTGGAATACGACCAAAATAAATCAATGGCCCGCTTGGAGAGCGGCTCCGAGCATGTCCAGACAACCAACCCAGTTAAACTGTGTGTGTTTTTACTGTTGTATCCAGCTTATAAGACACAATAAAGAAACTGGGTCATCCGCAAGTTTATTGACGATACGGCATACGTTTAATTGTCTTAGTATGTTGCTAGAAATACTCCCGAGCGAGTTTTTTTAAAAACCTGTATGACAGACAGGTCGCTCGTTATTTTGTTTTGATTGGGCCTTTGTCGTGCGAGAGGAACATACTTGGTTTTGTTTTTTTTATTCCTCGTTTGACACGAGCCACTGGACGCTCGCTCCGGTTTAATTTGCTGGCACATGTACGAAAAGGTCTTATGTTATGCAAGTTGTGGCGTTGCTACCTTGATATCAATAAATTTTACCAAACCGTTATGCAGACATAACCCCTAAACAAACTAAACTATAGCGAGCTCCACATTGGAAGACCCTGTGAAAATGGACACCACAACCTTCTCGAAACGAGTTTTAGTCCCAACCCAACCGCAACAAACGACAACCAATAAACTAACGTTAACTATATATATATATAGCTAGCTCCGCAAAACCTTCCAAGACGGAGTCAATTCGGATTCTTAATAGTTGGAGAACTCTGGTAAGGTAAAACAACCACAAAAGCACTTGATTCTCCACATATCTCACACTTTGATGAGAGTGAGTTAAAACGTAAACTGGAGTAAAATGACAAAAGTTAATTCGGCATGTCGGGTGCACTACATTTGGAGTACTCACCCACTCCCATTGCCACATAAATACATTTTAGATATTAATATTCTTCATATATAAATAAAGCTGAAAACGACCATCTACATTTTACTGTAAATGAAAATCAAGGTGGGATTTTTGTGTTTTACTCTAGCTGCAAGTGTACCAACATATTATCATGTTTATTAGATTACTACAAAGAGCTGCTGGATAAAATTTAAGACGATGATGATAGGAGTGGTGAGTTTGAAACCAAATTCACAATAATCATTTTAATACAAATTAATTATAGCGAAAGATAAGCAACAGGACGAAAATACAACAACACCAAGTACACCAGATACTTAGGTAGTCAAACAACAACACACCCTTGTTTCGTGCCTTAAACCGGCGGACCCTGCCCAACATCTCTTGGACACAGAAGATAATATTCTTTGTTTGACACCTGGTGAAGGTAATATAAACCAACGAAGGCAATGAAATCAGAAGCAAGTTGTTTTCCCTTATTGTTTCGCAATGCAGAAAACAACTTTCCTATCGATATTTTAACTCTAGGCTATATTAAGTTATGATAACAGCTTTGCAGCGTGCCCTGAATTTATCAACGAGGTAACAGTTACCTCACTATCGCCATGCGGAAGAATAGCAGCAGTACATCGGACGAAATAAAGATTACCAAGAGAATGTTGGTAAGTGACGAATCGGATACCAAATCTTTGCATTCGATTCGTGGAAGTCCACCATACTGGGCAATTTCGCTATTATGTATTTTATTATTTGCTTTCGGGATGCATTATACAGATTTGCTTTATTTATTGTTTCCAACATAGCCTGGTGATACAAATCCCTTTTCTCACGGACCACGTGCTATGCTAAACGTAGTGTTAACGAATTAGTCTAAAAATGTGGTCTTACAAAAAAATCCTTCTAATGAATGCATTCGACTAAAGAAACCAGACTATAAGAACAACGTCTAACGAAACGGCAGTCTATCAAATTCGAAACTGTTTGTACTTATAAATAAACAAAAATAAAAGCCCCTTCCGTGAGTTGTCGGATTGCGAGAGTCACATTAACGGAGTACGGTCAGCCAGAGAATCGTCTGACCAGATCAAGTGTCAAGCAACAGGCACAATTAACAAACATATCTTGGCGACCCCCCACAGTGGTGAATACCCAATACGTGTGGAACACGCAAGTCTATTAACGAAGAAACATTGTGGGCAACGCAATAAATCGTCCGAGGTTTGGCATCAATCCTTCAAGTTGGACATCAATCGTTTTGGCAGCAGATATCATTTGGCATTCGTCGTGGGAGAGACTTTTCTGTGTGCGCTTGGAATCTTCTCTGTTGGTCGAGGAATCATCGTATCTACGTGTCATCGACAGTATAGTTTTTTTTTTTATTTACTAGGCCTAAGTTTTAATTTGTGTTGTGGCTATAACTTGGATTCCTTTATTTTTGTATCGGGCAAACGCAACTTATCGGTGTGCTTGGTTGGACTGGTCAAGATAGTTAGTTATTCTAATAATCTTGGCACAGAGATTGATTGCGTTTGGAAAAAAATTATTTTCCAGAAGGAACACAAGACCAAACCCTACACAGACCACTACGACACAAAGTGTCCCCTTCGCAAATACATCCGATAACGGACACATCACACCAGAATCGTCGGACAGTTCAGCTCAGGTCAGTGATGCTTCTTGCTTTGGGTGATAGTCTTGGCACGCCCTTCGATTTAGGCGACCGTGTTGGACGGCAGCGACCAGATTATACCGTCCACAACATAATAAATACCCCATGGAACGCACTTACATTGATTGTCCTCAGCCCCCGGAACTGGGCCAATTGTGCCACCCTGGTTTAGTGCAAGGGGAGTAGTATTACGTCCCACCTGCACAAAGTTGTATTAGGAAACCGACTTATCATGTATTGGATTTTCCTGCTCGGATTTATGATCCCACTTCGGGATTAATTAAAGTTGAAGTGGCAGTAGTGTACAGACGATTAGTTACTACTTTTGTTTAAAACGGTAAGAACCGCTGTTACGAGTCCGGGTACTTATATTATCTAAGCGTACGTATGCTACCAAAAATCAAATCCATATAACTTATAAATAGGCTCCTAAGCAGTAGGAAGTTATAAAACTTTACAGTCGGCCATGGGGGTACTGTCGAACATTTAGGCGTGATATTCTGTATTTCAGGAAACCATGTTTTTGTTTGGTCTGTCCCAGATAACATTGATGGCAGGCCAACGAACGACACCTTTAGGTACTATAGCAAGTAGATATTGTCCTGACAGTCTGGATATGTAATATACGACTGAAGTTAGGGGAAATAGACATTTGGTTTTATTTTTAGATGAAATGGATGACGACTGACTTATTTGCGAAAAGCTCAGCTAAATTTACAAATTCCATTGCTTTTTTGGATTATCAAATCCAACGATTATTTACAGTAACCCTATATAATAGGGGTTACGGGCATTATTGTAAAACATAAATCTTCTACTTTGATTTGAATGAAAACTGATTTATTTAAAAAAAAATATTAAATAGCGGCGTATTAAACAGCGGTTCAAAATTGTAATTGTAAAAATTATAGATCCCTTATAAAAGGGCATACATATATCAGTACTAACGAAGTAGTTTGCCTACCACCCGGACCTCCTACGATCTTGGGATGCAAACATGGATATTCAGTATATCCTGGATAAATAAATATAGCTGAATAATGTACATTTGGGCAACTTGATTAAACAGGCACTTAAATAAATAGGCACGAGGGCAACGTTAATGCCCTTACAGAATAAATATTTAACTCACCGGGAGATGAGCATTATGTAAGCGGTTTACCGTTCCATTGGATTAAAAATGAAGGAGAGCTCGCGAAGCGTTGTCTTCGTTCCTACTGATCCTGATCGTGTCAGGATGAGTCTCCCTTTGAGCAGGCTCGCGAACCACGCAGAGGACGACACCCAGATTTGGATGACCAACATCGTGGACGGGTATTGTGATTGACCTTTTAATTATGATTTCAGGCTTATAAGCATGGCTGGCTAGCTTTGTACCAAAAAGCCAGCACTTGAAGACAGAAGCTAAAGATGCTCGAATAACAACATCCGCCATATTCCTCTCCATAATAACTAACATGAGGGCAATTCAAAGGCCTTAATTAGGCAATTATTCAATTTCCGAAATTTCGTCAGGATAAAATCCTGAGAAATATTATTTTAATTTACTCCAGCTTTATCTACCCCACCAGGGACTAAGCCTACCCTCCAGCTACACCACGTACGAGGAGGAATCACCACCAAAGGAATCACCAAAACGAATGTTGCCATTGAAATAGTATAAAATTTAACAGGTTGGCAAACGCCGAGGACATCTGGAATAAGATTCCACACGAAGCTGAGCAACTGCAGGATGATTTGTCCTAGATTGCTCCTTCAACAGAGCAAACCCGACAGAAGGAGGAAGATGAAGGGTTGGAGGAGGGAGGTATAGAACCTCTTGAACCAGTTGAGCCCATTTTTAAACTGGTTGGGTGGATGGTAAGCAGCGAGATAAAACACAGCATGGATGGTATGGAATACCATCTGGAGCCGTCTAAGTCACGGCTATCTTCAGACGATGGTTATAAAATGAAGCAGAATCTGAACACGCAGTAGCAGGTTGTGTTTAATTATATTCGAAAAACATTTCACTTCCTTGTTACCGGTGGTGCTGGAACGGGGAAAAGTTTATTAATTAAATGCATCAAACATGAGGCCTCCCATATATTTTCGGACCTAAAAAATTCACCGGATGATATAGCTATTCTTTTAACATCGTTTACAGACAGGTACAGCTGCATTTAACATCGGAGGATCAACTAACTATCCATTCGGCATTGGGTATAATAAATCCAAAAAAGTTCTATGTTCCACTTTCTGAGGAAAAACTTACAACATTGCGCTGTACCCTGTCTTCACTGAAAGTAATGGTTATAGATGAGGTTTCGATGGTGGATACAACTTTAATGTTGTATATCAGTCAACGTCTTAACCAAATTCTTAGGTTATCAAACCCAAACGCAATTTTTGGTAATATTTCCATTTTAGCTGTCAATGATTTTCATTAAATCCATCCTGTTTGCGGAACATCACTTCTAAAACCAACACAAACCTCAATTTTGGACAGTTGGAATGCGTCAAAAGGAGGCCAGAGTGACAACCAAAACAAAACCTTTATCTTTTTCAGACAAAGGAGAATTGCAGAAACGATTGATCGATTTCCATCCAAATTACCCAAAAGATTGTGAAGTTAACAAACAGAAAAAAGTGACTTTTAATGGCGGTTGACATTTTCGTAGTAAAACCCCGGTAACTTATATATAGTAAAAAATATATTAAGAGTTTTATTGTTGGAGCAAGAGTGATGGTGATTTCAAACATTGACGTGACAGATGTGTTTGCAAATGGTGTGGTTGGTACTGTTTGCAACATTATTGACGGAATCAATCAAATGACTTGCCAGATGACATTTGACAACTCATTATAATAGGCGCAAATAGAAAAAGCCAACCAAAGGAAAATATTACCCATCCGGAAGCTACTTTTGATTCAACCTCAAAGCAGCCATCAAATAAAACGAGGCACAAGAACATACGCCAGGTACCAATACGGCAGACGAAACCAGCACAGCACGAAAAGGAATAAGGGCAAATATTTTCAATTTATTACACAAGTTACCGGACGATCGTTTGCATAGTTCACCACAAAACAAAAAGCACCACCTCTTTCACAAGTAGTTTTTTGCCTTTCCGAACATTGACATCGGATCCCAAAATTTAAGAGGTGCCGGGGTTTAATACCCATTGCTCCCCTCGTCAACAAAGTAGAGGTGGTGGCTTAATAATATACATAAATTCCAGTTTCAGATCTGGACCAAACAAATTTAGAGTTGGTGTCACCAAACATTGTAATCTGCCTAGTGTACTGCCCACCGAGCATTAAACAGCCAACAAAAAACATCTTAGAATTGCCGGGTCGCCTGACATTTTTATACCAAAAATTTAAAATTATTATTATAACTGGAGATTTTAATAAAAATTTATTTACAAAAAAAAATTTAACGAGGTATTAAAAAAACGCGGGTTTTGACTAACATGTGACAACCCCAACAACAGATGGTGGAACGCTTTTGGATCACATGTTTTCTATTAACATAAATAACCATCACCCTGCCACACTGACAACTTTTTAATTATACTCTCCCGAGTCAAAACTTATATATATGTGTGTGTGTGTGTTTGAAGTCTTTTCTTTTAAGCTTTAATCCTCTTTCTTGGCGTATATTAAATTATGTAGATCTTTAAAACAGAAAACGGAGAACACGTTTACATTATAAAAGTGGATGTATATATAATACATATAGTGGTGGCCAAATGAATGGAGCTATTTATTACTTATAGCAGTCTGAACCGAATAATAAACATCACTCGAAACCATCTTCAACACCTAGAAATCCAGTCAATCCACCAACTGGTGTCTACAACACTCCAGCTCACTTCCAGGACTCTACTTTGTTTTACCATGCAACCAAATGTCTTGCTTCAGCAGAGTGGACGAATGGAAATATTGTGCAATGCTAGGTGGGTTAAACTAACCGGTCTCACGACGGCCCAAAGAAATGGTTGTTGTGTTGCATCCCGTTGTTCATACTTTTATGTATTATAATATGCATAGCACCGGTTAGACGTCGGAAACAACAGCGACAGACGTCGTCGGAAAACATGTATTTTACTGTATATTCTGGTTTTTATTGCTCTTGTAGGAACTGTTTACGAATGAATAACGTGCTGCTTTAAGATGGAGATTGAAATCTGATACAATATCAGGATTCAAACCGAGATAAGGTGTTTGTCAGAAATATGCATTAGTTAAAGTTGCTCTGGTGAGTTATAAAAGCTATAAATACGGTATCTCCAGATTTCCCAGCGACCATATACTTGAAATATCCTATGTTTGTACAACAACATTGTGTGCAACTTTTTATTATTAATATCATTATAAAACGATTCAAGAAACACTGTAGCCAACATTGCTGTTTTATGGTTTCTATGTTCTCTTAATGTTTCGCATGAGTGCACATGCACGTTCTCGCTTTTCAGTTAACCTTGTCTTTGGTTCATTTTAACTTTGATTGCCAATTTGTAATTTGTAATTTTTCATTCTATTTGAATAAGGAAATAAGGTTAAATAAAATAACCTGAACTGCTGTGGTTCTTTAACACTATCTGGATAGCCACAACACCACCAGGCCACTACTTCAAGAAACACCAAGATTTAAGAAAACACCACCAGGGTTATTTTATTTAATCAATTTGCTTCCGACCTCCTGCTGCTTCCCCCACCGAGTTAAATGAAATAATGGTTATTTATTATTTACTACTATGAAGATTCAACAATAAATACCGTGGTTAAAAACTCCATTTTTTGCCAGTGAATGGGACTAATTTAATTGGTAGCCACCAAGGATGTATTCTTGGAAGAACAAATAAGAATAGTAACCCAAGATCGTATATAAAAGGTATTTGAAAGAAAAACTTGCGCTAAAGAGCACCCCAAGGAAAAATGATCTGAATTAACTAGAGAAACAAAATTGTGCTGATCAATGCTGACAATTCACTAATAATGTGGTCAAAAAGTCATTTAAATAGGCGTACCTGACAAAAACCACAGTTTAATTCAACCGACGTATAAAACTTGGGGTAGAATTTAACTTGATAACTCCCTCATGCTAATATCTAGCGGCATTAAATGCCTGTCACCAGCGTGGCGCAGAAAAAATCGAAGTAAAATCAATATGTTCCTTCATATTCGAAGAAACTCATAAAAATGTTTTACGCTATGTAGGTAAAGTGTCTTCATAAAATCACGTACTGAAATTCAAACTTCGTACTAGTTTCCCTTATTAAAATAAAACATCAACATTGATTAAAAAATCTTACCTTAGTGTAGCAACCTTTCAGCGCAAGCGTCAAGTCGAAATGAAAGAACTCGTGATGCTGTTGCACTGAATACAATCGAGAGAATTGTTCATGCGGAATGACATTTTTTTTCTTTTTTAAAAACATCTCGTTTTTCAACTGTTCAGCGACCAAGTTGAATTGTATTAAGATTTGTTGTAATAACGCAGCCAGTATTTAACTGCTCGTAGTGGCTTTTGGCATAGATTTCTATCGTTTTAAAATTTTGTGGTCCAAGTCACAAGAAAACAAATCGATTTCTAAGCGCAATTTGTTCTCCTCGTTTTTTTTACAGTCTTATACGCTCGTGACAGACAGTACGATGTCTATCTCATTGGCGTTATCCAATCATATATAAATGAAAATTCTGATTGGACAGTTAAGAAACACAATTTATGTCAAGTGTCAACAAATCTGTACACCACCTCTATGCCACTAAGAAATTCAGATGCTGGATACAGCAGCTACAACACAAGCTCACGAGAGATCCGAGCGTATCTAAAACTACCGTTGTAGAAGAAATGGTTACGCGGAGAAAATTAAAATCTTTTAAGAGCAATCCTAAAACAATGTTATTTCTTGCGTAAACAATATGAAAATGGCGTAACGAAGTTGGTAGTGGTCTTGTGGGGCAAAGCTGGTTTGATTCAGATATTGATGTGATTATACTGCTTATCTAATATGTTCAGGTAAGCAGTATGACGACGTACATAATTTTACGTCATCAGGTTTTAAAAAGGGAAAACAACTGGAAACAGATCTGGCGTCTTTTAAACCAATAATATGCTACACATATTTAGAAGAAGAAAACCTTTAAACGCAGTTTTCCAGCAAGTCTTATTTTATTTTGTACATTTCTTTGTCAAACATGGACTTATTAACCTACTTAGAAATAATTCAACAGGAGGGTTAAAGTACATTCGAAACAGCGAAGTATCATATTATGACAGATATCACATCTGGTAAAGTTAACACGCAGCATCATCCTGTTTGCTGAAGTTAAGTTTATAATTGGGCTGGGATATTACGCACATCGCGCCCACCGTCGGATTACCGGAGCTATTGCAGTGTGTTGTATATGATAGACACGTTCCTTTAATTTGGTAGAACCCAATAATCCGCTGGATTCAGGCAATGTCTGTAAAGTGCCTTGCCCAACGACACAACCGACTAGCTAGCGTGAATATCCTATCCTATCCTAGCGACCAATTTCGAAACTTCGGTTAGGATAGGATATTCATGTTTATCCCCGTGAATGGGAAAATAGGATAGGATAGGATATTCATGTTTATCCCCGTAAATGGGAAAACCAAGGGGGTTAACACATGGGCAATCGTCAGATCACCTCGCGCCCATCGTCGGGTTACCGGAGCTATTGCAGTGTGTTGCATATGATACAGACGTTTCTTTAATTTGGTAGAAACCATTAATCCGCTGGGTTCAGGCAATGTCCGTAAAGTGCCTTGCCCAAGGACACAACCGACTAGCTAGCGACCAGTTTCGCACCTGCAACCTTTCGAGTTAAAAGGCGACGCACTAACCCACCAAGTAACGGCCGTTTCTAATACATTTTACTCACGAGTCGCTACCTCAACACGTAATATTAAATGAACCAGCGTAGGTGAAATCTACGTAAATATTTGCATCGTTGGACCGAGATATGACGTAAAAACATAAATATAAAATAAATATAAACAAGAAAGGATAATACGGTCATGTGAGTTTTAGCAATATAAAATATAATTTTGTTAAAATATACATTAAGATAAAATATATCATAAGGTAAAAAATACAATGCAAGTCATAAATCTCTGGAATCTATGTTTAACTGTGTTCGCAAACCTGGGAGATGTCCCGGGGAATCCCCAGGGACAAATATTGCACCATAACAATGTAATAATAATGATCATATGATTAGAAGGGATTAGAAGTAGGCATTGTGGCTGTGCGTAGTTTGTTTTAGTTAGTTTAAGTGATTCATCATTTGGTCCACTGAAGTACACAAAGTTGTTTCACGTGAGTCTGACCGAATATCTTGGTGGGTTAGTGCCCACTTTTTCTGAACAAAATATAGAAATTCAATTATTTAGTAACTTAATGATTTCTTTTACAATATGCTTTTACGATTTTGTTGAAGCCACAGGCACTAATAACATGTATTCATGCATTGCTGCACTAAACCACCATTTGTCCCATTGATGTGATTCCATCATTCTTCAATACCCGTATGGGGGAAAAGGTACGTCAATTTTCGCCGAGATCTC
>CH002104.1:117247-132661 GCA_000149265.1 Ciona savignyi | reverse complement strand
TATCAATGGGGGTGGGGAATTCCCTATGAAACCCACCTCCAAATTGGGGAAGACGCATGGGGTTTATCAATGGGGAAGGGGAATTCCCTAATGAAACCCACCTCCAAATATGGGGAAGACACATGGGGTTTATCAATGGGGGTGGGGAATTCCCTAATGAAACCCACCTCCAAATATGGGGAAGACGCATGGGGTTTATCAATGGGGGTGGGGAATTCCCTAATGAAACCCACCTCCAAATATGTGGAAGACGCATGGGGTTTATCAATGGGGTTGGGGAATTCCCTAATGAAACCCACCTCCAAATATGGGGAAGACGCATGGGGTTTATCAATGGGGGTGGGGAATTCCCTAATGAAACCCACCTCCAAATATGGGGAAGACGCATGGGGTTTATCAATGGGGGTGGGGAATTCCCTAATGAAACCCACCTCCAAATATGGGGAAGACGCATGGGGTTTATCAATGGGGATGGGGAATTCCCTAATGAAACCCACCTCCAAATATGGGGAAGACACATGGGGTTTATCAATGGGGATGGGGAATTCCCTAATTAAACCCACCTCCAAATATGGGGAAGACGACCAACTTAATAAAGGAGAGGACCCCGTTGGAGACGTTTCCTGGTTCGCAGAAGACTTTCTTCAGTTTCCTCTTCACAGCAGCCGCATCATCCAGGAGGTCAATCTTCGACTCCTGGAATAATGGACATTGGGTTTAACTGGTGGGTGGGTTTAGTGGGTGACATGGGGGGTTTGAATGTCCACAGATGTCCACACTTGGGTGGTATTTACACCAGGCATCATGATAATCAAATCATGAGTTTTCCAACATAATGTAGGTTGGCTGCGTGATATGACGCGCACCCAAAAAATCTATACAACAAGCAACTTAAACCATGTACGTCGCACAAAATCTACATATCTTGATATTGTTTTGTAACAGTATAAACCGGTTCCCAAACTTTATTTGTTGGCGGCGCCTTTTGTAAACTTATTAAATCTTGCAGCTCCCTCATAAAGCCAAAATTTTCAAACTGCAAGTTTGTATATCCAGACTAGTACGCACTTTGATAACCATTCAAATTCTTCAAAACTATTCACTGAAGTGGCGAACAGTCAATCAGTGCAAAGCAGTTATTTGACAAACCATTATTCGAAAAACAATGCCATGTTAGTCAGCAAATAGTGGCAGTTAACACCAAACAATGGATTTTTAACAAGTAAAACGAATACTGTATGGGGTTGCACACCAGGCTTATACATCTCCAACTAACACATATATTGTAATTTTTTGTGAGAAAACAATATAATAAATGTAGCAACTTCCGCATGCTTTCGCGGCGCCCCTGGCAAAGTCTCGCGGCTCCCCAGTTTGGGAACCGCTGGTATAACTCTTGAACAGTTGTAGAATTGCTAGTTATACCAACTGTTATTGCTATGGTTAAATAATAAATGGTTACAATGGGGCCTGACAATCAAGTTGAACCTGTCAATCAAGTTGAACCTGTCAATCAAGTTGAACCTGTCAATCAATACAAACCTCGACAGATGAGCTCATCTTGTTCCCAGTGAGCCCAGGAACCATGGGGTTCATCAGGTGAATTCGCTTCTCGTATCCCAGTGCTGGCATCGCCTGTGTGTGAGGTCATAATGGATATGTGTGATGTCATAATGGATATGTGTGAGGTCATATTGGGTATGTGTGGGTCATAATGGATTGAAACATTCCAAAAGTGTTTATATTCTTTGGAATGGGAAAACCAAGGGAGGTTATCACACGGTGCAATCGTCAGATCACCTCGCGCCCATCGTCGGGTTACCGGAGCTATTGCAGTGTGTTGTATATGATTCACTTGTTCCTTTAATTAAGTAGAAACCATAAACCGCTAGGTTCATCAAACTACCAGATGATTTCAATCATATTTTCCTCCTACTGTCCATACACTACCTTTATACCTCTTAAGTTAATGACATTATATGAGACGTCGATGACATCATATTATGAGACATTGATGACATCATATGAGAAGTTAATGACATCATATTAGACGTTGATGACCTCATAATGACATCATATGAGACTTCGATGACATCATATGAGACGTTAATGACACCATAATGACATCATATGAGACGTTAATGACCTCATATGAGACGTCGATGACATCATATGAGACGTTAATGACACCATAATGACATCATATGAGACGTTAATGACACCATAATGACATCATATGAGACATTGATGACATCATAATGACATCATATAAGTTGTTGATGACATCATATGAGACATTGATGACATCATATGAGACGTCCAAATATAAAAAGATTCAACTTTATTTTTCACAACAAACGTTTCAAACCTTTTCAGCGAAGGTAAATATCTTTCTTTGATCCACCCCTCCGAATTGTGCGTCAACTTTCAAATATTCCTCATCCAGTGCCTGGTATGTGGGGGAATATAAGATGGGGTCGATGGGGTAATTGAGGGGAAGTACCTGCAAACCGGGGTAGAGAAGTCCGCTAAGCAGAGGATGGTCGACTTGCTTCACCACTTCAGCACCGGCCTTCTTCGCGTCGTGCTGGGTGAGAATGGTGGAACCGACGTATTAAACTCATGTTTGGCGCTTTCATCATCGGGTCAACAATGAAACAACCAATCCCACACCCACCTACCCAACCCCCCCCCCCCCCCACACCCGCCCAACACACCCACCCTCACATCCACCCTTAGACCACACCCACATCGGCAACACTTACCCACCCACACATCTACCCAACCCCACCCCACACACCCAGCTACCCAACCCCACAGCTACCCAACCCCACACACCCACCTACTCCACACACCCAACCCACCCCAAACACCCAACCCACCCCAAACACCCAGCTACCCAACCCCACAGCTACCCAACCCCACAACCACTTATCCACCTACCCACACACCCACCCTTACACCCACACACACTTGCCCTACCCCATCCCCACCCCACCCACACCTACCCAACAACACACCGCGCCCCACTCACCTCAGTAACCACAGAAGAGAGTCGGTAAACATCCAAAGTATATTCCTTGCTCAGTTGGTAGTCGGTCCCTTGTACGAACTTCAGCTTATCGAGCGGAACTCCAATGGATCGAAGCATCGCTTTAATCACGTTCTCGTAATATCTGGGAGGTTTAAAAGCACTTTGCAAAATTTATGGAGTTAATACACAAAACTAGAGTTAATCTAAATCAAATTATTTAAATTAACCAAAAACTTAGAGTAACCAGTATTATAGACATGCAAAAGGGATCATACATGACTGTCCATGGTTACACATCTACTTGTCTGACTGATTAGTCTGGTGGGTTACTGCATTTCCTTTCATCCAAAGGGTTACAGGTTCGAAACAGGTCGCTAGCTAACCCAGCGGAATAATGGGTTCTACCAAATTGAAGGAATGTTTCAATTATACAACACTCTGTATTAGCTCCGACAGTAAGGGCGAGGTGATCTGACGATTGACCCCGTGTGTTAACCCCTTTGGTTTACCCCATTCACGGGGATAAACATGAATATCTGCTTACTTTGATCTCAGTGATAGTAGTTCCCATGGAGCCTTCATGTTGTCCAGGTAAGCATGAAGATCGGCCAGTAATATCGTCACCTGGGTAATGTGGGGATATCTGTTATCACCAGGTGAGTTTGTGCCTCGTTGCCCCGGGATTTGTTACAACTCCTAGGGGACGGGGCTCCTAACAATTTGTTATGCAGCTAATTTTTTTTTACCAGGCTTAGTCTCGATGCCATGATGGGCTCGTCACTCAGTCCGTTTTTTTATATATGTAATTGGTATGTGAATCGGTCGTGTTAACCACTCGTCCATAAGACCGTTTAATTTACTAAGCTAACTATCATCCAGCCAGACACAATAAATCCACAGATATGGTTGTCAACGTGCTTTAAAAGAATTCATAATCTTTGCCAGGGTACTTTTCGTGCTTAGATTTAAGGTGACGAAGAATTTGAGCTTTGTCTCACGGTTGTCAACGCAACATCTAATTGTTTGTAATAAAGAGGCATTGCCAATGTACTTTTCATGCTTAGATTCAAGCTGCCATTGAAATTAACCGTCTTTTAAAAAAGCTGTGAGCTAAAACTGCCAAACACAACACACAATTCACTTCCATTGACGTAAATCAAGGCTTTATAGTTTCGTTGTGCCGCAATAAAATAAATTTATTACATTCCACTCCTCAGGTAAGAATAAACTACGTCACTACTTATTTCACTATTACCGAAAAATCAAAGCTTGAGGAATGAATAAAAAAAATTCCAATGCATTATAGTAGCATATATGAAGACTACATACATAATGTAGTTATAAGATTCAATCATTAAGTGCTCTTGGGACTCATTAAATACTTCTGGCTAGTAAAATAATGTATTGAATTATATGTATGAACATAGACAGCAAGAAAAGAAGAATTTTTATAATAGTTGGATTTGTTTTTAAAAGAGCTGTTAATAGGTTTATTAAAACTTCTCGAAAGATATTTTCCAGTCAGTTTAAGTTCGACATATTTATTTCCATAACTTTAAAGGATTTCTTCAAATTTGTATTGGTTGTTTTATTGTCATCAATACATTTTATAACGTGTAACATTTTAAACGCTGTTGCATTTTTCTTGTTTCATTCCCTGTTAAAGTTTCGTTCCCACTTTACACCCCTGCCTCCCATTAATTGAATAATATTAACTTAAATAAGAGTGAATGTAAAGTTTACCAGATGTAAATCAATATTTATGTAGCACATTTATGGGGTGGGTAGCTACTTTTGGGTTAGATTGACACATGTCGAAAGTATATTTGAACATAGACTGTTAAAGTTTATTTCAAAAACAATCTAGACATCCATGGACTAACTTGGAATTCAAGACATTTTGTTTACAATTTGCCAATCTTCTCAGATTTGGAAAAGTTCGATAACAATCCACATGGTGACCCCTTACCTCACACCCCGCTTTCAAGAAATCCCCTATCTTCGACATGGGTACAAAGTATGCCATGTGGGGCTTCCCTGTCGTTGCAGTTCCCCAATAAACTTTCAAATCACGAGTTTTCAAGATTTCCGACAATTTGCTCTCTCCGAGGACCTCCTGTGGTCAAATGTACGATTTCGTTGAATAATTTGTTGCGTTCGATTAAAATATTAAAATATTGTGCTTTTCTCCATGGGCAAGGCACTTTATGGACATTGCTTGAACCCAGCGGATTAATGGGTTCCACTAATTTGAAAAAACATGCATACACAACACACTGCAATAGCTCCGGTAACCCGACGATGGGCGCGAGGTGATCTGTCGATTGCCTGTATGTTAACTCCCTTGGTTTTCCCATTCACGGGGATAAACATAAATATATCCTAACACAACAATGTTATAATTTTCATTTGTTTCATAACAACCGAGTCCTGTATTTAATCCGTGAAAAAATAATCGTTTCATGCGCCATCGAGTGGTTACCTGTAGGTTCCTTGTGATGAGTCGTTGCTTTTCCTCGGGAGATATCGCTGACATCGTTGGAAGAGTTGGTTCTGGGGATGGAAAAACTACTTTGTCCCACGATGTGGAAAAACATGCGATATTTCTATTTGAATATAATATAATTAGTGAAACAAATAATTAAAATCGATTTGCTGATTTCCCCCGATGCGGTATTTATAGAGGAAACAGTGTGATAATTGTAAAAAACGTGAACTACTCTTGCTCTATGCTTGATTGTTTCTCGCGCTTCGCTCCACGTTGATTAGACCTACTTTAAACCTCTTCCCAACTCCTCTAACTAGTGCATTGTAACGTTCAGTGTAGCATTGTGTACATTGTCAGTTTGCTTGTATGAATTAACCCGTGCATTATATTGTCTAGATTCGTAGTTAAATAAAACCTACAATGAGTACTCATTAAACGTACCATAGGTCACAACTATAATTCTATTTGAATATGACATAATTAGTGAAACAAATAATTAAAATCGATTTGCTGAGTTATACTAATATCGATTTGCTGATATAAAACAGTTTCAGAGCCGTCTTTTAAAAAAAAACATGTGTTACCTTTTACTACTGCTGGGAAATGACTTTCTGCCTTGTTTAAAGACGTCAGATGATGTTTCCACCTTTGTAGATGTACAAGGTCAGTTGGAATGCTGGTTGGAAGTTCGGATAAAACTCTGGAAATATTTCAAGTTTGGTCATTTGGTACAATTATAACATTTCGGGTGGGAAACCAGGCTTTATTAACGGGTATCGTAAGACACCTCATGCCCACAGTTGAGTTGCTGGAGATATTACAGTGTGTGGATGGTTGGTTCATTTATATCCTCGCGGGTGGGAAACCAGGCTTTATCCACGGATATCGTAAGACACCTCATGCCCACAGTTGAGTTGCTGGAGTTATTACAGTGCGTGGATGGTTGGTTATTTATATCCACGTGGGTGGGAAGCCAGGCTTTATCCACGGATATCGTAAGACACCTCATGCCCACAGTTGAGTTGCTGGAGATATTACAGTGTGTGGATGGTTGGTTCATTTATATCCTCGCGGGTGGGAAACCAGGCTTTATCCACGGATATCGTAAGACACCACATGCCCACAGTTGAGTTGCTGGAGATATTACAGTGTGTGGATGGTTGGTTTATGTATATCCTCGTGGGTGGGAACACAGGCTTTATCCACGGGTATTGTAAGACACCACATGCCCACAGTCGAGTTGCTAGAGCTATTACAGTGTGTGGATGGTTGGTTCATTTATATACTCGTGGGTGGGAACACAGGCTTTATCCATGAGTATCATATACATGGGTATCAAATATGGCGACAACTTACTTAAAATCTGACGCAGTTGGATTCCAACCTCCAAGGTAACTCTGCTTGGATAATGTTAAGTTCAAAGCAACTAAATCGTGCATCACTATGTGGGAACCTAAACGATACAAAGACCACAGTGACAACTGGTTGCTACAATAACAGTGACAGGAATTGTCGGGTTGGTTTAAATTACAATTATAAATAGAACAGTGCGGAATTGGATTGGAAATTATGGGTGAACAGCAAAAATAACTAGGGAGTTTAGAGTGAAAGTGTGTACAGAATAAGGTTATTAAATCTATGGTTTCATAAGTATGCACCAATTACAACAATGAAATTACAGCACGCATATATGACAAATGTGCAAATTCTTTCATTGAACAAAATACTATATTTAAAATTATATTATCGACCATTTACGCACAAATTGAAATTTAAAACCCATAAACAGTAATAAAGGCTCTATGCCTTATTAAAGTTATCAATGATTACAGAATTGTTTTAGTTTATTGCTCGGTACAATATATAACTGGACCTTTCTATCGCAAAGAAATAAAAATGTGATATTAATATTGTGATAATATTGTAAAATCAATTATATAGCATGGTAATAGTAACATCACAAAGCACCATTGATAAGTGAAATGATGTAACAAACATATGTTGTGTATAGTGGTATCCAAGCAGGTGATAGCTATCAATGGTGTTTTATAAATCCATCAAAGACAACAGGTCTTCCCCGGCACTAGTTTGGCTGGCAGTTGGTTCGATCGTCAGTTCGTTGACAATCTGCGACAATTGGTCGCGACCCGATCGTTGCGCTTGGATATCCACCACATTTGGGGTTGCGGTGGGTATCGTTGCTTTGGGTGTGACAGGAGTCGTGTTGTTGTCTTCAAACAGTTGTAATTTGAAGTCTTGCCCGGAGTTTGCGTTGTGAGTGGTCCCAATGAGTTGCGCCAACAGGTTGAGTTCAGCCTTTGCACGACGATGGCCCTCCTGCACGGTGCTCGACACCGAACCATCAGTTGCAATGAAGTAGTCTGTGCTACCACAGTTCACATAGACGTTTGTGCCAAGCAGGGTGGACCGCTTACCCCCCATCTCATTCGAAACCCCGAACACAGCGATATTTGGGGTGAATTTTGTTTCAGAATTAAATTTTTCTTTTTCAATTTTTTTTCCTCGGAAAATACGAATGGTACCCGGCACATCACACCCTTTAGGGACTTCCCCGGACTTTTTGATGACAAAACGGCCTTCATCATTCTGTACTTTCCCAGTGAGGTATATCGAGACCTTGTTATTAACGTCTTGCAGAAACGCCAACAGACATTGTCGGATTTGAATGAATTCGAACGCCCCCATAGAGCCGTATTCCTTCACAATAGCTTTGTACACAAATTTTACTTTGTTGACAACAGCGTGATTAGATCCGGCAAATTTCATCACTGAATCGAGGTGGTTCAACGTGATATGTAGCAATGTGAACGGGTCGGGTGACTGTGTGACCTGATACTTCACAGCCATCACCATCAAATCATAGAGTTTCTCCATGCTATCTGGGTTCACCCTCATAATAGAGGAATGGACCAGCTTCCCGAACATATTCCGCATCGCGAGCTTGCTGTACAACATCTGTGGCTTCATCATCTCGTTCAACAGCTGCGGGTTGAACATCGTCCCGATGATGTCATCAATCACTTGCTTCGATCGGTCAGCCGCTATCGTCTGAGCTTGCAACCGCTGGTCCAGCACGTACAACATCTCTCCTCCCAGGTTGTAGAACAAAATGGGGAGGGTTTTCAAAGCCATTTTTAGATTCTTTTAAATAAGCTTAATAGCCAAATCTAAACCTGAACATGAATATTAAGGGAGATAATAAATATAGTTAGCTTTGGTCAGCCTGAAAAGTTTGTCAAATGTATGCCGTATACTTTTTATAAATGCATCCCTAAATAATCGGAAAATGCAATTATCTGTGGGGTAAAGGGGTCTAGTACACACTGACATTTGTTTAAACACACATTACACCTTGATTTAAGCGAATTATGCTATGTTTATTTTGTCACTTGGTGCATGTTAAGTCCTCGTCGCCTGTGAAATCTATCACTTTCTAGACTCAGATCAAGTTGGTTTGCATAACTTTAAATATAGGATAGGATATTCATGTTTATCCCTGTGAATGGGAAAACCAGATTACCTTGCACCCACCGTCGGATTACCGGAGCTAGTGTCCCTTAATGAACATTAGGCCAATAGCTCCGGTTAGTGTTGTCTATTAAGGAACACCAATTGGCCTATAGCAGTGTGTTGTATATAATTCACACGTTCCTTCATTTGGTTGAACCCAATAATCTGCTGGGTTCAGGCAATTTCCGATAAGTTGCTTAAAATATACACACAGGCCAGTAATATATGTATTTTACTAGCACGTCCAATAATTATTTTAAGATTTTTTAGTGTGGGAAACAAAAAATATAGTTTACCCTGATAAACAGGTAGTTAAAACTTAACACTGGTTAAAAGAAATAAAATACTTACACCATGCAGTGAATATCATATATATATATATATATATATATATATATAAATATATGAAACTGGTCAATTTATAATTTATCGAGATGATGAAATGTGTAAGACAGACTCCGCAATCCGTTAGAAAACTCAGAATATCGTGACGTCATTTACAAAAAGGGGGTTTTATATAAATGAAATCTTTCCCTCGTGCGAAATTACTCTTTGCATTCGTAATGTAATCATTTAACCCTTTAGAAACGAGATTGTTTTTGCGTAGTTTGCGCGTTTTGACCGAGTCCGCTTTGTAGTGCTCTAGCGCCTCTCGTGTTATAGTTAGAACAAAATGTTCAACACTAGAGTTGTTCGAAAAAAAATTTCCAAAATTTCTGAAATTTTTATTTTTTGATGACGTCACTACTTGGGGGTCCACGTCATATTCTTTCTTGTACAATGTTATAGTTTTTGATCTGTTTACAATACAGCCTAACATATTTTTACAAAGTTACTCAGAAACAAATTTCCTACAATTATATTATAATTTTGGTTTGATGACGTCATCAAAATATTATTACGTCACTGATTTCATGTTACAGGTCCACCCATGCCAAATTTTGTTTTTGTTTTTTTATTATAAAAAATGTTAGAATAGAAATTTAGATTGCTATTAAGTCCATATTGCTTTATATTACTACTTTTTCCTTAAAATAAACTATAAATGAAGGGATTGAACCAAATTGTGGACTATAACCTTAAAGATACTCAAAACCCCCCCAAAAATGTAAAAAAAAACTGGTAAGATCACATTCGGGACATCCCAAGAAGCGAAACTGCTTCTACTGCCATAGAGACATTAAATGAAACAAACCTTTTGAGCGTAGTATTAAAACAAACGTTTTTTTGTGATAATTTTCCCTCAAAATTACACCAAAAAAAGTCATAAAATTCAACTAAACTTTACTTCAAAATTTCAAATGCAAAGTTATGTTTATTATTGCTGTTTTCAAAAGATATATCATATAGCTTTCCAAAGAGACCAAACTTTAGCAGTTTCGACAAGAAATGTTGGAGATTTTTCATTTTGAATGAGCATATGTCAAAAAGGACAAATTTGTTCTTATCGTTTCTAAAGGGTTAAACGATTTAGTCCATTGTGCGGCCGTTTAGCTCGATGGGTTAGTGCGTCGCCTTTTAGCTTAAGAGTTTTAGGTTCGAAACTGGGCGCTAGTTAATCGGCTGTGTTGCCCGTGTGATAGCGTTTCTTGTGTTTTTCGATTCACGTCGATAAACATAAATATTCTATCTTATTAAATCTGATAAAATTGAGTTAGGGTTTGTAGCTTAACTATGATCATGCAATAAGTGACATTAATTTTGTTATCGGGGACAAACACACTTTGCAAAGCTTATAACAACATGGTATCGCATTGGTGTTATATTTGATTTCTATGGTAGTTAACAACGATTTCAACCAGTCTACTTGTAGCGTTTTGATAAGTTTGTTTGGGTCTTTTGCTGCTACCTGTACTAATTTGTTACTCTCGCAATCCAGACTCCATCACGGAAGGTTATTTTATTGTTGCCCAAATGCAGGTACAATGAAACACGCATTCATGATTAATCATTAAATGCGGGCACGACCTAATAAACACTGAACTCGGCTTCTCTGCATGTTTACTGCAGGAGCCATGGTTGTAAACTGTTAGATATTATTCATGTTTTGAAAACAAAGAGGCATGGCATTATGTGAGAGATAGGAAGTCCAGGAAGTGTTTGACCTTGCGGCCGCGTTAAAGCGGTTTAACAACCGTGTGAAGGGGAAGTCACATGGAACTAAAGTTAACACGCGGTACATATTAAATAATGACAAAAACACGGATTTGCTACACACTAAACCAGAACAATTGTTTGGTTCGCTCGTGTGACCGAATGGCAGGCGCGGCTGATACGTGTATCAATTTGTATACAAAACCTGATCCTGGTGTTTGTTTAAAGTTAGAGTGAATACCAATTGGGAAACCTTGGACCAAACATCAGGATATAAATTAATATGTTGCGCCATTTTGTGAATTTCATTATAATTTATTTTATCCGACTGGTGTCGCCATTGAGACATTTTGCCGGAAAATGAAAGCAAAAAATGGTGTTGATGTGCGGTCGTGTGGCCAAATGGTTAACGCGACCGATACATATACCGACTACTAAAGAAAAAACGGTCCCTGTGACGAGCTTATCACGGGTTCAAAACTTGACTCGGTAAAAAAATGGTTTGGGTATAGTCGTGTGGCGGAATGGTTAACGCGACAAACGGTAAAAAAATAATAAAGTTTCGCCCATATTCATTATTTAACACGGTTTTGTGACTCCTATAAAAAAACTAGTCACGAGGCCTGGTTTTGCATTTGAGTCAACCGCGTCGGAATCTGGACATACCGCTTAAAGTTATTGAGATGTTCATTACCTCCCTATATTGAACCAATTATTCACATGGACACAATCTACCTCTCCAAACATAAATATTATTGTAGTGTCTCGACTGCGGATATATGGTGGTCTACGTCATATGTACTACGTCACATGTTCTACGTTACATGTACTACGTCACATGTTATAATGTTTAAACCTCGGAAACGACTACGTGAGAAATCGGTTGATTTATTTTGATCAGCAAATGTCGCATCTGGTTTCCAAGTTTGTCGTCGATATTTCTTCGTCTGCGGGAACTCATAGTGCAGATTGTGCCATCAGTATTGTTGACATAGTATTACAAATAACCCACTTCGGTATCAACTAATCAATCGAATATGATTGAAAGATCGCCGACCAATAAACAACCCCCCCCCCCCCCCTCAATCCCTCACAAAAAGGTCAAAACTTGCTTCACGTGAGCCCAGCAAACGCGCGATGATATACTATAAACACATTATGACGTAATCTCCCCCTAAATGACGCTATCAGTGTTCGATCGATGCATCGACGTGTTGCCTTTACAACTTTCCTATCAGAAACAAACTTGCCGTGAGTGGATACAAGCTCGCAGATATAAAGTTGTCAGAAAAATGACAAGGTAAACCTTAATTACACACTCGGCTGACAGAATGACAGAATTATGGATCACGTTTTAAAACCTATGGCTCCAGCAATAGGATTTGAAAATGGTACGTCACCCGGTTTGACCTTTCACCTAAAGTGCTTCCGATGAGGCCATTGTAAATTAGCATCAACAGCAGAGACCGTTGCAACTGAGCAAAATTGCAACAGTGTTTGTCCTTCCGAAGGACTTGATGTTGTATTTAAAACCTTGATAAACACATCATCCACCTTTCCAAAGCCTCAATCATAAACATTTATGATCGCGAATCGTGTCGAATTACCGGATCCATTTTAACATTTTGCTCGAAATGTGAAAACCACGAAGACATGAAACGGACCAAGACCTTCCAAGAAGTTTTTGGTCTCAAAAAAAGATGTCAAATGCTTTAAATTAAAGGATTTTGTCGTGTTTTTAAAGCAGTTTATGTCGAAAAATTGCTGGCTACAACTCGCAGTGACGTGTTTTCCTAACCGATATGTACTTTATTTTCAATTACTATATTTTCTCGCGCATTAAGACACGATTCCGACACTTTGGTATATTTAGAACGGCGCGCCTATTTCGATCGGTTGTACTTTGGCATAATTTAAGGGAAGTTTACAATCAGATAAAGTCAGTTCACGGGAGACATAATAGCTAGGTTGGTTGGCTCCTCGTGGGTGGGACGACACTGATAATTCACTCCTCGTAGGTTGGTATCACTTACGCACGATGGGCGGGGTTTGATCTCACAACCTTATATCTGGTGTCCATGTGCCACACACTCATCTAAGCAAGCCTAGGTCATATTATTACTTATTATCTCCGGTGAAACATCATGGTATATCGTGATTAGCTGCTTATCAAATTAATCAAATATTTAAAATTATTTTTCGGATTAAAAATTAATTATTTTCACAAGCGAATTCAGCTCAACGAGACATTTGTTTCGACAGTTTCCACAACCCCCACCCACCAATGTCCCAGAAGATACTATGATTGATTTTGTTGCATCGAATAACGAAGCAGCCGATCCGATGACGGCAAGTTCATGTTCCCCTGAGTAAATCGAGTCCACCCAGTAATTCATTACGTGTCTCTTCGAAGTTGAAATTAACCTTTCGCATTTCGAGCTTAAATCGAGCGTCAAATCAAATAATCAAATTACTTAAAGATGTTGCAGGGGTTAATACATTGTGCATACCAGGGGTCGTCAACCTGCGGCTTTTTCATCCTTCTGATGTGACCCTTTTAATTTTATTGCTACTGTTGCGAGCGCTGAATAAGTTTAACACCCATGCATAAAGTGAAACAAACAGAAGAACACTCGCGTCTTTATCTCACACCATGTTGTTTTCCTTTTATTGCGTAAAAATTATTAGTTTTGCGGCTCCCAGTGATTTTTATTTTGTGGAATATCGGTTAAAATGTCTCTTTAAGTGCAAAAGGTTGCCGACCCCCGGTGTAGATGATATGTTCACTGGTATCCTCGTATATGTGAAGCGTCAGAATACATACACAGATACCCACATACACACACGTCCGGAGCACATACATTAAATTAAGCGTGTCGAAATCGATTAAAATAAAATTCTGAAAACGCGTCCTGGTCACGTAGGTTGCAAAGCTAGCTCTAAGATCAGCATCGCCCGTGCTTGATGTCATTTACTAAATCCGATGCCTCGTTTCGTACCGACCATAACCTGTAACCTTTAACGATTCGGTTTTGTGTATTTAGTTTCAGGTTTGTGTACATACTCATGTGTTTGTAAACACACCTGCCTAACCGCGCCGCCACTTTGGCGCACTATTGTTGTGTACATGCCCTTGTGAATTAAGCGGCGCGCTTATCAAGTTTGTTATATGTATAACGCGCTCAAATTTGGCGGGTTTTTAAGAATTCGATTCGCTTATCAAGATATATTTAATCCGGATTGTCAGTTTCGAATTCCTGTGAGTGTAAATAAATTCCAACTAATCTTTCATAATACACGACCATATAATACGGTGTTACCGAAGATTACATGTCAAAGTCCGAAATCGGATTCGCTTGAATTTGGCTGGAGAAATTCAAGATGATTTCAAAACAATCACGCATAGTGACGTCTCCATGAGTCCAGTTCGGACATAGGAACTGTAGTATGCGGATCAACCAATGAGCGATGGCTTGGGATTATCCATGTTTCTAAATCAGGGGTTCTTAACCTTTTTTGTCTCGTTTACCCCTTTCCGAATAAAAAAAAAGTATAATTTACCCCCATCTTCTGGGGGTCAAGAAGTAAAGCAAATCTTTCTGTTCTTTTTACCAGGGCACATGTCAAAATATTTTTTTTAGTTATGAAAAACTACAGTAAACACACAAGAATGTAAAAAAAAATCATTTAATACTAACTAACACATAATTTCAACAGTCAATCAGTGAGACTTTTGTGCTTGTTTTCCACAAAATTTACCCCTTTAATCGGTAAAATTTACACCCAAGGGGTAAATTTACCCCTGGTTAAGAATCCCTGTTCTAAATGCTTTTCTTATTGGATTCATTTCCACTTTAGCCGCTTTCCAACCGATAGCCATATATATACGTTTCATATTCTGTTTCTGCCCAGTATCGAGCCCGCGATTACTGGTACCACCACTAGAATGACTGACGAGTCACATAAGCTGGTATTTCCACTTGGAGTATAATTTTGTTGAATAAGATAACATGGGTCTTTTGTGGTCCTTCTACTAAATTGACGGAACGTGTCAATTATACAAAAGAAACTGCAATAGCTCCGGTAACCCGACGGTGGGCGCGAGGTGATCTGACGATTGCCTGTGTGTTAACCCCCTTGGTTTTCCCATTCACGGGGATAAACATGAATATCTTAATCTTTATGTTAAAGCAATTTTGAGCTGCTTATAAAAGCTATAATTATTTGGATAAAGTTAAAATCCACCCGTTGAAATTGTTTTAAATTA
>CH002104.1:101951-117147 GCA_000149265.1 Ciona savignyi | reverse complement strand
GGCTTTCCCTGGGGTGAGGGGGTTTCCCTGGGGTGAGGGGGTTTCCCTGTGGTGGGGGGTTTTCCTGGGGTGAGGGGGTTTCCCTGGGGTGAGGGGGTTTCCCTGGGGTGGGGGGTTTCCCTGGGGTGAGGGGGGTTCCCTGGGGTGAGGGGGTTTCCCTGGGGTGATGGGTTTCCCTGGGGTGGGGGGGTTTCCCTGGGGTGAGGGGGTTTCCCTGGGGTGAGGGGGTTTCCCTGTGGTGAGGGGAGTTCCCTGGGGTGAGGGGGTTTCCCTGGGGTGGGGGGGTTTCCCTGGGGTGAGGGGGTTTCCCTGGGGTAAAGGGGTTTCCCTGTGGTGGGGGGTTTCCCTGGGGTGAGGGGTTTCCCTGGGGGGAGGGGGTTTTCTCCGGGTGAGGGACGCTTATAGTTTTATAAATTTTCCTTTCGCCTTAAGTTCCTTTTGCGTGTGTTCACCGTGAAATAAATAAACTTCTTCTGTCTTAAATTCAATCTTTATAGTTTCAAACTTAAGCAACATTATATCGAATATATATTTACTTGATCCATCTTAATATATGAAACACGCGACCGATCCTTCTATAAAGAGTTGGAAAGAAGAAAACACGACAAGTCTACAGTTGGTGAAATACAAATAACATCTTAATATAAAAACAATTTTCTTTCGCTTATTTCTTGTCAAACATGTAATTGCACATTTTGACACAAATTTCGTACAAATCCGCCCGTAGCAATATCTCTTCCTAGTTTCGTGATGACGTGTCAACCTTTTGCCATTGGGGGAATACGTCACGTAATTAAGCTGCGAATCTTAATTTTTATTGCCATGGATGACGAAGGATAAACCCCATTTAGCGACTCGATCCGACAGCTAAATTAGCTACAAACTGATCACTGATAACTAATCACCGACATTAGAGCGTTGTAAGCCTCGCGCACGACCCAACCATAATTAGAAACGACCAATCGCGCGCCATCATTTTATTGAACCTTTGTAAACAACCGAAGGTAAATTTTTCAAAATCTAAATATTTGTAAACTCGATTTAAAAAGGGTTCAATTGAAACACGTGTTTCGATAACACGTGGTTTAATATTCCGTCTTTCATTGCAGTAGAGGAATATTGACATTGAATTACGATGCTCTGGATGGGGGGACTAGGGTGGAAACTAAAGGAGGAACAGCGGGAAGGCGGGAAGGAGGGAAACTGCAACTAAAATAAAGATTAGGGAATTAGAGTTAGTTTTAAACATGGGGTTGGGGTTATTTCTGGGGCTGAGATTATTGTTTAGGGCAGGGTTAAAATTAATTTGCATAGTTTTGGTGAGCATTTTCCCTCCTTCCCTCCTTCCCGCTTTCCCTCCCTTTAGCGTAGCCGGGATAGGGAATCCTAAGTCGCCAAGGAAAGAGTTCAAAATTTAACACAAAATCGTATTTTGGTGGCCGTACATACTGGAATGTAATGCAAAATCAAATTACCCGCGTCATGAACCTTGATAAGCGCCCCGTTCGACCGTCGGGCGGCGCGTTTGATCAGGCTATGATACCACAGTAGCTGTATCTCTGTTTGTGTCAAAACTGGATTAAAGTTTTAAAACGTGGTTCCCCGTTTGTTGATCACTTCGCGACGAAAGGTTACGATATAATCGGAAGACATGACGTCATAATACCTCCTGTGAGTACACAATGGCACCACTGTTTTCGTGGATTTGAAATGTCAAAATAAATGTTCAAATTGAAGGCTTTGAGAGCTCGAATTGAATCGCGACGATCGATTTTCTCAGTCATCCTATAACTTCTCTCGAAATGAGTTCTTAATCGTAGGCGGCGCGCATATGCAGGTTATGTTTGCAATAAATTGATTAAAATCTTTTCTAAAGTATTTACAAAGGTGCTGCATTTGGGGAAATGACTTGTCTCTTAAAAATTTTGTAAATTGTTTTTTCTTGGAAGGGTTGAAAATGTGTGGTTGTTTTATCTTTTGATAATCAACGTATGACCTGTTCATACGGAGGCCACTTTTAATTAAATTCCTTAGTGGGAGGTTATGCAGGCAAAGTTGATACGCTAAACATCTAATTAATCCTCCATTAGAAGCGACTAAATGTCGCCCAATAAAGTCGATGTCTAAATTTACCGCGAATCGACGAAACGAAAACAAAATTCGGAAATTTCCGATTTTCCGGTCATTTTATTACAGGAGGGCGGTAGAAAATAAATATAAAGTGCAGTAAGAAGGAAATAAGTGTCACGTGATTCAAACTTGAGGTCTAGGAGTGGGGGGGAAACATGGGCGAAGATAGATGACAAATGAAGGAGTCTGCGCGAAATCGTGCAATTTCCCTGCAGGATGGAATATCCTGTATCATTGCGGTGATCGAGTCTAATCCATCATTTCTGCGGGACATCGTCACCCGATACTCGGCCGGAAGTCTGTTTCCCTTCCGTTGAAGAATTGTCGGCAATGATTGCAGCAAGTGACGTCATCACCAGCAGAAGCGATGACATAGGCGGCACGTGACGTGGAAGCCATGTTTCTTTCGCCGCGTCATCACTAGTTTCGTGGAGTCGTTGATTGAATCTGTGTGAAAATGAAAACTTAAAATAAAGTTTTTGTAAAAATGATTTTAAACCGACATTTTCAGCACAAAGTTTAAATACAGAAAAATAAAATAATCGTTAATTAGTAAAAATAGAGCGATCGCAATAAAAAATCCTAATTTATTTTCTTACTTATATAGATCGCAGTAAAAAAAAATATTTATTTTCTTCCATATATTGTGATATCTATTGTTCTCACCTTGTGACGTAACACTCCGTTTGACGAGCATACGCGGGTTGCAATAATGGGAGATGTACTTGCATTTGAAGAAGACAATCCCTCGACATTTCCGCACTTTTTGCCTGCGAATGTCGGAAATTAGAAACTCATAGTTGCTCGTTTCAGTAGTAATTAAATCAGCGGATTAATAAATGTGAATTTTTACTTTGCGTTGAAATTAATAAAAATTTGAATATTTTACTCAAAAAATAATTTAATTTTAACAATTTTATGAATTTAAAATAAAATGTCCAATAAATTTCAACTCACCAAAAATGTTTGCTGCTTGTGAAAGGCGCCGCTTCTGACGTCATAAATAAGATGCATAAAATCGCTACAGCGATGTAAATTTTGAAGTTGGAAATTCGTCGTGGAGAATTCGCGTCAGTTATTCCCATTGTGATCAAACAATCGAGTTTCTGCAGGCTGTAGGTGAAGCTGAATGTATCGAATCGATCGACGCGATCTTATATACTTAGCGCACCTGTGTGACGTCACAAACAGTCGGCCTTCTTTCCTTCGGTCTTAAAAATAAAGCTTCGCTCAGTGGTAATGATAGAAAGGATGCGTGAGGGGGAAACCATGATAATCCGAGGACCGGGTCCGATTTGGTGGGAACTTGAAGCCGCTAGCGACGGATTATGTGTCTGCTACCTATCAACCTTGATAAGCGCGCCCATTGTCCATCCGCGTCACATTTTCAATTTCCTGATCATATATATTTCCACACAAATCAATTTTGATAAGCGCGCCACCTGTCCATCTGCGCCACATTTCCAAGTCCCGATCAGATATATTTGTATACAAATCAACTTTGACATTTTGAATCACTTTATTAAAATAAAAGTTTATCTAATAATTGAAAACGTATTTGATTATATTTAGCGTTGATAAATCTCAATAGATTCATTGTTGATATGTTCGGTCGCTTTTCCCTCAAAGCGTCGTTTTGACCTCGATGGTGTTTACATTACAAGCTGGTCACAATAAACAGGGAACTATTTTCTCAAAAACTGACTTTTTGACAAAGCAGTCAACAAAAGGGAAGGCGAATTCGAAACTGGGGAATTGTGATGTCATAGACATCCTTTTAATTTAACTTGTAATCTGTAAAATGCACGAAAGAGTGGATGTAAGGTACGAATACGTCTCCGTATGCGGCTACGCATTTAATAAGATGTCATACAACGAGTTTTGTATGCCCATTATATACCTCATCCAGCACAATAAAATGTATTATATAACATGCATGTCCACCACTATATCCGCACAACTGCTGAAATACAAGCCCCTGGACATTGTTGTGAGCTCGTGTGGCCGGATGGTTAACGTGACAGATACTTTGCCTAAGTTTATACAAAACCGATCTTAGAAACGACCTGGTGAAGACATCGACCGTTCAAACGCAGCAAACACGCACAAGCCGCGTGTGAGCCGTGATAATGTTGGTTAAAGTCGCATGAATTGAGATAGAACATAGAGTACCAGGGCGGTATAACACATCTTCAAATCACTTCGTGGCCGTATTTGCCGGATCTATTTCAGTGCGATCATGATATGGCTTTCCAATACTCGGGTAGTTGATGTTGGAAGGTGTGGGGACACGTTGTATGTGGTTTATACAGCAAGCTACAATATACATGTGGAATCGAAGTAAAATGCCAAGTATTGCATGAACAGGTGCTTATACACATATCCAACACGTTTAATGTAGATGATGGTTTTATTCAACACGTTCAACGGAATCAAAATGTAGAAGTTCCTACACACATTTTGTGACTGACTAACATTAACTTTATGTTTGTCAATATATTTACATTATTCTTATAAAATCAACTATTTTGGTAGAAAATATTTTTTGCATTTGCTACATAATTTGAATTACATTCCTGGTGTCGCACAAACCCACTATTCGATATCGGAGATTTAAACTTCATTCAAATAAACAACGCCGTGCATCACCAACGTATGGCTGGTTAATCGAACCTTGCGGTACTTTTACCGCAACACTTCATTGCCTTCCGGTACGTACAACACAAAACCGGAACGTTTGCTGCACCACGCTATTGTCTTCCGGTACGTACAATACTATACTGGTACGTTTGCTGCCGGTACGTACAACAAGATACCGGTACGTTTGTTGCAACACGCTATTGCCTTCCGGTACGTACAATACTATACTGGCACGTTTGCTGCCGGTACGTACAACAAGATACCGGAACGTTTGCTGCACCACGCTATTGTCTTCCGGTATGTACAACATGATACCGGTACGTTTGCTGCCGGTACGTACAACATGATACCGGTACGTTTGCTGCCGGTACGTACAGCACGATACCGGTACGTTTGTTGCAACATCACGCTACGCGCCAACGTATCAGCGTCATCAACTAATGCGCGTACAGAACGTTTTACGTCTGCAATTTACGTCACCAAACCAACCGATCTGGATTGCTTCTCTCCAACAAATCAATCTCCATCAAAACTTCCACGAAAACTGATTCATTCGAAGTGTTTTCAAAGTCGTACGAGTTTAAATCGATGGAGATATCCCTGGGATATCAGATGGAAAATACGCGGTGATAACAACATATATTCAAACACAGCAGTGCAGAATTGCGCGACTTTTCACTTTGGACTGCAGCTCCAACTACCAACACACACATAAAATTAGATGACATTTTTAGTTTACAATATTTCCTTGACCTGTTGTGTTATGGTGGGGAGTGTTTGACTTGCAATGTTTGCGCCCAAACAACCGCGTTCTTACCGAGCTGGGCTGCAGTGGGGTGTTGTGGCAACACGGGGACAGATTACCATGTAGTCTACTGCCTCGCCGAGTCTACGTTTATTGGCAAAACAGGGAAGAATTTGACACAATTTTGGAAGCGACTAATCGCATCAATCTATTTGGAGTTGAAACTCAGGTTTATAAACTGAGCGATCAAACGTGGAAGCGGATACTCAATTTTGGGGAGTTTAGCTGCAAAAACTTACTGAAAGCGTAATAATCCGGTTAAGAACGCCACTTGTCCATTGGCGCCATGTTTCTAAAGGCATGTTCACACTCATCAACCTTGATATGCGAGCCACCATCATCTACGCTTTGATTGGTCGCTTGGTTTGTTTTGTCAAATTTGGATGAAACCGAAAAATAACAATACTTTCGGCATTTATTGTGACCGAATAATCGGAAACAATTGGACTAAAATAAACCAATATAGGCTGTTTGTGACGTCACATTGGCTGTTGTGAGATAGCAACTGGAGTCGGGCGAAAGCAAAATGTTGGTGTCTTTGCATCGAAGTAGACATTAAGGCCGTGAGTCGAAAGCATGAAATTTAATCTGTAATCTTTGTAAACGAGATGCGAAATGCATTAGACTCAAATGGCAGGGTTTGCAAGTGGGGGATATTTAGATGCAAGCTTCAATGGAGCCGCCGCGTAAACCTATTGCCGATATCGAAGTGTGGCCGATTAAGAACGAATTTCGACCTCAAGATTCTTCGATTCCCGGGGTGGCATCTATCTAAGTGCTGGGCTGTTTATGATGCAACGATGCGATATTGCGCGACGCCTTCTATTGAGCGATACTTGCTTGTGACGCACAAATAGCGATTGTTACGTGGGAATTCATGTTGATTCCTTCGTTGCAGCATCGCAGAAAACATTTGTTCGAGGATGCGTGGGTATTGTGACGTATTGCGTCAGGTCATGTGGGTAGTCGTGCGTAAAAACGTGATGACGTAGTGACATCTGACTGACCCTGTGTTATTACATCCCACGACCCCCCTATACCCCTGACCGAGGAATAGCACGGTATTGGGGTCCGAATTAAATTCGTTTCTCCGGTAACAATTGGGGGGGGGGGCGACGTCTATTTTTACGAAATTGACAATTCTCTTCTCCAGAATTTAAGCTCCTGTGGGTTTAGTCAACATTTTTATCGATAATTTATAAATTGTTTATAAGGGGGGCGGTATCATTATTACGCTACGTCGGTCACGTTTACCTCTGTTACGTAATAATAAGTTACGCGATGTGCGTAAAAATGGCAACAAATCATGTGGGAAGAATTCTAATTATGATGTCATCAATTCTACTTTCAAAAGTCTTGGCGTTCGAGAAAGGTTTGTCATATAAAGTATCAATTATTATAAACTTAATTACGTAATCATTCCGTATATTCTATACATACCCCGAGATTCGGGGAACGCGTCATAATTAATACGGAACCGCAAATGACGCATTTTTATTCCAAAGCCTTTTTGTTTTTGACTAAACTGCCCAAAGCAAACACTATAGGCGCACGCGCGAATTGCCTGGGCAAGCGAGCCACTTACAAAGATGAGCCACTTTAGCCTGGAAGTTACCTGTATATGCGAGACAGTTGCATACCATATTTGCACCAGAAGAAAGAAACAAAACTCGCTAATTTTAGAGAAAATTAATAACGCGAAATAAAGTCGCCATTTTGGGAACCAACCGTTTCAACGTCGCTTTTATTATATTTTCCTCAATTACATGCAACTGCGGAATAGCCTGCTCCCAAAAGCTATAAGTCACAATTTAAAAATTAAATTTTAAACTGACTTATATCACAAGCTTGAAGTACCATGTGTACTGCCCACCATTCACTTTCGACCTAATTTTCAGCGGCGCTTATCGAGGTTGCGCGGCGCTTAACGAGGTTATTATTTGGAAGTGGGTATGAAGCGGTCCATTGTCTTGTATATTGACTTCTTTTAAGGAAAATCGTGACTTTGTTGGCTGCTCTGTTATCATTTCAATCCCGCCTATCGTAAATAAGCCCGACCAAAATCCGATCTCGTTAAATTTGGCCGGAATAAGCAGCACAAGATCAACGATCATTAACACGGATTTGAGAAAATGAAACTCTATTTGACCTTTCGATTCAAGGCGAACAACTACAATGATATTCATATTGTTCGTTGTAGCGATCGCGACTTATTCTTTAAGGAAATGTAGTTTGTTATAAAAGTTCGAAAATAAGAGAACGGTCGACAAATTATGTTTTAAAATTAACCAGATCTGTATCATAATTTCCGGGGTCTATTACATGGCACTTCCGAATATATGAGAAATGTCCCCTTCCCTTGAAAACAACACATGAAAAGCTTATCGGTGAAATCACGCATTCGGCTCATATGACTTCGGATTTCCGAATTTTGCCGAAATTCGACGAAACGTGAGGAACATGTATCGGAAACACCGGCGAATTCGGATATATTTTCAACGAATCGATCACGAGGACAAGCTTTCTTCCTTAAAAACGATTGCGTGGGACAAGCGTCATATCATAAGGCGCTTATGAAGAGACTTCAAGAATGTTAAGCGCGTGGGGGTTTAATGATTGGTTTGGTGGTTTGGAGTCAGCAGTGGCTGCTACGGGGCGAGATGGGTGAGGGCGGGGCGGCATTAGGGCGATTAGTGCCTACTTTCTGCCAAAAGAAGTTTTAATTCTATTTACAGATGCGAAATAATATCAACCGTCTATCCGTTACCACCTTATACGAATGTTAAGTCTGTTTCCTGACATTTAATTAATTAAACGAAAACCGCCAGGAAAAGTCCCAGATCTGATATCCAAGCCTTGAGGATGTCACGAATTATAGAAAAACATCAATTTCGGTTCTTTAATTAAATAACTTCCAACATCAACCAGATGTTCGTTCGGTTGGATGGTTGTAAGGTGTGGCGTGGACGTATAAGTCAACTCAGCGGCCACATTTGCCCGATAATGAACCAATGCAAATTTCAAGGTTCAATCTTGCAGAATTAAGAACGTGTACGCCCCTAGCTATACCGGTCCTAATAACTTGTTTTGTTGCCATATATAACCATTCAAAGTGAGCACGTAATTGACTGGAACGAAATACGGCAAACCCAGCGATGCTGTATGTGAGCTAACATGATAACATCAGATATGGCTTAAGTCGGAGCAACTTTTGTATTTTCTTCTTTAAAACTAACTTTGCAACCTGTGAATATTTAATTCGGGAATGGCGAACTAAAAATACCCCAAGTCGAGTCAAATTGTGTATAACTCTATTCAATTACAACATATAGTATTTTACCGCGTGTAAAAATGGACTAGTCGGTAACCTATATTGCGGTACTAATGTGGAAATCTCCTCAGTTTTATGCCAGTCATTGTCGATGGACACATTACAACCAAACTTTAAAATCGGTTTTATTTTTTTCATTTTTTAGATGAAATCAAATCAACGCCCAGCAATCTGGCGATGTGGCTTCTCATTGGCTGTTCGTTGGTCACGTGTCCCCTGTTAGGTTCATTGTGCGTGACGTGTTGTCGACGATCGTGAGTTGAAATTTTCCTTCATTCTGATTGGTTAAATAATATATAGCAGTGTTGTGCAACCTTTTTCACTCGAGCCATATTTAGAAACTTACTTCATTTAACGACACATTGCAATCATGACATTGATGTTAAAAATAAAGTAAAACACAGTATCTTTCACTTCATAAGATATTTGCGCTTGTTTTAATAAACACAATCTCTGAATCGGCTTAATCGTCGAAAGCGCAACTCCGAGTTCGTTATAAAATACTTCGAGAAAAGATCTTTTAGTGGTTTCGATTACCACCAGAGACACAAATCTATGTTCCCACAAACATGTTGAAGAGAAACAAAAATACATTTTATTTCATAAAAACTGTGTGTAAAAAAATTATTATTTTACCGAGGCACGCGAAGCATTTTCTTACGGCACGGTAGTGTGATATAACACACTGTTTGCGGAGCACTCATACAAAGCATGGTTTCGAAGTTTCGTTCAAAGAGATTTTCAATTGAAATAAAACAAAGTCAATGAGTTATTAACACAAATAATACACATTTCTCTTATTTATCATTACATTACATCACTTCGCATATAGTGTGAGCGAACCATATAACCGCAAAAAGAGAGTAAATTTTAAATTTTAGCAAAGTTTCTATAATAAATAGTTGTCACGCGAAGCACAAAGCGCCCATTATTGCACATGGGTGACATAGTGAGCGACCCATACGGTTATGACGTAATAAACGTGCAATTGTACCACACCCGTGTCGTGGTTGGAACCATTCATTGCAGTTGTTACGTCATAATATCAACATATATCGCGGGAGATTGCGAAACTACTTCCGGTCACATTAAGCAATCTATGATTACGTCATAATAGTGGTATCGCGAATTATATGACAAAAGTGTTCTGTTACGCCGTTTTACCGGCCGTTCACCTCTTTGTGACGTAACAAATGGAACAATCATCCTTCTTAAGGAGTTAAAACGCGGTTTCTCGATCTACTATGTTTGTCTTGTTACGTAATAAGCATAGAAAAACAGGTGACGATATTCTTTAGAATTTAATAATGACGTCATTATAATTTAAGCTTTATTTCTTATTCCTTCTTTACAGCGATATAATGTGAATTTCGGGAACAATCAATAAAAACGAGTCATCAAAACGAGTGAGGAAAAATGTCGAAATATAAATGATGTAATTCGCTGAGATTTATAACGGTATTACCCGGGGTATACATTCATACATTCTTTGAAGGACGTGAAAACCGACTTATCCCGAAAATATGCAGAAACGCTTATCAAACCGCTTGTTATCACGAGTGTAAGTCGATGTAATAGCCCGATAGTTATCTCACGATGGTCAGTTCGGGCTACTGCGGGGTATTTTTGGATTTCTTCAGTTTAGCTTATTCATTTTTTGCCCCAGAATATAAAAAAAGGAATTAAATTACGGAACAGGAAATGACGGCAAAACGAACAGTCATTAAAACACGTCATTTAAAATAAATATAACTAAATAAATATAGCGGACGCGGCCGCCAAACCTTGAGGCAAAAAAATAGTGTTGAAACCAAAACTGATTAACCTAATATACCGCCCTAAAGAATAGTGTGCGGTAAAGCGCGACCTATACTAAGGGGGAGCCGGCTTTAGAAGAATGATGTCATACTTCCTTATTGGTTATATTTCCTTAAATGACAAATTGGATAAGCCACCCACCTGTATATCTGATCCATAGTTTAAACATCCCGACCATATATATAATCACACACATTAAAACACCAATTGCATACGTCGCTCATCTCAGTACCGTAAACAGTTTGTACAGATATACCACCGTGGAAATATATATTGATTACTAATATGTTGTGAATGAGTGGTCGAGTGGTTAAACACGGAGTCGTAACACTAGGAAGGTCTCGGGTTCAATCCTGATCATAACGAGTTTGTCTATGCACCAAACCTTTATATATTTAAATTTAAATCAACCATCAAGGCACTATCATAGTTGCTTACATAGAACAAAATCAAATGTATGCGTTTAAAGCGAGTGGGTGTTCTTATACCGAATAATCTATTTGTGGCAGCAAGGTTTCCCAAGACAGGCTCAATTGTAAGCGCACAGAACTTAGGAAAGCGGAAACATTCACCTAACAAAGTGTATTTCGTTCCAATTTTTCATTTTTATTCCCGATTTTTATTTAATTGAGTTTATCACAATTTGTTCGCATCAATTTGGAAGAGAAAGAGATATTTATTGGTAATTTATATATATAGAGATATTTATTGGTAATATAGCTATATTGGTTTGGTAGTTATTTACAGTGAGGATAGGTACTTAAGTGTATTGATTTAACAATGGGAAAAAATAAAACAAAAATAGTAGTTAACTAAAAATATTTATTTAAGAGGGATGTGTAATTTTGTTTGGTCAAATTTTGGTCAAAAGTTTATTTTTTTTACATACGCGTCAGTTTTAATGATAAATTGCATGTTCAAATTGTGGTTTCTTATGTAAAACCCGTTCACCTTGCTTTTTCCCGGATAGTAAGAACCATAATTACGTCAATTGGTTCACCACTAAGTGTAAATATAAACGAATACCCAAATCATTGTGTGGTATTTGCCCGGGTGCAAGTGTGGATTATCCTTGGGTTGAACATGGTGGGTTATGCTGATACTTAATCCGACATGGGATTACCACGAACTGCATTATAATCCAGTTTAAACCGGTTAATTCTCGGTGACGTGCATGCAGTTTGTATTTTGTGATTAAGGGCAAACAAAGAAATTTCAAAATCAGTAGTTGTGTGATATAATATTTGTAAATTGGTTTTAGTTTATTTTCCGTTCCTTCAATTCATTAGAGAACAATTTATTAAGTCAAGAAGCCCGGATAAAACGGCAAAACTATATACAGTAGTTAAAAAATGTTAGTGAATAGACATGGTATAATGGGAAAAAATAAAGTGTCTCTTAAACCTTTATCAAGCAAAACAATCACTTAATCTAAATTACTCAAAGTAAAAGTGTGCAAGCACGACCCTGTACTGAGGGCAAGCCGGGTTTATAAGATTTACATGACACGGTATTTTTAACGATGATTTTACTACAGTGCAATTAAAAAATACTTGTGTTATTAGGTCGCATACAATGTTACTATTTATGAAAATTGTCTCTTTTAAAAGTATGGACAATGTAAACATGTAAAATGCCGAGTTAAAAGGGATCAGAATGTATATGCATCTTGTGAACATGGCGGCTTGTTTATGGTCAGTCTTTTTATACAACCAATCGTGATGAGCGTAACAGTGATAACCATCTACCAGCTTTTCTCACCAAGACAATCCGATTATAAATTGCATATCACACAAACAGAGTAACGAATCGGGATTCTTGCAAATTATTACCAACAAAAATCGCACATAAAATCCGAAAATTTCAAATATATGCCGGATGTTATTTTTTAAATATCTAAACAATATCTTTACAAATTAGGATAATCATATTGAAGATTTAGGATAATCATTTTAAACATTTTGAAGTTGATTCTATTAAACATACTAAGTATGAATTAAAGTCATTTTCATATATTCTTACAGAATCGCACAAAGAAAAATCCGAAAATTTCAGCAAAACCCAGGGAACGAGAATGGCGGGAAATTGTGTGGCAAAGTTTCATTGGATCCGACGCTCGACGCTTCCAATCCGATTGCGGAATGTACGGAATCGATGGTACAAACCACGGGCGACAAACATCCGGAAAAACACAAAAACAATTTAAATGTACAGTCACCCAAATGTAATGATTGCGTCAGAGTTCTAGAAAATCAAACATACGGAGACATTTTGACGTCACTATCAGGTTTGTTAACAAATTGAGGTGAAATGAAAGCCACATTACCGTGTTTGCCGCTCGCATCTTTGACGCGATTATGTCATAAAATTTTAACAACCAACCGAATTTTGTCAGGCGAATTCAAAGTTCAGCGTCATAGTGGCCATTGTCCAAACAGCAGCAATGATTATGACGTAAGCAAACAGAACCAACAAGACGCGAAGTACGAAAACCTAAGTTCTGTGACGCTGCGGCAGAAAAGGTTTGTAATTGACAAATAAAAACTCGTAAATAAACATTCGCGAATGAGAAAACGCTTTTTTGTGGTCCTAATCACCTGAACTAATGTTTATCCCGCCCTGGCAACCATATTTAAACAACCCAGCCACTTATTTGCCTTTGGAAGCCACACTTAACACCTTGATACTTGTAACAATCCTCTTCTATGTGATGTCATAGCCACCTTTGTTGCTACTGGTAACAATCCCTTCTATGTGATGTCATAGCAACCTTTGTTTATCACAATCCTCAGATAAATAGTTATTTCTCGGAAGTAGTTTTAACCCATTTGTCCTTCTGTAGTGGTTAACTTAGCTTTAACGGTATGATGCTAATGTCCAGATAAAAAGTGAATTTCTCACAAGATAGCAAGTGTTATCTAGGGCAAGACTTATAAGTTAAAATGATGGTAAACACGTCTAAACACACTGTATCAAGCACAACATTATTTATCTTTATGATTATTTGCAAATTAACATATTTTAATGTTTGTTAATGGAACGCTATATGCCCGATGGTAAATCCAAACGATGTTTTAAGGTTTTATGGGATTTGGTAGATCTAATGCTCAAGGGTATAAACATTTTGAAGGTGATTATATTAAACATGTTAAGTACGACACTGGTGCAACAGCTTTATTTAGAAATGCAGTTGCAAAATGTTGCGGTGAAAGTATGAATCATACTCACAGAAAAACAAGTGAAAACTGCTCCAAACAGCGATACTGCTAAAAACTGGGTTTTCTCTACTTAATGCCACATAGCACATGATTATACAACACTTCTATGTATGTTAAATAAATAGTGAGGTGTATATGGGCCCGATGTGTGGTCCCACTTGCTTATCAGCTTGATTTGTGGCTTTTATGCGACTTTGTGCAAACTTTGCTTGTTGCAATGCATAGTTATCTACGCAACTGATCAGCACTTTTCTTGGCAAAAAAACGCACGCAAAGGGCATTATGACGTAATATATTATATTTTCACTCTTATTCAGGATTTCGCATGCTTATGAGACCATAGAATGTGTACCAACCGGAGTGAAGATAATCGACAGTTTGGAAGTGCCGGAACCAATACAAATAAAGAGGGCTTCGAAAAGCGAAGGTTAGATTAAACCTGATTACCTGTTTAAGCGCGCCAGCTAAGTAGTACATTTTTTGTTACTTATCTTTCTAATGATACAGTGGCGCGCTTACCTGAAAAGCGCGCCAAAAGTGCTCATATTTCATACGAAAACCATTACAATGGCCGTATTGTGATGTCATAATGACCAACAAACAGAATTATGATGTTTAGTCAACTAATTCCGAACAGGAACTGAAGCCCCCTCTTAATTACCCAGATTGCGCCTTTAGTTCGCTACCGTAATTTGATTTGACTATTTTTGGAGTCGAGTTATCGGGTTAAAAATCAAACGTTGCAAGTCGAGCAAGGTTTTGAAAGTAGTTTGAGTGGGTTGGTTTGAAAGTGCTGGGTACTTGCTTGTGCCACCCATGCACATTGTCATGGAATATCTTAAAACAAATGAGCAAGTTAGAATTCTTTTACCGAGCCAAGTTTCGAACCCTTAATGGGATCGATTTAACGGCACTTTTTCGGAATATGTATGGTTCGCGCTAACCATTCGGCCACACGACCGCACCAAAAGTTAAGATTCAATAGTACAGTATAATATTTTTTTTGTAGACGTCACAATATTCCCGTGTCAAGTGCCACAGGAAAGTGACAACCCCCCAGAAAACCCGCCGGACCCGAAGCGGCTCCAATTAAGTGCCACGAAATGCACAACCGTCCCAATGTCGTCCATCGTAACCGCTCGAATCGACATCGAGCCGTCGCCGTATCTTCTGCGGACCTGGAGTGCACCGAGCCCCGGTAGGATTCGGGGAAAAGCACCGAGCCCGAAATTTCCAACTGACTTGAAACGAAAG
>CH002104.1:71020-101851 GCA_000149265.1 Ciona savignyi | reverse complement strand
AAAACGCGAAAATTCTGCACAAACTTAATAAAAATAGTAATTGTTGTACAAAAGTCATATATTTTTTTTAAAATTGACTTCGCTATAGCGATTTACGCCATGTGGGGTTTTTACACTGTATAAGATGGCACAAATGTTTTCAATATTCAAATTATATTTGCATTAATGATTTGCAGGGAGTTTCATGTTTGGGGAATCCCATCGACGAACAATTGAATCTGGATGGGAAAGAATTGTCGGCATCGACGAAAATGTAACAAAATATTTATTTCTATTATATAGTTTGACCGCCTTATACGGGAAACATTATGTTTCACCTGTGAGAGAGAGCCACTTAAATGTGTATGCCTTGGCGACGTAGCTATCGGGGTGAGTGTTTAGTGGTGTCGATAGGGAAACTACCGTAAGGAAGGGTGAGTTCCGATCATAATTGCTTGTGGAACTATTGACGAGCACATCATGGGTTCGAACCTTGACCCTGTGACCCCAGTGACCCTCTGACCCGGTGACCCCGGTGACTCCGGTCACCCCGGTGACCCCAGTGACCATGTGACCCTATGACCTCGACAATAAGATTTGAACTCTGTGACCCGATAACGCCGTCAATAAGATATTGATGTCCTGTGTTCTCAGAGAGTCAACACGCCCAGTGCGCATGCGCAGAAGAACGAAGCGGAGAGTGCGGAAAACGCGGAGGTATTTGGACGAACGACGGAGAAAGTGTATTGCAGCTAGAGGGCAGAAGTCTTCCAATGATGCTTATGGAGGACAAAATAGGTGATGACGTAATCATGTATAACGTCATAATTGTGTGACATTGTCGGTTATATTACGTCGTTAATTTTTTACGTCATTTTGTTTTCAGATGGCCTTTACCCCGTCTGTGCTTCGACAGTAGTTCCGGAAGTGACGTATTCAGATTCAAATGCTCAACCAAAATCAGTGAGGCGTGTCAGGAATCATCGAAGCGTGAAGCGTCGCTCCTGGAAGACATTTGGAGCCATTTGGACGAAATCACACAGAAATCTAATAAATTCAAAGGTAATTCCCCTTTCCCATCCTTTTCTCATTCGTTGCTCATTTGAATCAATTGCTTCCGCCGGATATGACGTGTCCCAGTCATTTGGCCGACAACGTGGTTCAATGTTAAATAGCTTCCCTGTTTGAATAACCGTGTTTAACTCGTCTTTATAACTGACATGTAAGATATGACTCGTCCAAAATGGATTCCCTGTCTATCAGATCCGGTTCCTAATAATTTTCGTGCAATTGGCTCGCTTATGCAATTATCTCTGACGTCACATCCTTTATTTTCAGAGTCTTTCTCGTCCCGCCGCGCGTCTGTTTCTTTAATTAGTTCAAGCGAAGAGGCTCCGTTTCCCAGCAACAGTGGTGACATCATAAGCACAGATGGTGACGTCATGACAGCGTCACGTGGAAGCACAACCGACCGAGGGTACAGCACGTACAACAATAGAACAAGCGGGAGGGTTTTCTCGAGCTGCATATCGAGCTTGGGGAGATACAGCAGTCTTAACAGCTCACGTGATCATTCGTTGCTCGGGAATCGAACCAGGAACCCCAGAGCTTCGGTTCCCCCGAGGATAATCGTCTCGAAACACATCGGCAGCGGGAAAAGATCCGGGAATCTCGTGAAATCGTATCTCAGTGTGCTGGAAGCTTATTTCACCAAATCGAACCCCATCTACGAAGAGCTGCACCACTGTACGTCATCAGCACCCCATTCACGACGTCATAATACAGATAGTAATGTTAGAAACATAACAAACAACAATGGTGTTGATAGTTCGAGGCATACTCCCTCGCCCACCCCAACTAAGCATGTTTGCGCTGTGTCTTCCCGCGTCGACGCTGATTCGAAGAATTTAAACCTTCATGACGTCATATTGAATAACAAGTTCGATAATTCAATATCGAATGTCAAAGGCGAAGCTGTTGTTACGTCATACACACCATCGAAACTCGCGGGACAAACAAAAACATTGAAAAATTATGTTGTGGTCGCCCCTTCCGTGTTGTTGAGGCAAGACGACAAACACAGACCGCTGGCGACGTCTAGCGGAGACGCAA
This sequence comes from Ciona savignyi, assembly GCA_000149265.1. Classification (NCBI taxonomy): domain Eukaryota; kingdom Metazoa; phylum Chordata; class Ascidiacea; order Phlebobranchia; family Cionidae; genus Ciona; species Ciona savignyi. The sequence continues at coordinate 99,760 of CH002104.1, read as the reverse complement.
AAGAAGCAACGGACGATCCGTTTTCAGTTTTCATGGAAATGAACGTTTAAATTAAGAAGAATTTTAACATTGTTGAGTAACAAACAATTTATTGTGCTTAACGCCATATATTACCCATTAGGAGTGTATGTTACCTGTGTAATAATATATTAAAAACGCGCAACACTATCTTCTTCATCAGGCATCAGCAACATACGACCCTTGAAGGGATTTAGATTTGCTCGCAGACTGTATCTAATCATACACTGTAATATGGCCCTTGCAATAGTAAATAAATATTTGGTTAAGATATTAAATACTACAAATGTAATAATCCAGCCCAGCAAGAACTTCATATTCCCACATCTGGCCCGCTGACTAGAGAAGTTGCCACCCCTGGTCTCTGGATGTAATGCAGGTACTACTGTAACTGTTGGGCAACCATATCAAGTTATGATTTAAAAATAAGTTAGACTAGTCAGCCACGTGTGAACCACCACTATTTAAAAAATTCTTTTTAAGTGTCTGCTGTATTTCTCAGTTTGCAGAAACGATCGGGTTTCCTGGCTACCTAAACCACATGGTATCTTATACAAAGTGTATAACATTTGTTGCTGCAAGCAGAAACCAATGGGTTTCCGGGTTACCAATCCATGTTTTATAAATGGAGTTTTGAGGTTTGTATAAAAAACAACAAAAAACAAAGAAAACATTCTAAAATGTTCAACTCAATTGAAACATATTTTATTTTCACATTGAGCGTAAAAAACGATTTACATATGTGACATAGGGAATGGAGATTTTATTCACATGCGACCTCATATACAACTAGAGAGTGTCAACCACGTGTTTAACCACTCACTATTTGGTAAAACACATGTTGTATGCCATATATACATGCTACAGGGTTCCTAACCACAATTTGTATTTTATACACTGAGTATGTAGTTTGTTTCTGCAAGCATAAACGCATGGGTCCCATAGTTATCCAACCAAACTTATTTTCCATGTGTAGTTAAAAAAAAGAATAAACGTCTTAAATTTACGAACATTTCACCACAGATGTTTTAAATTTAACCTTTTTTTCAAGCGCTAGTATAATGAAACTAAATTGCCAAAACAGCCCGATTTCGTTTTTAATGGTTTCTGGGAATTCTCCTAGGTTTAGTAGATAAGTTTCTGTTTTTACATATGTGGGTCATGTTATGTAACAATTCTTAGAGTTTTAATCTGATTTGTCGACTCCTTGTTGGAAATGTAAGTGCGATATGGCATGCCTGTCACAATCATAATTCAGAAACATATCTTCGTTTTTAAGGGAAATACCCTAAGTGAATGTTTTCTTACTTTTAATTGGCACAAAATGTCTAATGGTCTTATATTTCACCAAATCTGATCAAAATTACAGCAGCCGTTCAAGCGCTATGCCCCAAAAAGCTAATTTATTTAAAAAAAAACTATTTGGTTTTTTATGTCTTAGGGGAATTCCCCTAGATTCATTACTCAAAATCTTGGTTTCTGCATATCTAGCCCATGTTCTCTTACAAATGTCAAATTTTCATTGCGATTCCATTACTCCTTTTGGTAGATGTCGGGGTGACTTGGCGTGCTTGTCACAATAATGATTTGAGAACAAAATCCTATTTTTAGGGTATTTCCCCAGGTAATTTTTTTATTTCTTTTAAGTGTTAAATCAGTGACTAATGCACTTACATTCCATCAAATCTCATTTTAAATTGTTGCAGCCGTTCAAACGCTATGACCCCAAAAAGTTTTTTAGAAAAAAATACTGTTTTGGTTTTTAACCTCCCAGGAAATTTCCCCCCGATTTATTACCGAAAATTTTGGTTTCTGTATATCTAGACCATGTTGTCTAACAAATACCAAAGTTTAATTGCGATTCCATTATTTCTTTTGGTAGATGTCGGGGCAACATGGCATGCTTGTCACAATCATGATTTCAGAACAAAATCTTATTTTTTAGGGTATTTTTTCTATGTATTTTTTATTTCTTCTAAGTGTTAAATCAGTGACTAATGCACTTACATTCCACCAAATATGATTAAAATTAAAGCAACCGTTTAAGCGCTATGTCACAAAAAGCTAAATTTTTCATAAAAAATATCGTTTTGGATTTTAACCTCCCAGGGGAATTCCCCTGGATTTATCACCTAAAAAGTTGGTTTCTGCATATCTAGACCATGTTGTCTAACCAATGGCCAAGTTTCATTACGATTTCATTATTCCTTCTGGTATATGTCGGGCGACATTCCATGCCTGTCAAACCTTTGACGAAAAAAAACGAAAAAAAACGGACAAATACAATATGTGTCCCATTTTTCCAAAGGGGACCCATAACTACGTGTTCATTTCAGAGTAGCTGACACTTATAAAAGTTTGACCTCGATTGGATATTTACTTACGTCCTGTTTCAGTGTGGTGGTTGCGTGTATGGGGATTTCCCGGGAAAACGGTTGAAGATTGGTATCGCGGAAACATTCATGGTTGTTCGTATTCAAATTCTCTATCACCTTATGTCGGTTTGGATTCACTAACGGTAAACTAAGATGTTTTTATTCATTACGTATTTTTCAATTCCATTTTATACTATTTTTTACTTCCTTTAAAAATTGAACAGAATTGTCCTTTTTAAATGTTAAGATATGGAAGGACAAAGAATATTGACCTCAAAATAACGGAAAGTCGTCGCCGTGTTTATATTCTGGCGTCGTGATTTTCGCTGCATATCTGATACATATTCTCGCCAAGAGACGTTAGGGGGTTCCCGAAAAATGGTTCATGGTGGGTATGAGGTATTCATATTGTTTTTAATGGATTTCCCATTGTAACTTTGGATATGTCGTGTTTTTTTCATTCCCCAGATCATTTTATTCGCCTACAACTTTCTTTACAAGTAAATAATACTTACCAGGAGTGAATAATATATAAGTATTAAAAGTAAATAAATAAAAACCAGAAGTAAGTCCCAAAATATCGGCTGTTAAAGAATATCTTGCGCTGAAATCGCAAAACGGCAGTCGTGCTTATATTCTTTGGTCTGTAGGGAATTTCCTTTGTTCGATTCAAATTTGCCACTGCAGATCCAAACCGCATTATCTAACACCAACAGAAGATTTACCTTGATTGGACATATCATTTCTTTTGTAAAAGATGACTAGTTTAAGAGGAAATGAATTTCCGGGGCTTTCCCGGAACGAGTTAAAGATTGGCATGGGTGAAACTTGTTTTTTTTTTATTGACGTGTTTCTTATTCTTGTTGTACATCTTGTATTTTCTTAAACACTTAAAGTAAATATTTCTTTACAATCATATCGGCGACAAGGCCATAAAGGCTGAAAATGACCTGTTTTATACATTTTGAACAAAAGAGAAAAATCCTCTTGGGCTTTTCTGTAAAATAAAAGGTCGAAGCAAACTTTGAGCATGCTGGTTAGGATTCCTGAAAATTTTGACCTGATTAAACCCGTTCTTTACAATTACCTCGCGACTTGGCATCTGACCAGATATAACTCAGTGGATTATTGTCTTGGCTTTCAGCTGGCGGGTTGTGGGTACGAAACTACTCACAAGCTAGTCGATTGTGTATTTGTGCTAGGCATTTATCAGACATTGCCTGAACATAGCTAGTAAACGGCTTCTACCAAATTGAAGAAACGTATAATGCATACTGTACTCAACACACTGTAATAGCTCCGGTAACCAAATGGTGGGCGCGAGGTGATCTGACAATTTAACGTGTGTTAACCCTCTTGGTTTTTTCTATTCATGGGGATATATCCTATCCTATGCCTGTCATTTCTCTATTCAAAATCGAGGGAACAATCAATGATAAACCGCCGTCTCTGTCGTCTGACAAAATACAAATTAATAATGTAGGAAATAACCAATTATCAGTGCAGAAAAGATAAAACAAAGATATTGGGATTAATCTTTGTAAACCTAGATTAAAACAAATGTTGCTTTTTTTTGGAAATATCTTCAAATATTTTGATTTCATTTTCGAAATATATTCATGATTACAATCAAGCTTAACAAGCAATATATCATCTGTATGCGCTGCAATGGTCAAAGCTCACGATATCATGTTAATGCGATAATTATCCAAATACATTGGGATCGATTATAATCCAATATACCTCGCTGAATTTGGAGTCTCAAATATTAACAGGTTGGGATTAAAGGAAACCCACAATAGTAAGATGGCCGCAGAGATGAACTTAATATGTTTGGTTCTCCACTTCCCCGACTGTGATAATTGCACGCGTGATTGCGCTATGATAGCGGAACACTTTGTGTTATGCATTACGTACGTTTCATAGGACAAATGCGGTGAGCACACATGTTGCGTGATGCGGCATATAGACATATTGCGTGATGCGGCACACACATTGCGTAATACGACATACATGTTGCGTGATACGGCACATATATTGCGTGATGCTAAATACATATTTTGCGTGAAGCGGGACACATGTTGCGTGATGCGGCACATACATTGCGTGAAGCGCCACACATAATACGTGATGCGGCACACATATTTCGTGATGCGCCACACATAATATGTGATGCGGCATACATATCATTTCAATCCAATATTTTCGAATAAATCTTTCAAACAAGAACGATTGTTTTGAATAAATGAATACAGCATCCAAAGTTAGAAATATTGAACGAGCAACGGATTAACAAAACATTCAAGTTGTAAAAAGCCAGTTGTTTAACAATCGATTCAATATACTTTGTACCATTTATCCGGGGACTTGACTTTCAACTCATTAAAAGGAAAACTCTACGTTTTCCCCCGATTGAAGCTTAGACCAGCAAAGTTTTCCGGATGTGCCATTCTTTGAATTGTACACTGAAATATTCACTGTTATCCACCATTGCTCTGCTCTTCGACATATCAACTCATCGGATCCACTTGACCAACAAACCTCCGCTAAGTGGTGCTTGAGAGGCGTGGCGTGCGTGGTGCAAATCTAATTATGCGATCCCATGTACGAGTACCATGGCTGCCATTAATTAGAGTTCCAGGTTTAGTATCTTAATCGTTATGTCGTCGGTTTGTAGAAAGCCAGTTGTAGGTTCGAAAACCGGTTGCTAGCTAGTGGGTTGTGTTTTTGCGCAAGGCACTTGGGAAACATTTCCAAACTCAATTACTTAATAAGTTCTGGGGGGAAAACTGAGGTAACATGAAGTATATTAAACAACACATGACAATAAATTTAGTAAATCTACTTTGATTTCGAGTTCACCCGACGATTGTCCGTGTGATAACATCTCCTTAATATCCACGTTAACAAAGATAAAACATAACGAATCAAAAGATTTCACAGAAAACTTATCAACGTAGTGTTGCTGTGTATGAAAGCCTCATGTAAAACTGGTTTTAACCACTATGTTCATATATAGCAGATAAGTAGGTTGAACGGGAACTGAGGTTTTTTAACCCAATATACATTTCCATTGTTCAAGATTGCGGTACAATCCAGTGTGGGGTGTGGTTATATACAGTCACGTCCTTGTAGAATTGAATACACTATTCATGTCACGGTCTACCGAATCTACGAAGGCGATGACGTAGATACAACCGATCTTCTGGGACTGGTAGCATGGACCGGTGAAACCGCAGATTCATATGGCATGAACATACCGAGTAAACGGACCAGTGTTTTGTGTTGAAACCAGACATGAATGAGCGATTTACTCGGTTGTAAGTCCTATTAAACATGTAACTTCATTAGACGATATGAAGTGTTGACAATATATCATTCGAATTACACTTCGTTGCCATAGATAGTGTTCATACGAGGCACAGCGAGCTGAGAGCACCTAGTCGTCCAACCATTGTCCTTGCTACCCGGGTTTGTGACGTGACATCCGGTTGGTCCAAAGTGCCACAAGAAACAGTTTGCACTTGTTCAATATAATCCAAATAGAGTTTTAACAGCTAGAACTCAGTATGCAGTAAAGTATGGTGAAACACTAATATCACGATTTCAGCAAACTGCATCCTGTAAAACGGATATTCAGAGATTATTAATAGCCGACGGCGACTGCCGCTGTAGGAACAACTTTCTCTCTTAATTCAGAGCGAGCGCCGCTTCTATAGTGATGTCATAATGTGCGTCGTGGCACTTACTTTATAGCAGATTCAATTGTTCAGACTGTCGCGTCACTTTTGTGCGTCGCTTGGATTATATTATGTGAAGAAGATATTAAATCAGTGATTATAAAGTTATCCGAATGTGAATTCAGGTCAATAGATTAAATATGACAGCGTTGTGACGTAACAACAACCCGTTGTGACGCTCAGTTGGTGGGTTAACAAACTGAAGCAGGTTTGTTATGTTCGTTGTCTCAAGGGGAAAACTTACAGGAGGGAAAGCGGGAAAGCGGGAAAGAAGGGAAACTACACATTAATATGAATATTATGACATTAGAGTCAGTTTTAAACATGGGGTTGAAGTAATTGTGGGGTTAAGATTAGTGTTTATAGCAGTGTTTAAATTGTTTCAGATATTTTACTGTGCATTTTCCCCCATTCCCCCCTTCCCGCCTTCCCTTCTTTAAGAGTGGCCTTGTCCCAAGAAGTCTAGAAATGATGACGTCACACGAATTAGAAACTTTCACATTGTGAATACAATAAGTAGCACGAGCTGATGTATTTGTGCTCATCTGATACTTAAAATGGAACTGGATAAGACTTTTCACAAAGAGTCGAAGTTTTATAAAAGCAAGATTTCTACGTCAATTTAGTGTGGGTGTCTTCTTACCAAGCAAAATAGGAAATATTACAAAAAGGGTTGCAACTATATATCAATAATCGCGATATTGTCGGTACTACTTAGATAGTATATAAATAAATGCGTATCGCGATTCCTGTACCACAGACCCCTTGTTTTATAAAGGAAACTTTACATAAAAATGTGTCTTTAAGGATCGTAAAAGCGTTTATACGAGCTGACTTCCTTACAAACTCATCACAACTTGGGTTATAAAACGTAATATAAAGTTCAACATCGTGTTTTGTACAATGGAAATACTACAATAACATTTCGACGCAATATTTACGAACTACGCTTATCGGCGTCTGGCAAACTTTTCGTTTCTTACGCAAATACCTGGCTTATTTCTTCAGTAGTTATAAAGGGTGGTTAGGTTTTACACACCAGTTTGCAAGCAGCTATTGCCGTAATTATAAATAAAGTCGATTTCACTTACAAGCCTTATTTAAAAAAAAAATTATTTTATTTTTCTCAAGAAACGAATTTCAATTCTTGAAAGACGATTAGTTAAATTTTGGGAATTCCCCATGTTCGTCACGATAATCGTGATTATCGCTATACGTCACCCATGATTATCTATACTTTCACAAGTATGGTTGCATACTTATTACGACGCGACAGTGATATTATGCAAAATCTGTTTCCGATCCTATATACATGCAGAGTGCTAACAATGAATATATTGAATGTTAGCAGACTGGGAGATATGAATAAGTTTACTGTGTTACGTTGAAAATGTCGCCAAGTCGTAAACGCTGCGTTAAAGCTTAATAGACGAGACAAGTTAAACCATTAAATCACATTAAACACATTCCGAACACTTTACGGACGCAGAATAACGCGTTAATCGTATTTTTCAAGATATATTTGTTTATGACTTTCGTACTTAAAAAAAGTTTTGACTGCATCATTACCCAAGTGAACCTTTTTCTTTGTTTTCGAACGACTCACGATTATTCGCGCCATCTATTGTTAAATGGACTATTATATTAACAAGCACTTTCATCCCACCACAATTATCAACATTGTTTTCTTGACTTAGACTGGCGGCTTTGACCATAACGCAGCAATTACATCTCGTTAAGTATCGCAACCAGCAACCATGCAACGTCAGTCAGTAGCAAGCGCAGCCACTGGAACAGCGCTTGCAGTGATAGTCAGACAGCCTTTCTCAATCTATTTATGAAACTTGTAGCGCGGATGGAATAATTCTTTAAGACCCAAGATAAGTTTGCAGTATATGGCAGTGTTGGATCAAATTAAAGATGTACTATTTGCTAGCAATTGTATTAAGGGAATCTAAGCAGAATTCTAATGTATCTAGGCATTAGTGGTTATATATCTAATTTCTATTTTTTAATGCCCCACAGCTAGTATAAATCTTGTAAAATGACCCGGGCCAGCCTAGCGTCAGGTACTGCGCTTGTTTTAATTGTTTTCGTAGTTTTTCTCTACAACCTGAAAGACTTGAATTCCAAGGAAATGACGCAGAACCGGAACTTGGTTGCCTCGATGGAGAAAGTGGTTGGGAATACAGGCTCAGGTGGGTTTGACGTGGTTGATGACGTAGGTGGGGGTGGTTTGGTGTGACGTCATTGATGCTATCTGCAGTATGACGTCGTATGTGCATGACGTTACATATGTATGACGTTATATATGTATGACGTTACATATCTATGACGTTACATATCTATGACGTCACATAAAGTATGATGTCACATAAAGTATGACGTCACATATCCAATGTCTCTTTTACTAAGATGATTATAATTAACTACTCCTCTTGTTAGCTAATTGTGTAGTTTTTAACCTCACGTCAAATATGGAGTGGCTTACCAGCAGACCGATGTTGCCATGCTAATCATATAAGTATTGATTGCAACTATAATTCGAAACAATATATTTCCACAGCTTAATTCTTTTTTACTATTATATCAAATATACGTAAAGTAACCTATGTTGTTTTAGTGTTTCAGTCTCAGCTTAAAAAAACAAATTGATAACATGATCTTAATCAAGAAATAAAGTATAAAGCTGTTGTCGATGTGAAAACACATTTCTAAAACAGTCTAAATTCCCCAAGATTCGCCGCCTTGATTTTTAATATAAAAGTCTTTTGGTATAGAAATCTTTTAACAACTGTGGTCTGTGGTACATATGAACGGGTGGTGCGCTTATCAAGGTTGATTTGTGAACAATATATGTGATAGGGACTTTGGAAATGTGGCACAGATGAACGGGTGGTGCGCTTATCAAGGTTGATTTGTGAACAATATATGTGACTGGATAGGCAGGCGCGCATATCGAGTAAACATAATTAGATAATCGTTGGGTTGGGTTGAAAAACATGAAAAAACGTTGCCCCAAGGGACCGATCTCTCATGTTCTAAATAGCTTCGAGGCCAGTTTAGAAGCCATCGGGTATTCCCGAACTATTCTGTTCCCAACATGTTAATTATATTTGTATAATTGTTACCTTATCCAAAGTCCCAGTCTTATATTTGTACACAAGCCAACTTGATAAGTACATCACATGTCTATCTGCAGCATGCTTTTATAAAGTACAATTATGAAGTCCCTGGTATAGCTATGTGATTATGTGTGAAATACACAATGTAAGTATAATTGAACCACGTCGTTTGTTAAGTGGGTGTGCACGATACGTTAGAGTGTGCGTGGTTGTTTCATTAAAATCCGTAAGTGTGATAAGCTCCTTTAGTTGTATCCTCTTGGGTGGGAAGCCAGGCTACATCCACGGGTATCGTAAGCCACCTCATGCCCACAGTCGAGTTGCTGGAGCTATTATAGTGGGTAAATGGTTGGTTCATTTATATCCTCGTGGGTGGGAAGCCAGGCTTTATCCACGGGTATCGTAAGACACCTCGTGCTCACAGTCGAGTTGCTGGAGCTATTACAGTGTGTGGATGGTTGGTTCGTTTATATCCTCGTGGGTGGGAAGCCAGGCTTTATCCATGGGTATCGTAAGACACCTCATGCCCACAGTCGAGTTGCTGGAGCTATTACAGTGTGTGGATGGTTGGTTAATTATATCCTCGTGGGTGGGAAGCCAGGCTTTATCCATGGGTATCGTAAGACACCTCATGCCCACAGTCGAGTTGCTGGAGCAATAACAGTGTGTGGATGGTTGGTTCATTTATATCCTCGTGGGTGGGAAGCCAGGCTTTATTCACAGGTATCGTAAGACACCTCATGCCCACAGTCGGGTTGCTTGAGCTATTACAGTGTGTGGATGGTTGGTTCGTTTATATCCTCGTGGGTGGAAGCCAGGCTTTATCCACGGATCGTAAGAAACCTCATGCCCATAGCGAGTCCCTGACGCTATAAAGATGATGGCTATTGCTTAATTTATATCTACTAATGGATGGGCTTACTTCACCACTTCGGTGTTAAAGGATAATTAGTGTTGATGAATTTCCCGGCTTTATTGATAAAACCCGGTGCAATGTACACTCGACCGAGAGGAAATGATAAATTGATGGCAATAACAATAACCTTATTTGTACACAAAGAAAATTGAGTATATATTACACAAAACATTACCAATGTCTATAATAAAACAAGATTTGTGAATTTGTAAAGTTTTAAACACAAAAGACCATCAAGCTTAGCGTTGTAATGCATCCCGCGTTTCCTTGGCGACTTATAAATTATTCAACAAATTTCCTGCAATTCAGGTGGATCGCTAGTGAAGTATTGTGCTTGCTGCTTGTGTGTGCACGTTCGTGTAATATTTCATGTCTTATATGCGCAAGTCTATATGTGCTACATTTCCTAATTAACAATCATATGGCAACCACGAGCAAACATCATCCATCAATTAAATGCAACGTTATTGATACAATAACACGGTAATGAGGCGACCATGTTTATTACGTCGGTTGTATATTGTAAAGAGCATGTTTTGAGCTTCGCGATTTTTATAGCCCTTTGTGGCCACATAAGAAATATATGAAATTCATGTCAAACTTTTTGTTTTTCAGACAAACCTCTGCCGCCATTACCTGAGAGTAAGTTCTTCTCATTTCTTTGTGTTTACATCTAAGTTGTTGGAGTTATTACAGTGTTGAAATGAGCATATAACGACGTTTCATTTGGAAAATCATTAATAATTTAGCAATAACTTATTGCGATTTAAGTGGATCGCTTGTGGGGTATTATGCAGTATCATTATTTTTGGTGGCTTAGAACAATATATGCAGTAGTTGATCGCTTGTGGAGTATTGGAGTCTTTCTTTGTAATTCGAAATAATTTTGATGATTCTTTTTTACAGTTCGAGCAAATGGGCCTCTCAAACCAGCAGGGCAGGCGTCAGCTGCTGAAGAATTAGAACGAATATGGAATTACGTTTACCAGATGCAGGTCTGTATCTACGTAGCTTGCTGTGTGGACTGGTAGTTACTTTGTGGAATGGATTTTAATGTGTAGCGTGGTTTCTGATGTGTGGCGTAACTTGCAATGTATGGCATGGCTTCGATTTCGTGGTGTGGCTTATATTGCGTGGTGTGGCTTATATTGCGTGGTGTGGCTTATATTGCGTGGTGTGGCTTCTATTTCGTGGTGTGGCTTCTATGGCGTGGTGTGGCTTCTATTGCGTGGTGTGGCTTATATTGCGTGGTGTGGCTTCTATGGCGTGGTGTGGCTTCTATTGCGTGGTGTGGCTTCTATGGCGTGGTGTGGCTTCTATTGCGTGGTGTGGCTTCTATTGCGTGGTGTGGCTTCTATGGCGTGGTGTGGCTTCTATGGCGTGGTGTGGCTTCTATGGCGTGGTGTGGCTTCTATGGCGTGGTGTGGCTTCTATTTCGTGGTGTGGCTTCTATGGCGTGGTGTGGCTTATATAGCGTGGTGTGGTTTCTATTGCGTGGTGTGGCTTCTATTTCGTGGTGTGGCTTCTATTTCGTGGTGTGGCTTCTATTTCGTGGTGTGGTTTCTATGGCGTGGTGTGGCTTCTATGGCGTGGTGTGGCTTCTATTGCGTGGTGTGGCTTCTATGGCGTGGTGTGGCTTCTATTTCGTGGTGTGGCTTATATTGCGTGGTGTGGCTTCTATTGCGTGGTGTGGCTTCTATTTCGTGGTGTGGCTTCTATGGCGTGGTGTGGCTTCTATGGCGTGGTGTGGCTTCTATTGCGTGGTGTGGCTTCTATGGCGTGGTGTGGCTTCTATTTCGTGGTGTGGCTTCTATTGCGTGGTGTGGCTTCTATTGCGTGGTGTGGCTTCTATGGCGTGGTGTGGCTTCTATGGCGTGGTGTGGCTTCTATGGCGTGGTGTGGCTTCTATTTCGTGGTGTGGCTTCTATGGCGTGGTGTGGCTTCTATTTCGTGGTGTGGCTTCTATTGCGTGGTGTGGCTTCTATTGCGTGGTGTGGCTTCTATGGCGTGGTGTGGCTTCTATGGCGTGGTGTGGCTTCTATTGCGTGGTGTGGCTTCTATTTCGTGGTGTGGCTTCTATTGTGTGGTGTGGCTTCTATTGCGTGGTGTGGCTTCTATTGCGTGGTGTGGCTTCTATGGCGTGGTGTGGCTTCTATGGCGTGATGTGTAGAAATTATTTTTGGAGTTCCCCATATTAACATGACGATGACTCAAAGTAAATGTTACTTACCACCAAACACTTGATTGCAGTACAAATGTACGGACAGTCTGTATTTGGGGGGAATGAAGAACGTCCTGATGGATGGCGCGTACGATGTCTGCATTGAACCACAGTTCTGGACCAGAGCGAAAGAGCCGGGTTACAAATGTTTGATGTACTCATTCGGAGTCGGGAACGATTTTTCATTCGATGACGAAATGGCTCGACTTGGATGCGAAGTCCATTCATTTGACCCTTGTGAGTTCGTTTGGTAATCTTCGATGTATTTCGTATAACTGAATTCGCGACTAGGTTTGTTTATACCAGGCCTGGTTTCGAACCCAGGATCACTGGATCCTGTACTAGGTCTGTTTATACCAGGCCTGGTTTCGAACCCAGGATCACTGGATCCTCCACTAGGTCCGTTTATACCAGGTCTGGTTTCAAACCCAGGATCACTGTATCCTGTACTTCTCACTCATTCGTTCACAAGTCTTTCGAGTTATTCCGAGACAGGCTTCCTCTGACAAGATAAATAAATGTTAACGTTTCGCTTTCCTTGGATCAAGTTATGTTGTTGATAATGCTGTAACATTCTATCTTATTCGTGTGGCTTCCGAGATCAAAATAACAGACCCGTAGACTGCATACAAGGTTCACTTTAAACAAAAGCTAAAGTAACCATGCCTGTTTTTAAACCAAAGACCCTTACATTTCTTGTTTCTCAGCAGAAAACGCATTGTTTATTCGCAGCCATGAAATTCCGGGATGGCATGGTGCGAAAAAGCGGGGTTGTTTTCCATAAAATCGGGATTTCAGCTCAAGATCTCGAGAGCGACAGCAACGGATGGAAGATGCGAACATTGAGTGAGTATTTGGGGAAGTTGCGTCATTGCACGACGGAAATGACGTCATTTATATTGTACAAAGATTTTTCAGCCACGAGAGTATCAATCAATTATTAGCTCACTGAAATAGCCTACCCGATTTGGATGTGGTCATAATGTTTCTTATAATACTCATATATTTATGGGTCCCATTTGGAAAAATGGGACACATATTGTTTTTGTCCGTTTTTTTTTTTTCTTTTTTTTTTTTTTTTTTTTTTTTTTTCGTCAAAGGTTTGACAGTCATGGCTTGGGGCTCCAACATCTACCAGAAGGGGTTATAAAATCGCAATAAAACTTTAACATTTGTTAGTGCACATAGTCTAGTTATGCAGAAGCCAAAAATTTGGGTAATTTAATTTGGGGAATTCCCCTGAGAGGTGAAAAACCAATACGGTACTTTTTTTTAAAAAGGTACCTTTTTTGGCCATAGCGATTGATCGGCTACTCCAATTTTAATTAAATTTGGTAAATTGTAAGAACATTAGCCAATGATACAAACTTTAAAAGAAATCAAAAAATTACCTAGGGAAATACCCTAAAAAATACGATTTTGTTCTCAAATCATGATTGTGACAGTCATGGCTTGTGGCTCCGACATCTACCAGAAGGGGTAATGAAATTGCAATAAAACTTTGACATTTGTTAGCGCACATGGTCTAGATATGCAGAAACCAAAATTTTGGGTGATATACCCAGGGGAATTCCCCTGAGAGGTTAAATACCAAAACGGTATATTTTTCTAAAAATTTAGTTTTTTTTGCGCATGGCGTTTAAACAGCTACTCCAATTTTAATTAGATTTGGTAAAATGTAAGAAAAACATTAGCCAATGATATAACACTCAAGAGAAATGAAAAAATTACCTAAGGAAATACCCGAAAAAATAAGATTTTGTTCTCAAATCATGATTGTGACAGGCATGGCATGTGGCTCCGACATCTACTAGAAAAAGTAATGGAATTGCAACAAAATTTTGAAATTTGTTAGCGCACATAGTCTAGATATGCGGAAACCGAAATTTCGGGTGATGAATCTAGGGGAATTCCCCTTAGACGTTAAAAACCACAACGGTATTTTTTTCTATATAAATAGACTTTTTTGGGCATAGCGCTTAAACGGATGCTACAATTTGAATCAGATATGGTGGAATGTAAGTGATTAGTCACTGATTTAACACTTAAAAGAAATAATAAAATAACCTAGGGAAATACCCAAAAAATGGGATATGTTCTCAAATGATGTTTGTTACCAGGATTCCATGTCGCCCTGACATCTTCCAAAAGGAGTAATGAAATCGCAATGAAAATTGGACATTTGTAAGACAACATGGTCTAAATATGCAGAAACCAAAAATTTGAGTAGTGAATATAGGGGAATTCCCTCAAAACGTTTTTTTTAATAAATTAGATTTTGTGGCCATAGCGCTTGAACGGCTGCTCTAATTTTATTAAAATTCGGTAAAATTTTAAAACATTAGACACTCTGTGCCAATTCAAAAAAGAAAACATTTACTTAGGTTAATTTCCATGAAAACGAAGTTATGCTCCTGAATTATGATTGTGACAGGCATGCCATATCGCACTGACATCTCCAACAAGAAGTCGACAAAACAGATTAAAACTTTAAGAATTGCTACATAACATGACTCACTTATGTAAAAACAGAAACTTATCTACGAAACCCAGGGAAATTCCCTGAAACAACGAAAAACTAAATCGGGCTGTTTTGGGAATTTAGCTTTATTTCACTACAGCGCTTGAAAAGAAGCTATAATTTAAAACATTTTTGGTGAAATGTTCATAAATTTAAGACGTTTATTCTTTATTTAACTTAATATTGAAAATATGTTTGGTATGTTAACTATGGGACCCATGCGTTTATGCTTGCAGAAACAAAAACGACATACTCAGTGTATAAAAGACAAAATTGTGGTTAGGGACCCTGTAGCATGAATATTGGGTATAAAACATGTGTTTTACAAATAGTGGTGGTTAACACGTGGTTGACACTCTCTAGTTATTCTAATTATTGGGTGGAAACAAATGAAATAGTTTTCGGTAAACACATCGTCTGCTCCAATATACCATATGTATATCATTAGTTTGTTTATAGTAGCACTGACTGATTAAGCCAAGCTTGTGTTCGCTTTAAATACTTGGCAAACAGCAATTGGTTCAGTTCATTACTTGTTCCCAAGTTACAGTAGGGGCGAAAATTTCTGCAATTTTTAAAATAAAAACAGCAAAACTACAGCGCATAAAACACAACAGCCATACACAAATAATATAACATAAAAAATAGACGCACTAGTTAAAGCTAAAGATAAAAATGGTACTCTTGTGTGAATTATTTATTTCAATATTTGGAGCTTTGAAACCCCGTAAACAGAAAAGCTCAATCGAGTACTTAGACGCCTGCTTTGGAGGTTAAAGTGTAAAAACCCAGTTTTTTAACCCTTTGGTTCCAGGCACACTAATCAAAGAACTTGGGCACAGTGGAAGATACTTGGATTACCTGAAAGTTGACACCGACGCCCCTCAAGGAGGGTTCGAGGATACGGTGAAACAACTTGCACTATTATATTGCTCCAACCCAGTTGTATATAATCATTCGTCTGAATTGATAGTCATGTGTGTATAACCACACACTGTAATAGCTCCAGCAACTCGACTGTGAGCATGAGGTGTCTTACGATACCCATGGATAAAGCCTGGCTTCCCACCCACAATGATATAAATAAACTAACCATCCACACAATGTAATAACTCCAGCAAGTCGACTGTGGGCATGAGGTGTCTTACGATACGCGTGGATAAAGCCTGGCTTTCCACCCAAAAGGATATAATTGAACCAACCATCCACACACTATAATAGCTCCAGCAACTCGACTGTGGGCATGAGGTGTCTTACGATACTAGTGGATAAAGCCTGACTTCCCACCCACGGGGATATAAATGAACCAGCCATTTACACACTGCAATAGCTCCAGCAACTCGACTGTTTGCATGAGGTGTCTTACAATACCCCTTGATAATGCCTGCTTCCCATCCACAAGGATATAAATGAACCAACCATTCACACACTGTAATAGCTCCAGTAACTCGACTGTGGGCATAAGGTCTCTTACTATAACCGTGGATAAAGCCTGGCTTCCCACCCACGAGGATATAAATGAACCAACCATCTACACAGTGTAATAGCTCCAACAACTCGACCCGTGGGTATGAGGTGTCTTACTGTGCAACTTAGCAAGCCCTTTTACATTTCTCCAACCCAGTGGTTTCGAATAAGTCGTTCAAATGTTAAGTCATGTCTGGTTATACACACTGTAATAGCTCCAGCCATTCGACTGTGGACATGGGGTGTATAACTGTGCTTGACCGTTGGCATGAGCTCTACTACCTTGCACCTGAGCAAGTCACTTTACATGGTTACATCCATTTCACACTTGTTAAAGCACGGTTTCTTTCAACGTGAATGTAAATTAATCACAATACAGTATACGCAGTATAAATATCACTCGACTTAGATAGCAATGTCCGTCTCATTCCAGGTGATCCATGAGCTCCTGACGACTGGTCTCCACAGCTGTGTGCGCCAGTATGCCATGGAAATCCATGTGATGGGTCCTCTTACTGACCCCACGCGGTTAGCTCGGTGTCGGACTCTGTACCGCCAGATGACGCTCTTAAACGACCAAGGCTGGCGACTGTACAACACAACCGACAACGCTCGGTGGAATCAGCTTCACGTGAGACCCGATTTCACCCAATGGGACAACAGGATGGGAATAATGACAAGCACGTCACCAATATTGTGGGAAACCGCTTTCGTGAATTTTAACGTCAAAGGTCCTTGCGTGGTGTAGTAATTGTGGACCTGTGGACATCAAATTAGAATTATATTTTGTACCTAGAATATATTTTATCGCATATTTTAACCACTGCGGCGTTGTGCTGTTAATGCGAAAATAGTTTTTAAAATCCCTTCTTTTTATTCTACTTTATATCGTTCGTGTTAAACCGCAACCCAGTATAACTGTCGTGATCCGAATACTTTCGCAAATGTATTTCCAAATTCGAATTATAAATTACAATTATTATTTTAATTTTGATGACGTCATTTTTGATTCAATTTGATTTGGAACTAATCTGCCTAGCATATATTTGTCTGGTTATGCGCGCCAACTCTTTAACCAAGTCACTAATCCACGGACATCACCCGTCTATCTCTGGCCAGCTTTCAATGTGCGCCACTTGCTTGTAAAATAGAGATATATTTAACCTACAAATTGGCCCACGCAACCAATATTGAGTAGTATAAACTCTTATAACCAATACTACTGCTGTAATAGGGGTTTTACAAGCTCATAGAATCAAACGGTCTCATCTTGGCCTCGATGGAGAACGAAATGTCGCACTTTCAGGAAGTGACGTCATCAAAATTTTACTAATGTAAAACAAAAGAAAATTTATTACTGAACAACTTTTCTGTTGATCATATTATGCTTACAAAAATTTTGATGACGTCATGCATTGTGCAATGACGTCATGTGTTTCTATTTAGATCAACAAAAACTATCTTTTTTCTCATTTACAACCAAAGCAGTATGTAGCAAATTTATTTATGATTATATTTGGACCATTTTTGTACTACTCTTTTTGTGATGACCTCACAACTTGACTGATGACGTCGTAATACGCAAATCATTTTTTTTTTTTTTACTTTCGCCCAATGAAACACAAACACATAGCCACAGGAAAAAAAAACTGATGCAAAACAACTTCAAAAAGGTTCCTTATTGCTAGAACTACTTGAAAATGAAGCACAACTGCTTCCAGAATCACTATCAGCCAACAAAAGGGCAGTTTCCTCAACAGAATATCTGTTTTTACCCTCCATAAGCTCAAAAAATGGCCTAATCCAAAATGTACAAGCGCAAAACGAATGGATTGTTTTCAAACTAATCAAGCGAACCATGACGACAATAGTTGAAAACTAATCGGGGACTAAAACCGCAATTAAAACTAATTAAAACAACCAAAATCACACATATATTTATACGTTTTTTAAAACTTAAATAACTAAAAAATTTTAAATGCAAACCTATATATCATCTTATATTGGTAAACGCAGAAATTATTCAGCTCTCCAACGCCATCTCACTGATCAAAATCGGCCGTATACTTTTCCACTTATGCAATTTTCGGCGCTGTCGACTTGAGTCGACAGCGGCAGTTAAAGGGTTAAAGCAAAGAAAATATCGTTACTTAGATAGGTGCTAGCTTTATGAATCGCATCGGGTATCCCAACTTCTTGGGGCTGAAAAAGTAACCTCCCTTTAAATTTAAAAAGTTTTAGAAACCAGGTAGTGGTGATGTTAACAAATAAATTATGGAATGGAAAAAATACAAAAAAATAATATGAAAAAAATATTAAATTTACACCGGAAAAATAATATAAAAGGTGTTTGCCTATACGACACCACCGTCTTCAGTTGTAAGTCACATAGGCTGTGTAAACCAATATGCTGATGTAGCTGGTAGGAATTTAAATTGGCAACTTGGAAACCACATTGGTTTTTACTTGCAGAAACAACAACGTTTAAAATATAGCAGTTTGTATATTTAAGCGGGAATGAGTAAAAGATTTAAACGCCGTCGCTTGCATACACATGGCGTGCAGTAGAAATGTTACAAAACTGTAATTTATAATATCTGTGGGAATCCCACACGTTTATATTTGTATTATTATATATATTAACAACTAGGTCGCGCCATGCCATGTGTCCATATTTTGTGCATGGGAAGTCGCGATTAATTTTCTGTTTTCGACATTTCAGTCGATAAATTATTTCCCGCGAGTTTTCTGATTAACACGTACATATACCTACTCCTATATAAAAACGGTCAGAGTAACGAGTCCACCATGGCTTCGAAACTTGGCTCAGTAAAAAAATGAATTCATCATTGATGCTTTGAGGTCAATGTTAGTGTACACCTCTGTTACGTCATAATTAAATTGTTCCCACGCGCACTTGCGCTTTTATTCCGTCACTCCCGTGGAAAATCGTATTTTGTATTGCTTGTAATCGTATATTTCGTCGTGTTGATTGGAAGCGGGAAATTACTGTAAGTTGAACTGTTAAAAGAAGTATATTGTCCCACAGATTAGTGGTGGATTATTGCGCCGCCTTATGGTTGCAGTCTTATGAGCCGAATGGTTGTAATTTTGAAACTGGTTGCTAGGTAGTCGGTTGTGTCCTTGGGCAAGACACCGAACGGACATTGCCTGAACCTAGTGAATTAATGGGTTCTACAAAATTGAAGAAACATGTCTATCACATACAACACACTGCAATAGCTCCGGTAACCCGACGATGGGCGCGAGGTGATCTGACGATTGCCCGTGTGATAACCCCTGGGGTTTTCCCATTCACGGGGATAAACATGAATATCCTATCCTATCCTATCCTAGTTTTTTAAAACCATACCTGGTAAAAGTTCCAGTAATCCTGTTTTTTATGTCTACACGACAAAACATTAATTTTAAATAAATATATATTCCCGAACCCAGTGAAACACGAATATCTCTAAGCGTCGTTTGGTTATCAGCTACGATTTGTGTATCCCCGACGTATAAAGAAACGGAGTTGTTTAACCCAGTGCGCGTGCATCGCAACCTTTTATTTACTCGAGGCACATTAAGAAACTTATATATTTTGAGGACACATTGCAGTCAATATTGTACAATGTAAGGTCCTCTAACATTATACATACATTTGATATTATATTAGCAAAATATCTGATAGCAGTAATAATTAAATTTTCAAAAAGAAAATTCCATTTTATCTGATAAAAACTATATTTAAAACATATTATTATTTTTCCGCGGCACACCTAGCAATGTCTTGCGGTACAATAGTGTGAATCGACACACTGGTTACTGATTTAGCCGATGTCACCAACCAACTGAGAATGAATTGCTAGACAAACCGGTCCCAAGGTTGTCACTATCTTGTTACTTCATTCCAGCAGACAATATACTGATACCTACCCAAACAATCCGCAGCGCAACGCTAAAAGGAGAGAAAGCGGGAAGGAGGGAAACTGATCACTAAAATTACGGAAACTAATTTTAACCCATCCCTAAACACTAATCTCAACCCCAAGACTAACCCTAACTCTAGTCCCATGTTTACAACTAACCCTAATGTCACAATCTTCATTTTAGCTTGCAGTTTCCCGCCTTCCCGCTTTCTCTTCTTTTAGTTTTTCCCAAGCCGCACATTGACAATTGGAATACTACACCTCAACACTGGATTGCATTTGCAGATTGCATTGGCGGCATATTTATTTAAATGTGCAAATGGCGAAATACAGTTTAAACGAAGGACAAATATTTACAAAAATGCAAAAGGAAGAAAAAATCGAATTTTACACAGAAATAAATACCACAGTATTCGGTGCAACTCGGCTTAATTGACTGTACATACGCGCCTAAGTTTGGTGTATACGCATTTGTATTAGCGTCCATTTAACTTGAGCACGCAGATGGCGCTTTTATACAGGTGAACCTTGCATTGAAGGTTTCAGCATCTTAAAGCGTGGCATATTTGGCACGTGACCAATGGTTGCATTCTTCCGCGACGAAGTTGGTAGACAGACCTTTTTGTGACGTCATGGACGTTCTCTTGTGGCGTCATTAGAATACTTTTAAAAAGCCCTGCGGAAGAAACCAATCAAATACTATTACTGTATAACCGCCGCTTTTACGACCCCTTATGCAACCAATCCATTTCATTTTTTCTTAAAGTAACCTTGATAAGCGATCCAACCTTCCTACCAACCCAGCAACTTTTATTTAAGAGCAGTCGATTTATCTATTTGTTGCTTTATTATCCACAATATCATAATTCCCGCTCGACTGCGAGCACACGGTGTTTCCACCCAATGAACCCACCTTGAACAGAGTCGCTACGCTGGTATCGAACCCGGATCCGACAGTGTTGTCTGATAACATTGCACGCGTTAAATATCGCCCTGGTGCACCTCCACGCGTCGATTCCCAGCTGCAACCGTCTGCAAAATTGAAACTTCTTGAAACGTCATTGATTCGAAGACAACATTTCATACAATTTTTTTTTTCTTTTTTTTACCAAAACATTTCCCGAAATTAAAAATGTTGAAAACTCTGACCTAACGTACCTTGACCAAATGTGTCGCGACCATTTGTTCGTTCTTGGAGCTGCCTGTGACGTCATAATGAACGCGAAAATGACGATCGTGCATACAACGAATTTGCAAATCATTTTTAAAGTAAATTTTTTACCACAAAGTTTGTTTAAATATTGTTTAAATCTGGAATTTGAAATGTTATATTTAGGAATAAACATTTAAAACACACATGTATATTCCACACTTACAAATCCACGGTCATAATATATATTTAACTCAAGGAAAAGTTAATAGGCACACCACCCGTCCATGCACGCCACAGTTTGACACTTGCACCCAGCATTAAGCAAAATCTCACACAACTTCTCCTTCCACAGCTACCAGTTCTGCAACTTCTCGTTCTACGAATGACCAGCGAATCTCGGGTTATTTATGCGGAAATTTCGCTCCATTTTTTCTCGGATCGATTATTAAATGGAAGCGAAGACGCTGATGACGATTCTCCCCACCTGCTATTTTCACACATATTCATGTGTCGGTCGCCACGGTTGAACAACAGCGGTTGGAATCGTTGTGAAACAAGACGAAGATTTGTTTGAATCAAAACTTTGAAACTCGACGGAAAATCTCTAAAAAATAAAAAAAAAGTAATCCTGTACAAGTGATTATGCTACAGCGAACTTTGATAGAATTGGCGCTAATATACAGGTTAAGTTCAATATGCGTGTCAGAATAATATCCGAAGAATTATTTAAATTTGCGCAGATATACAGGTGGGGTTGTAACGGTGTTCGGATATTATTTGTTCCTTTTATTTCACCGGATCATATGTTTTGAAACTTGAACGAAATTTAGGAAATTTTGTCACGAAAATATCTCATTGACTCATAAATCGTCCCCGTTTTATTTTTAAACGAATTTGAGATCGTTTAAAGCGAAAATTTACCCCCTAAATTATTTTTGGTTCGCTTTTTCATTGTTTGGTCGTTGTTGGTAACTCGAGCCGAAATGGAATTTTAATTCGTTCGACTCGAAATTATTTCGAATTAAATTCGCAAAACGTGCGAGAATCGAGTTCAACAACCTGTGGATGAACTGTGTACCTGTGTAAACGAGCCACTTGGGTAAGTCATGGCGCAGATGAACAGGTGACGTGCTTATCAAGGTGTGGTAATATGTCCCACCACACCGAATGTTGATAGAATTGTGATCGACCAAACTCGAACAAAGATTTCCCACAAATGACTCATTTCATGCCGAACACGTCACTCCAACTATTTCAAATTTCCCCCCAAATCGACCAAAACAAAACTTCATTTCATCTCCCGATGACGACCTTAATTTAAACTTTGTGTCATTTTATTTCCTTCCTAGAAATATCCACTAATATATATTATTAGAGCAAAATTCACTATTACAGCAAATCCATTATTATGGAAGTATTAACGGAGGAAATATATCATCATTATATATAGGAGTATTTAATAATAAAAATATTATACGCCAGAGATGAAAAAGAAAAAGAAAAGGGCAACGACAACTAAAGAACAAATCGATAAAGTATTTAAAAAGTATATTTTAAAAAGATAAAATATTTAAACTTTAAAACACAAATAAACAGAATTACACGACACCACTTAATATATGATTTCCATGTTTATACCTGGGGAGGTACAGCGGGTCTTCTTTTAAAGAACTCTGAACACTGCTTGCAAGATGTGATGCGTGTTCCGGAAATGTGGCGCAGATGAACAGGTTGTGTGCTCAGAATGCTGGTTTGTTTTTTACAAATTGATATGGTCAGAACTTCAGGGTGGTGACGGGTGGTTATGTTAGTTTTACCAGGAACATGGGTAAATGACTGAAGATTTAAAATTAAACTATTCGTCCTAAAATAGCAGCTATCAGAAAGTATTTTAGTCGAGTCGGTTGCCAGCCATATATTTGCCCAAGGGCGTGAAATTAACTTTTGTTTATTTGGTGTATATGTTTTCTATTTGTCGTCGAATACTTTGCTAAAAGTCACCAACAAATCCCGGGAAATTTCAGCTTCGCGAATTCAACTTTGCAGAAGTCGCATTCGTGCTGTGTATGTCGGGGTCAAAGGTCATGACCTGGCAGCTTCGGGGTCAATTTCCAATATTTTGCTTGGACAACATATTGAAGTTCTTACACAGTTGTATTATAATGGACCGGTGGTGGTGGGTAGGATAAAAGGTGGCTCGGATATACAGGTGGCGCGGATACACATAATACATAACGCCATTAATAATACCTGCATGTCATAGGAGTTTATTTGTTGACAGAATCACCTGAAACAACTATTTCGTTATTTTATTATTTCGGTATATGACATCATAGTACCCGTTTGTTCTTTTGTTACGTCACAATATAAGGTGTTAGCTAACAGTATTTACTTGTAATCACTTGTGATGAACAATGGTTGCATGTTATCATAATGTGATGTCATAAGCTAGATTATGACGCCATAAACAATCAAGTTTAAACCGTAATTTGATGAATATTTAATTGTTCAGTGATTGAGTCAATTATGGTTTTGAAGTTGTGTGGATTATTATCCTGTCTAAGGGCGCCAATAAAGAGAAGTGCTAAAATTTATCATTTTAAGTCGCCGCGCTTGTAAAGTAATCGCGTAGAATTTAAAAATTCCTTTGAAAAAGACTGTCATTAAGGTCTTTTTAACCAAAATTTGACCTGTATAAGTGAGCTTTAACGCCAAATAAAGTTATAAAATATTCACGCCTGGCGCGTGTACACAGGTTTTATTACAAATGCATAACTCTGTGTCGGGGAATCCCCCTTAAAATCGTTCCAAACAAGGAAAGTAGAGTTTGTTGCGTCCACAAGATCCCAATCAATCAACCTCTCATCGTATAATGCAACAACATTACTTTGCGACATTCGTTCAATCTCTCACCACATTATTATGGAGTTTAACCACAGGAATTCAACTAATTTCATTTTATCGGACTAAAAAAGGGCTGAGAACGGGATATTAAACCAGTAATCGGATTTAATGTGTTTTCGAAATAAATGAAGTCTGTTTTGAATTGATATTTGTGACGTAGAGAGTCGGACATTGTACATCGTCGACTGTTTTTTGTGTCAGTTTGTGACTTATTTTTTGTATAAGTGTGCTACAAAACAGGGAATTAAGACCAAACCCAGTCGCGACTAAGAACATAAGAAAAACAATCGTTTTGCAAATTTTCGGCGCCGGTTATTCTATGGGAGTCGATTATTCCTTCAGTGATTTCCAAATATGTAGATATTTCCTAATGAAAAACGACAATTTATTTTTAATTTTAAACAAAAAATAAAACTGAAATTACATAAAAAAGACCTTTATAGGTGTCAGTAAGAGTGAAGTAGTGATGTAATGAATGCGTAGTAAATTTAGTCGTAGGCCTATTCCAATAAAACAATTTCCCAAATATATATCAAATACGTAATTCCTTATTTTTTAGTTCGAATGTGAGCATAAAAATGTTTTAAATGAGTTGATAATTTTAGAGATAAAAGCATTTCTTCTTTATTTTTATTAGACTGCGACGCCTTCAGTAGAAGGGTTGCAGGTACGAAAGTGGTCGCCAGCTAGTCGGTTGTGTTCTTGGGCAACGCACTTAACGGACATTTCGTAACCCTCAGTCGAATAATGGGTTCTACCTAATTGAAGGAACGTGTAAATCATAGGAACGTGTAAATCATATTTTCTTTCAAATGACGTGTTTTAACGACTGTTTGTTTTGCTGTTCTTTCTGTTCCTGTGCCGTGATTTGTTTCATTTACCATTACTTAATACTGTGGCAAAAAATGAATAAACCGAACTAAACCAAAACATCTTATGTCTTAGATTGTATCCGACTTAACGATCCAGCATGGGTTTGTTTTTAGTAACTACTTTATAGCGTTTATTATGAAACTTCGGAAAATGTTAATTATCAGAACGAACCCATCCCAATGTTTAGTGATTTCAATAACATACCGTAAACGATTTATGAATCAACATTCTGGAATTTATGTGCTATGATAAACAGGTTCAATAGTATACACTGGTTATGTTTATTAGTAATAAGATTAGGTTTTGTTTTCATAAATATCCTTGAAAATGAACGAAAACGAAATATTTAAGCAACTGGGCGCTGGGATTAGATTTAGTTCGAAGTTAAAAATAAAAGATCGAACTCGACCTGCAGCAAGCGATCCTCAAATAACTGAAAAATTGAACTTTTTTAGCACAACCCCCGAAAATCGTTCGATTTCGAAACGTAAAAATGAAGTCGTTGACGATGATTGCCCGAAGAAGTTGAAAGCCAAAGAAAACAAAGGAAATACACGAAAACAATTGCGGATTTTTGTTCAAGGGACCGACGTTCCTGATTTGTGTGAAACAGTAGGAGATTTGGAGACAAAATTCGGGGTCAATTCAGTTTGTGTTGAGAATTTAACAAACATTTTTGGTTTTTCTGGATTGACACCGATTCAGATGCAAGCTATCCCAGCTATGTTGCATGGACGTGAAGTTCTAGCGTCCGCGCCAACAGGTTCCGGCAAAACTCTCGCGTTTCTCATCCCAGTTGTAACACATTTGATCAATTCAAGGAATTCGAAAAAATCTTCAAAAAACAAGAAAAAGAAAAAAAGGAAAAACGTGATTCGAGCGCTTATTCTAAGTCCGACAAGAGAACTAGCCGAACAAACTTACCAGGAATGCCAGAAACTTATTCAGCTGCCAGAAAATACTGTGGAAAACTCTGATTTGAATCAACTTCTAAACGTCCGATTCCTGGACAAAAGTTTGTTTGCGAAGTTTTCGGACGAGAATCAAGTCGGACCGGAAATTGATCTCCTCATCAGCACTCCGAACAGAATCATCTATTTGCTCAATCAGTCGATGTTGGACTTGAGCACCACCGAGTGGCTGGTTGTGGATGAGTCGGACAAATTGTTCGAAGACGGGAAAAAAGATTTTAGTTTCCGGGAACAGTTGGGTCAGATTTATTCTGGGTGTGAGAACCCGGGCATCCGGCGTGCCATGTTCAGCGCCACGTTCGCGCACGCTGTGCAACGATGGTGCATCATGAACATGGACAACGTGCTGCAGATCACTGTGGGGGGGAAAAACACGGCGGCGAAATCGGTGGAACAGGAGCTGAAATACGTGGGGAACGAGGACGGCAAGTTGATGGCTCTCGAAGAGATTATTAGAAAGGGGTTTTCCCCTCCTGCCCTCGTGTTCGTGCAGTCGAAGGAGCGAGCGAAAGAGTTGTTCGCTGAGCTCGTCTACGACGGTCTGCGTATCGATGTCATCCATGGGGATCGGAGCGCAGAGGAACGAGATCGAGCGATCGAGGGTCTGCGCAGTGGGAGGACCTGGCTCCTCATCTGCACGGAACACATGGGGAGAGGAATGGACTTCAAAGATGTCAACTTGGTCGTGAATTACGACTTTCCACGAAGCGCCGTCACATATATCCATCGGGTGGGCCGCACGGGTCGAGCGGGACAGACGGGCCGAGCGATCACGATGTTCACCGACGAGGATCGACCGCTGCTGAGATCGATCGCGAATGTGGTCAAGGAAGCTGGTTGCTACGTCCCGGAGTATATGCTCAAGATGAAGAAACTGGGAAAAGACCAACGACGGAAAGTTGCCAAGACTCAGTTGAAGAGGAAAACCATAAGAACAGCTCCGGCTGAAATTCTTAACTCGGGGAAAGCGAAGAAGTTTAAAAGGAAGTTAAAAAATGAAAACGATTCTAAAACAAAAAAAGACTCTTAATTGGATTTATAAGCCCAGCAAGGATTCAAGTTGAGTTCAAGTTGAACGAACAAAGATTCTTAACTTTGTTTAAATTTGTCGAAAGCTTGGGTTTTGTGAGTTCCACTTATATTTGACGTGAATAATGAGATTGGTTGATTTGATAAATCACCATTCAAAGGGATAAACACCGTATCAGATATTTTTTTCACATGTAATGTAAATGCTAAAACATCATGTATTCTGCCGTTGGAATAGATTGATCGCTATAAAAGTGTTTTTTTACAGGTGTTATTTTATAAATTGTCAAAATGGGTATCACCAAGCAGTATTTGCGATATTTACCCTCGGCTCAATTCGGGGTTTTGGGAAGTCCCCGTTGCAATGTGGAGTACCTATCCATGCGGAACACGAGGGGTCGCTACGTGGCGGCTGCTGCGTGCGAGAACGTCTGCGTCTGGGACATGAGGACGTTGGAGCTGGTGAGTCATCTTGTGCTCGCAGTCGAGCTGTCGGGAGTCGTGCAAAATTCCGATGCAAATTCCTGTGCATGGTGGCACGTTGTGGATAGAAGGGTTGATTATTCAAATCGGTCATATTGATGTTTATAACAGATGAGATTAAATAGAATATGAGTGAAGGTTGCATTCTCTGTACCCTTAACCTGATGTTTATGATTCAAGTATTTTAAGATGCCTTATTAGCATACTAAATGGGTATCAATAATTTCATCGTTTAATTTCTAATGCCACTGTGTCTGTGGTACCTCTAAATACTACAGGACTGCTTGGATCGCTTACTATACTTCGTAATTACAAAAGCCAAGATATTAATGTTAGGTTGGGGTTAAAGTTAGTTTTCTAGGGTCTGAGCATTAGTGTTTGGGACAGGGTAGGGGATGCACAAACTAGAATATCGAATCTTCCGGATTCGAATCCCGTAGGATTCGAATCCAAATATTACGTTTATTTCGAATATTTGGATTCGAAATAATATACATTGCACATTAAGAAACTATAATTGCATGGAGTTCCTTTTTATTTCCATAGTACATATTGCAGCAGCGTTAATTACAACGGATATTATAAGCGCGCAGACTTCCACCGTTGCGCCGCAATGTCTGTTTTATAATAACGCAAAAAAATCCCTGCGCATTTAAATAATTATCACATTAAATCGACTAACCGCAGCGCCGCTTTTCCAGCGGTGTTTATTGCTTTGATCGGCGGTTTGACCTAGGGTTACGTTGACCTAGATTCAATACAGGACCACTGACGACGCACTCCCGTTTTCCCCATGTTCTTTCCATTACTAAGTATTAGCTAGAGAGAACAGTAGGCTAACATCGGTTAACGGTTAACGGTTTTTTTTCTTTAATCAGTTAACCGTTATAAGAATCTGGGTTCTTGCACAGCCCTCGCAGACACATAAATATTTGGTATATTCTTTCCGTATTGTTGACGCTGAACAGCGTATAACCATGCAATATAACAGCGGGGGAAGTAGTTAGATTAAACG
>CH002104.1:24327-40557 GCA_000149265.1 Ciona savignyi | reverse complement strand
TTTTGTTTCTCTCATTTAGGCCTAGGTAATGCCTGTGACAGGCATGGCCGGTTCGGCAAAAAGTTATTATGTAATTATGGGTCCCATTTAAAAAAATGGAACACATATTGTTTTTGTACCGTTTTTTTGTTTTTTTTCGTCAAACGCTTGACAAGCATAGCATGTCGCCATGACATCTACCAGAAGAAATAATGGAATCTCGATGAAAATCGGTAATTTGTTAGACCACATGATCTAAATATGCAGAAACCAAAATTTTGGGTGATAAATCCAGGGGAATAGTAAAATTGTGCACTTAGTGCGAGTTGGTGGTTCTAGACCGAAACCCCTACGTGCAATGTGGAAATTAATCCAGTTGGATTCCTGACGGATAGGTCGGGGAGTGACGAAACCAGTAAGATAAGCAAGAAGGTTGCACTTTGCATATCTACCATGAGGTGTCAGAATTGAATAATTGCGATGAATGCACAAGCGAATCCACAGGTCGCCCCCCCTTGCTACCCTTTTTATTCTAAAAAATTATGTACGCTCCCCTGGGGAGGCGTGCCCCCCCGGTTAAAAACCAATGAACTAAAACAACTTATCATAGTGACTAAGCATTTTCTACCAAATGACGTTTCGGGGCTTTCCCTTTTATGATAAACAACCACCCAGCAGTATCGGTGTTCATATAAAACGCTATAAATCCGCTTGTAGTTGAGCCATTTACAACATTTTTGCACCATAGGAAAGAAGAAGAAACCTGCTACACGCCCATTCACAAAGCAAACCTCCATACTCATCATGCTTTGTGTATTACCCTTCCGAATATGACCAAAAAACGATCGTATAATAAACCTGTAGTGACATTCGCAGTTTATACAATATTTTTTGCATATTATATTAAGTTATGTTAATATTGCTGTAATTGGCGATTAATGGGCGCACGGCTGTTTCCCTTTACTCCTGTCAAATCATTTCCTCTGCGTGTAAACTGGCTATTATCCACGAATCAAACACTTCCTTATAATCCTTCCCACAATGTGACATAGCGTGGCAAGCTGACGTTTTTGAATAGATTGTTTTGGTATTATTTTATTATCAGAAATGCCTTCTGAAATGCAGACCTAAGCACTGCCTGCTTGGAGACCATATATCTCCAAGTATGTATTAAGAACCACTTTAACTGTATGAATTGTATTGTATCAGCTTGCAATATAACAATAAAGAAATCTTTTGTAAGGAGTCGGATTGCCAGCTATTTTAGTCCTGGCTGAGGTCTGTTAGTTGGGGAACCTCATGCCAGATTCAGTGCCAGCAGTTGGCGCAAACCCAAGCCTGACCTAAGCAAATAAGGAAGATCCCCACAACCGTACGGTCGTGTGGCCAAATGGTTAACGCGACCGATACATATACCGACTCTTATACAAAAAAAACGGTCCTAGCGACGTGCCCATCATGGGTTCGAAACTTGGCTCGGTAAAAAAAAAAAAAAAAAAGATCTTCACAACCATTTAAATGCACGAACATAGTGTTTATTTGTACACTGAATTAGGCAGGCTTTATACAGCTATAACATATTCAAAAGTTAAGTCTTTATCTATTTTATTTTTCACAATAGAGCCAACCCATTGTTTCACAAACCTTGTGTACGATGCTCCGCGAGTATAAAACTCTATAACTCGACTTCTAGTAGGTCTACAAAGACAGTTTTGGTAACATCGGAAAGAAGACGAATCCTGCTATCTACAAAGTAAACCTTAAATTAATTATACGCGGGTAGAAAAAAGAACACGCGTGTTAAGGATTGTCAATTGTTTCTAACATTGTGCGCGATCGCTATCACGCACAAGACGATAAAGGAAGGAAGCTAAGAGGTGATTGAATCATTGCAATATATACAATCGACAATTTCAGATACAGAGAACTACTCTAGTGTAAATATAAACATTGCGACAGATGTGCTTTGATTAAATAGGATTGTTTAATATTGTTTGTGGTGACTCTTGACTTTGTTTTTCAGGTACTTCTTTTATTACATTCGAGGTGACATTAAAATATGGTGATAAAACTTTACTGTATGCTGGCGAGTCCACCTTGCCGATGCGTGTTGATGACTTTAAACGCACTGGAATTAGAATACGAAGTTGCTCATGTCAATTTGCTTAAAGGTGAACATAAACAGCCTGAGTATTTGGCGATCAACTCAAGAGGAAGGGTACCAGCTCTCCAGGATGACGGTTACACAATATGCGAGAGGTATTTGGACGATATGGTATCAGTTGTAT
This sequence comes from Ciona savignyi, assembly GCA_000149265.1. NCBI lineage: Eukaryota > Metazoa > Chordata > Ascidiacea > Phlebobranchia > Cionidae > Ciona > Ciona savignyi. Next base: position 38,290 of record CH002104.1, on the reverse strand, counting down.
CACGATTTTGTATCATTAAACTAAAACTTTTAGCCTATTATCATTTTGCACTTTTTTTAGGGCCTACTATTATTTTTTTATTAAACTAAAAACTGGGTTATGTTACGAGACCTGCAGTTAGACTTGCTACGTATATCTGCGGGCAAGTTCTTTTGCTGCGAGTCTAACTGCATGAAATATTATACCAGCGCTGCCATCGCTTGCTACCTTTGCAACAAATACGAAAAATCAACAGAAAAGCAACTGTATCCCACCAACCCACAAGCAAGAGGGAAAGTAGACCAACTGCTGTACGTCAGTAATGACATTCTCGACGCTGCTGCAACTTACATGGTTGGTTAAATATTGTGCACCCACCGTAACATAGGCCGAAGGCTGCTGGAGAAATAGCTCCAGGTAAACGCTTGTGTTTAGGATAGGATAGGATATTCATCTTTATCCCCGTGAATGGGGAAACCAAGGGGGTTAACACACGGGCAATCGTCAGATCGCCTCGCGCCCATCGTCGGGTTACCGGAGCTATTGCGGTGTGTTGTATATGATAGACACGTTCCTTCAATTTGGTGGAACCCATTAAGCCGCTGGGTTGCCTTGCCCAAGGACACAGCCGACTAGCTAGCGACCAGTTTTGCACTACAACCTTTCGATTGAAGGGCGACGCACTTAACCGCTAGACCAACGTGCAAAGGCTGATCGCCAAAATAAAAAAGGATAGTGCTGTGTAATCCTATCTATTCTTCTGCATACCTTGATTCTGGAAAATAAATATCATTAATTTGATACAAATTAAAACAATATGTTTGCAGAATATTTCTGAAGTTATATTTGGGAATGGTGTAACGAATGAAGCAAAGCGTGACGACTTTATGAAGAAAATTGGACTGATTGAAAACTTTTTGGGCGACAAAGACTATTTGGCAGCACACCACGTGACTTTAGCAGGTTTAGTCAAATATACCGTTAGGTTTCTTTTAAATTAGAGGGTTAATTTAGTGATTTAAATAACTCATGCTTGACATTGTCTGTGTATGGTGGATAATCCTTCTTGCCAACTATATTAAAACTACTTAGTGTAATTAATACAAAAGGGTCTGCTTGCAAAGACACACATATTTGTAAAATTGCCGGGAACATATGGGGAAGAATGTGATTATGTTTTTAACTCGTGAATGTGAAAGAGCATAAGAGTTTTCACCCGAACTATCGTCAGAATACTTCTCGACTGATTAAGAAAGCTTATCCCACGCCAGTTACCGGAGCTTTTGTAGTGTGTTCATCAAGACGATATTTTACTACAACCCGTTAATCTAGTGGGTCCAGGCAATGTCTACATATTGCCTTGCCCAAGGCTACAGTGCTATAGCTAGCGACCGTTTTCAATGTAACAAAGTTTCGGCTAAAAGTCGACAAACTCACCCACCAAGCTGTTCGTCGGGATCATATGCTGAAAATTACTTTTTAAAGGTGCCGAATATTTATGCTGTAGTGTTCTCAACAGTTTATATATTGTACAGATTTCTTCGTTTCCACGGTTTTGCTGAACGTAGAGTCTGCATTGGGTCTTCCTCTAGTCGACTTTCCCAAAGCACTTGCTTGGTTGGATCGTATCAAAGCACTGCCATACTTCAGTAAAACCCACGACGAAGGCGTCGCGATGATTGCACAACTTTACAAGGACAATCTGGCTAAAAACCAGCCAAAGACATAAACATAAATCATGCTTGGCATCACACAAACGTCATAATTGGGTATATAAACCATATACCGTAAAACATATATTTCACCGCCATGGCGCTCTATTTTTCAACTCTTCCTTAAAAGTAACGTTTCATTAGGAATGACGTTCAATTAGAAGTTGGCGCTATATTTTTCTGGTCAGAATTTTGAAATGAATTTTAATAATGACACGGGCGTGGGTTCGTTTAAATACACCGATAAAAGAAAAATTATTTCTTCTGTTTGGTCATAGCCGGTTTAGAAGGCCCAATGGAGACTACTATTGATTAATCTTTTCCTTTATTCAATTCAAATTGTTTGCTTACCGCATTACTGCTGCTTATCGTGACGTGATACTTCACTGTTACAACCGGTATGTTGGTTGGTATCTTTTAAATGGCTACTTTAACTGCTAGATTGTGAACACTTATTCAATCCAGTTTCGCACCCGCAACTTTTCGATTGAAAGGCAACGCACTTAACCGCTAGACCAACGGACCGTTTTAACACCACTGTTTGTAAAACACATTTTGTATGATATATATATTCATGCTACAGGGTCCCTTACCACAATTTGTATTTTGTACACCGAGAATGTAGTTTGTTTCTGCAAGCATAAACGCATGGGTCCCTGAGGTAACAGTCCGATCTTGTTATTAATGTTCATTATGGGTCCCATTTGAAAAAATGGGACACATATTGTTTTTGTCCATTTTTTTTCGTCAAACGCTCGACAGGCATGGCTTGTGGCTCCGACAGGCTCCGGCGTCCTAGGTATGACCTTAATACGCAGTCCTGGAGAGCCCTTGACCAAGGCCAGTTCTCCAGTTTCGCTCCCCGATCCAGGGTTATGGTGAAGTTGCTGGAAGCAGGGCAATGGATGTCCTCAAAGAACTTGTGTAGTTCAACTGCAAATCCTGGTCTCTCTGGACCCTATGCTTGGCAGTTTACTTCAGCGTTCTGAAGTTTTCTGGCAGGGATAACTCCTCCTCGTCAGCTGGAGACTGCGAACTGGAAGGGGGCCTGGGGAATCCCATCCAGTTTCTAAGTTGTTCTCTCAGCTCAACTTCTTCCCGACTACCCTCTAAACTCATCATGCCAATCACAAATTCAAAACACCCATACCACATCGCCCGTCGCGTGGGTCACCAAGGGGCGCCTTGCTTAGTGAGTGACCAGGCCGGGCATGGAAACTATGCTACTGGAAAGAACAAGATCAAGAAACTGGAACACATTCAACTCAGAAGTAGGCCTACTTTGAAGTTGGGAACTTGGAACGTTCAAAAGCTTAAGAAGCTTGGAAAACTTAACACCATCTGCCACGAAATGGACAGATATGATTTGAAAATCCTTGGTATTTGTGAAACTAACTGGAAAGGGAACGGTAGTTTCATTACTTTTACGAAGCACTCAATTCTTTTCTCTGGGAAAGACGAAAGATATAGCCACGGAGTAGCTGTCATTTTCTCCAGAGAAACAAAAAAGACGCTTATTGGTTACAGTCCTGTCAATGACAGAATCCTGAAAGTCAGACTCCATGCTAAACCGCATAACGTGTCTATCATTCGGTGTTACGCACCCACGTCAACAGCTAGTGAAGAAGAAATGGAGATCTTTTACAACACCCTGCAGGGAACGATAGACTCTATTCCTAGCAGAGACGTAAAGCTTCTAATGGGAGACTTTAACGCTAAAGTCGGATCACAAAACATCTCTAATTCAACCTTTGGAAGATACGGTTTAGGACAACTAAACAAGAGAGGAGAAAATCTTGTGGACTTCTGTAGCACAAACAATTTGTCAATCACAAACACAATGTTTAAACATCACCCCAGACATCTGTATACCTGGGTTTCACCCGATCAAAAAACTCGCAACCAGATTGACTACATCCTTCTCGGCCAGAAATGGAGAAGTGCTGTGAAGAATGTGAGAAATAGACCAGGTGCAGACTGTAACAGCGATCATCAACTCCTTGCAGCGGATATCAAATTCAATTTGAAGAAGTTGAAGCAACCGCAACAACCGATAAGACTGGATTACAAAACACTAGATGAAAATTACAGAGTGGAGATTGAGAACAAGTTTGCACCCCTTCTGCTTTGTGAGGAAGAAAGATCTGCTGATGACCTCTGGAACGAGGGAAAAGAAACCATCATTAAAGTTGCAGCAGAAACAATTGAAAAGAAAACAAACAAGTCTAGCAACTGGATCTCTGACGAAACACTTAAAGAAAAGTCAGAAAACGGGGCAGTTCTGTGTGACGTAGATGATATTAAAGAAAGATGGAAAGAATACTGCTCCAAATTATACAAGAGGAATAAAAATCTGCCATCTTTTCATGTTGAACTCCGGAACCACCACCTCTCATTGAGAAAGTCATAGAAGCCATCAAGGATCTTAAAAACGACAAGAGCCCAGGAGCAGATGAAGTCACTGCTGAACTAATTAAGAACGGTGGTCCGAGTCTAGAACATTCTACCACAAACTCTGCTGCAAAATCTGGAATGACCAGAAGTGGCCTGCTGATTGGGTAAAATCTATTTTTGTCCCAATTTCGAAAAAAGGAGACACGCTGCAGTGCACAAACAACAGAACAATAGCGCTCATAAGCCACAGTAGCAAAATCCTTCTGAAAATCATTGCGAAAAGAATGCTCGGGAAAATGGAAACTGAGATCGTTGAAGAACAAGCAGGTTTCAAAGCTGGAGACCAGGCACAAGAAACCAAATTTGGAATCTAAGAATGGTCATAGAGAAGAGCCGTGAACACAACAGAGATCTGTTCATCTGTTTTGTTGACTACACCAAGGCTTTTGACTCCGTTGCTCATGACATCCTTTGGAAAAACATGCAAGACATGGGTTTCTCTGATCACAATTATTCTTCTACTAAAAACAATGTACGGCGAGCAAAAAGCAGCTGTGAGAACCACCTACGCCTATCTGATTGGTTTGACCTCGGCCAGGGAGTGAGACAAGGATGCATCATTTCACCTAAACTGTTCAATGTTTATTCGGAAGCCATAATGAGGATTTCTCTTGATGATTTCATTGGCACTGTAAAAGTAAGTGGACATATAATATCCAACCTGAGATATGCGGACGACGTAGCACTTACTGCCGGAAGTATGGAAGAACTTCAAGAACTAGTAGACAGAGTACGCATAGAAAGTGAAAAATCTGGACTCTTCCTCAATGCAAAGAAGACAAAAGTTATGAAGATCAGAAGGACACCTGATGAAAACGACGAAACAACCATCAAGATCAACAACATAGAAAACGTCAAACACTTCACTTACCTTGGAGTAGTCTTCACGGACACGTACGATGACAGTGTAGAGATAAAGAGAAGAATAGCTATTGCCAAGAACGCAACTGTTGCATTAACCAAAATTTGGAAAGACAAAAACATTAGACTGACAACCAAAAAACATCTACTTGCTTCTCTAGTTTTCTCAATCGCTACATACGGAGCTGAATGTTGGTCTCTTAAGCAGTCTGACAAAAAGAGAATTGTCAGCTTCGAGCTCTGGTATTTCAGACGTCTTCTTCTTGGAGAAAAAAACGAACAAAGGATTAACTGTGATCGTCGTCTGACGGACATGATCAACGAAAGAAAACTGAAGTTTATAGGACACATTCTGCGCAGGGACCACCACCTCGACAATGTGCTCCTGACCGGCATGGTCTACGGTCCTAGAGGTCGTGGACGTCCTAAAACGAGATACTGGGAAAATGCCATTTTGATTTATCAACTTTCAGGGAAATTTCTCTGGGTATATTACCCAAAAGTTTGGTTTCTGCATATCTAGATCATGCTGTCTAACAAATGACAAGTTTTATTGCGATTACATTACTTTTTCTACTAGATGTTGGGGCCAAAAGTTATGCCTGTCAAAATCATGATTTAAGAACAAAATCTAATTTTTATGGTATTTTCCTGGGTAATTTTTTTAATTCTTTTAAGTGTTATATCAGTGGCTAATGCACTCACATATTATCAAATCTAATTGAAATTGGATCAGCCGATCAAGCGCTATGCCCCAAAAAGCTAATTTTTTTGGTAAAAATACCGTTTTGTTTTTTCATCTTCCAGGGGAATTGCCCTGGGCAAAATTTTGGTTTCTGCATATCTAGACCATTTGGTCCAAACAAATCGCCAAGTTTCATTGCGATTCCATTATTCCTTCTGGTAGATGTCGGGGCAACATGCCATGTCAAGCGTTTGACGAAAAAAAAAGGAAAAAAAAACGGACAAAAACAATATGTGTCCCATTTTTTCAAATGGGACCCATAATTCCCAAAACAGCCCGATTGAGTTTCATTATTTCGGGGATTTCCCCTGGGTTTAGTGCATACATTTATGTTTTTACGTATCTGAGTTATATTATCTAAATTAGATGTTTGTTAGATAATCTAACAAACAGTTTTAATCCGCTTTGGCGACTCCTTGTTGGAGATGTCGGGGCGACATGGCATGCTTGTTACAATCATGGTTTAGAAACAAATCATATTTTTAAGGTATTCCCCTATGTATTTTATTTCTTTTTGCTTAATGGTACTAAGGCGGATAGGGAACTAACATGTCACCAAATCTTATTAAAATTGGAGCAGCCGTTTAAGATCTTTGACCAAAAAAACTAATTATTTTAAAAAATTCCAATTTGTTTTATTCCCTTCTAGGGGAATTCCCCTGGGTATAATACCCAAAATTTTGGTTTCTGCATGTCTAGACCATACATGGTCCCTAACCACAGTTTTTATTTTATACACTGAGTATGTAGTTTGGTTTTTGCAAGCATAAACTCATGGGTCCCATAGTTGTCAAACCAAACGTCTAAAATTTACGAACATTTCACCACAAATGTTTATAAATTAAAGCTTCTTTTTAAGCGCCCTGTGGAGATGGAAATTGAAAGGCTAAATCTCCCAAAAACAGCCCCGATTTAAGTTTTTACATGGGTTTTTAGAGAAATTACCCCTGGGTTTAGTACATAAGTTTCTGTTTTTACATATGTGGGGTATGTTATATAACAATTTTAAAAGTTTTAATCTGATTTGTCGATTCCTTGTTGGAGATGTCAGTGCGATATGGCATTCCTGTCACAATCTTAATTCAGGAGCATATCTTCGTTTTTAAGGGAATTACCCTCATAAATGTTTTCTTTCTTTTAATTGGAACAGAGTGTTTAATGGTCTAACATTTTACCAAACCTGATCAAAATTGGAGCTGCCGTTCTACCGCTATGCCCAAAAAGCTAAAGGGGGGGATTCCCCTGGTTTTATCTTCCAAAATTTTGGTTTTTGCTCATCTAGACCATGTTGTCTAACAAATGGCAAAGTCTTATTGCGATTCCATTATTTCTTCTGGTAGATGTCGAGGCGACATGCCATGCCTGTCAAGCGTTTGACGAAAAAAAGAGAGAGAAAAAAAAAGAACACGGACAAAAACAATATGTGTCCCAATTTTTTAAATGAGACCCATAATAAGATTTTGTTCACAAATCATGATTTTGGCAAGCATGCCATGTCGCCCCGACATCGACCAAAATTTTGGGTGATAAATTTAAGGAAATTCCCCTGAGAAGTTAAAAACCAAAACGGTATTTTTTTCTAAAAAATAGCTTTTTTGGGCATAGCGCTTGAACGGCTGCTCTAATTTTAATTAGATTTGGTAAAATGTAAGTGCACTACTCACTGATTTAACAATTAGAAGAAATAAAAAAAATTATCCAGGGAAATACCCTAAAAAATAGGATTTTATTCTCAAATGATGATTGTGACAGGCATAGCATGTCGCCCCGACATCTACCAAAATAAGTAATGGAATCGAAATAAAACTTAGTGATCTCGTAAACAACATGGTCTAGATATGTAGAAACCTAAATTTTGGGTGATAATTTCAAGGGAATTCTCCTGGGACGTTAAAAACCAAAACGGTATTTTTTTCTAAAAAAATAGCTTTTTTGGGCATATCGCTTAAACGGCTGCTCCGATTTTAGTCAGATTTGGTGAAATGTAAGTGCATTACTTAGTGATTTAGCAATTGGAAGAAATAAAAAAAATTACTTGAGGAAATACCCTAAAAATAAGATTTTGTTTTAAATCATGATTGTGACAGGCATGCCATTTCGCCCCGACATCTACCAGAAGGAATAATGGAATCGCAATGAAACTTAGTAATTTGTTGGACAACATGGTCTATATATGCAAAAACCAAAATGTTGGGTGACAAATCAAGGGGAATTCCCCTAGGATGTTAAAAACCAAAATGGTATTTTTTTTAAAAATGACTTTTTTAGGCATAGCGCTTGAACGGCTGCTCCAATTTTATTGAGATTTGGTGTAATGTAAGTACGTTACTCACTGATATAACAATTAGAAGATATTAAAAAATACCTAGGTAAATACCCTAAAAAAATAAGATTTTGTTCTCAAATCATGATTATGACAGGCATGCCATATTGCACCGACATCTACTAGAAGGAATAATGAAATCGTAATAAAACTTTGTCATTTGTTAGACAACATGGTCTAGATATTCAGAAACCAAAAATTTGGGTGATAAATCCAGGGGAATTCCCCTGGATCGTTCAAAATCAAAACGGTCTTTTTTCCAAAAATTAGCTTTATTTGGCATGACGCTTGAACCGCTGCTCCAATTTTAATCAGATTTAGTGGAATGATAGTGCATTAGTCAGTGCTTTACCTCTTAATAGTAATCAAAGAATTACCTAGGGAAATACCGTAAAAATTATGATTTGATCCTAAATCATAATTGTGACAGGCATGCCATATCGTCCGACATCTTCAACAAGGACTTGTCAAATCGCATTAAAATTTCAAGAATTCTTAGATAACATTACCCAGATATGTAAGTAAAAGAAATTTATCTACTAAACCCAAGGAGATTCTTCGAATCCATGAAAAACCTAATCGGGCTGTTTCCGGAATTTAGCTTCATTTCACTGCAGCGCTTTAGTTTAAAACATTTGAGGCTTTAACTTAAAACATTTGTGGTGAAATAACACGATCTGCCTATTCTTTTTTACACACATGCAAAAAAAAATTTTGGTTTAATAACTATGGGACCCATGCGTTTATGCTTGCAGAAACAAAACTATGGCAGTCCGGTTAAAAAATTTTGGCATGTTATATAACATGGACCTGACGTGCACATATCTGACAATAACATATATTGTGTAATGACCGTGGATAACTAGATCGGATTTTTACCTTAGGGACCCATGCGTTTATGCATGCAGAAACAAACTACATTCTCGGTTTATAACATAAACGTTGTGGTTGGGGACCCTGCTCCTATGAATATATATCATACAAAATGTATTTTACAAATAGGGGTGGTTTACACACGTGATTGACACTCTCTAGTTTTAATTAGATTTGGTGAATTGTTAGACCATTAGACACTCTGTGCCAATTAAAAGAAAGAAAACACTTAATTAGGGTAATTCCCTTAAAAACGAGGATATGTTTCTGAAGCATGATTGTGACAGGCATGCTATATCGCACTGACATCTCCAACAAGGAGTCGACAAATCACATTAAAACTTTAAGAATTGTTACATAACATGACCCACATATGTAAAAACAGAAACTTATCTACTAAATCTAGGGGAATTCCCTGAAACCATAAAAAAACTAAATCGGGCTGTTTTGGCAATTTAGCTTAATTGCACTACAGCGCTTAAAAAGAAGCTTTAATTTAAGACATTTGTGGTAAAATGTTCATAATTTAAGACGTATATTTTTTTTAACTACACATGGAAAATAAGTTTGGTTTGATAACTATGGGACCCATGCGTTTATACTTGCAGAAACAAAGTACATACTCAGTGTATAAAATACAAAATATGATTAGGGACCCCGTAGCATGAATATATGGCATGCATAATGTGATTTACAATTAGTGGTGGTTAAACACGTTGTTGACATTCTCTAGTTATAGGTTATCCTTTTAGTTATGCCTGACATGTTGATTATCCGCATCGACTCTTTGTTTCAAAAGACGAATTTCCGACCAACAAAAAATGTAAAAAGTACTCCATTTTTTTTACCCAATACCTAATATCTCGGAAACAAAAAGCAATAATTACTAATTTTTTTAAAAGTTGTAGAAATATGAAATATTTAAAAAAATAGAATTTGAGATAACATCTTCACCCCGTTTACCCCGGGAAATACCCCAAAATATTAAACACCCAAGCATGTATAACATACCTTATTATAACGTGTATAAAACAGCTAGACTCTTAAACTAAACTTAAATCGGTAGAAAATACAATAAAAAAATTTAGAAAGAGTTATCGTTTAATGCCGTAGGGGAAAATATAAAAAGTGGTGAAAATGTGAAATTTAGTTAAACTTTAAAATTTGGCTACATTGTTGCAAATTTAGATCCAATCATAACAGGGGAAGTACCGGTGGGTCATAACATGCAAAACTTTAATTTCTAAAGAAAGTTAGAGAACTATACAATTAACTAACGAAACCAAAAACTAATTATAACTATTGCCACGAGTATAGAACAGTTTTGACTTTTAGAGACCAATAGAATTCCCATATGAGCAAATAAATACGGACATATTATTCACATCTTCAATCTCTAGCGACACGAACTTTGATTGATTGGGATCTTGTGGTCGCAACAAACTCTACTTTCCTTGTTTTGAACGATTTTAAGGGGGATTCCCCGACACAGAGTTATGTAATTGTAATAAAACCTGTGTACACGCGCCAGACGTGTGTATTTCATAACTTTATTTGGCGTTAAAACTTATACAGGTTGAATTTTTGTTAAAAAGACATAAACAAACAAAGTCTTCTTCAAATGCATGTTTAAATTATACGCGATTACTTTATAAGCGCGGCCACTTTTAAATCGGTTCATATTAGCACTTTACTTTGTTGGCGCCCTTACACAGGATATTAGTCCACACAACTTTAAAACCATAATTGACTCAATCTTTGAACAATTAAATATTCATCAAATAACGGCTTAAACTTGATTGTTTATGGCGTCATAATCTAGCTTATGACATCACATTATGATAACATGCAACCATTGTTCATCACAAGTGATTACAAGTAAATACTGTTAGCTAACAACTTATATTGTGTCGTAACAAAAGAACAAACGGCTACTATGATGTCATATACCGAAATAATAAAATAACGAAATAGTTGTTGCAGGTTATTCAGTCAACAAATAAACTCTATGAAATGGAAGGTAATATTAATGGCGTTATGTATTATGTATATCCGCGCCACCTGTATATCCGCGCCACCTTTCCCACCGCGCCACCTGTCCATTATGATACAACTATATAAGATATTTAATATTTTGTGCCAGCAAAGAAACATTGGAAATTGACCCCGAAGCTGCCAGGTCATGACCTTTGACCCCGACATACACAGCCCGAATGCGACTTCTGCAAAGTTGAATTCGCGAATCTGAATTTCCCCGGGATTTGTTGGTGACTTTTAGCAAAGTATTCGACGACAAATCGAAAACATTTACACCAAATAAACAAAAGTTCATTTCACGCCCTCGGGCAAATATATGGCTGAAAACCGACTCGACTAAAATACTTTCCGATAGCTGCTATTTTAGGACGAATAGTTTAATTTTAAATTTATAGGCATTTACTCACTTTTCTGGAAAAGCTAATATAACCACCTGTCTATCTGCACCACAATTCTGAAGTAGTGACCATATCAATTTATACAAACTTGCATTATATTATTTGCTGTTTAGTGAATATTCTTCTGATAATATATTATCTTTATTATAGAATATTTTCCCTTTCAAGATAATATAACCGTAGATATTTCCCTAATAATGGATTTGCTGTAATAGTGAATTTTGCTCTAATAATAAATATCGGTGGATATTTCTGAAAAGGAAATAAAATGACAAAAAGTTTAAATTAAGGTCGTCATCGGGAGAATGAAATGAAGTTTTGTTTTGGTCGATTTGGGGGGAAATTTGAAATGTAGTTGGAGTGACGTGTATCGGCATGAAATGAGTCATTTGTGGGAAATCTTCGTTCGAGTTTGGTCGATCACAATTCTATCAACATTCGGTGTGGTGGGACATATTACCACACCTTGATAAGCACCTCACCTGTTTATCTGCGCCAGGACTTACCCAAGTGGCTCGTTTACACAGGTACAAAGTACAACCACAGGTTGTTGAACTCGATTCTCGCACGTTTTGCGAATTTAATTCGAAATAATTTCGAGTCGAACGAATTAAAATTCCATTTCGGCTCGAGTTACCAACAACGACCAAACAATGAAAAAGCGAACCAAAAATAATTTTGGGGGTAAATTTTCGCTTTAAACGAACTCAAATTCGTTTAAAAATAAAACGGGGACGATTTATGAGTCAATGAGATATTTCCGTGAGAAAATTTCCTAAATTTCGTTCACGTTTCAAAACAAATGACCCAGTGAAATATAAGGAACAAATAATATCCTAACATCGTTACAACCCCACCTGTCTATCTTCGCAAATTTAAATAATTCCTTGCGTCATATTCTGACACGCAAATTGAATTTAACCTGTGTATTAGCGCCAATTCTAACAAAGTTCGCTGTAGCATAATCACTTGTACAGAATTACTGTTTGTTTTTTGAAGTATTTTCCGGCAAATTAACAAGTTTTGATTCAAACAAATCGTCATGTCACTTCCTTCACGGTCGTTTATTTTCACAACGATTCCAACCACTGTTGTTCAACCGTGGCGACCGACACATGAATAGGTGTGGAAATAGCAGGTGGGGAGAATCGTCATCAGCCTCTTCGCTTCCATTTAATAATCGATCCGAGAAAAAATGGGGCGAAATTTCCGCATAAATAACCCGAGATTCGCTGGTCATTCGCAGAACGAGAATTTGCAGAACTGGTAGCTGTGGACGGAGAAGTTATGTGAGATTTTGCTTTATGCTGGGTGCAAGTGTGAAACTGTGGGGCAGATGGGCAGGTGGTGTGCGTATCAAGGTTGATTGTTTTAGTATTTGTATGGTTGGTCATTTTTGTAGGTATTGGAATGCTGGGTGCAAATGTGGCGCAGATGGGCAGGTGGTGTGCATACAGGTATTCGAATGGACTAGTTTTACGTGGGTGGTTTCGATATTTTATTTCAAATTCAGCCGATTAACTCACAAATCTTATATACTTCTAGATATAATCTACAATAAACTTAAAAATTTCTATTCAAAATGGTTTGCAAATTCGCTGCCTTCGTCACAATTACCATTTTCGCATTCATTATGACGTCACAAGCGGCTTCTTTGACGAACAAATGGTCGCGACACATTTGGTCAAGGTACGTTAGGTCAGAGTTTTCAACATTTCAATTTCGGGAAATATTTTGGTGAAAAAAAGAAAAAAAAATTGTATGAAATGTTGTCTTCGAATTACCGGAAATGACGTTTCATGAAGCTTCAATTTTGCAGACGGTTGCAGCTGGGAATCGACGCGTGGAGGTGCACCAGAGCGATATTTAACGCGTGCAATGTTATCAGACAACACTGTCGGATCCGGGTTCGATACCAGCGTAGCGACTCTGTTCAAGGTGGGTTCATTGGGTGGAAACACCGTGTGCTCGCAGTCGAGCGGGAATTATATTATTTTGTATGATAGAGCTACAAATAGATAAATCGACTGCTCTTAAATATAAGTTGCTGGGCTAGTGGGAAGGTTGGATCGCTTATCAAGGTTACTTTCAGAACAAATGAAATGGATTGTGGTTGCCTAAGGGGTCGTAAAAGCGGCGGTTATACAGTTATAGTTTTTGATTGGTTTCTTCTGCAGGGCTTCTTAAAAGTATTCTAATGACGTCACAAGAGAACGTTCATGACGTCACAAAAAGGTCTGTCTACCAACTTCGTCGCGGTAGAATACAACCATTGGTCACGTGCCAAATATGCCACGCTTTAAGATGCTGAAACCTTCAATGCAAGGTTCACCTGTATAAAAGCGCCTCAACTGAAACAACCTCGCGGATTATTAGTCTATTTGGCGCTGATATAAAGGTGGCGTATCACCGCCAAACATGATACTGTGTTAATTTATTTTGTTCTTGTAAAAAACGACCTGTTTTGTTTTATTTTGTTCTTGTAAATGATGCAAACTACCGTGTTCTTTGTAAATATTTCATTTTTCTTTTTCTTTCCTCCGCCATTTTGCACATTTGAATAAACATGCCATCAATGCAA
>CH002104.1:0-23804 GCA_000149265.1 Ciona savignyi | reverse complement strand
CTTTTTGCTGGGCTAAGTTTCGAACCCATGATAGCTCGTTGCTCAAGACGTTTTTAATAGCATCGGTATATGTATCGGACACCTTAACCATTCGGCCACACGACCGTACACTCTAACGATTGGTGGCGCGTTGAAATAAATACTTCTTCCATAGCGCCACCTCGCGACTAAATAAATGCGAAACAATTTGCGACCTTACGTTTCATTATTAAACTATAACAGTCAGATTATAATAGGAATTAAAACCAAATTTGGCCACATTCGGTGCTGCGAACAAAGTTGTTTTGGACCCGCAATTGAATAAAATCCACTAAAAACATTCGTATAACCTTTGCTCTCTTGGTTACTTTTACCAATGTAAAGTTTACTTTGGTTTATTTTTGATAAAGTTTATTTATATTATTTAGTTAAATAGTTGATTATTTAGTTTAGTCTGCTCTTAAATCACAATAAAGAAGAAAATCATGTGACGCTCAATGTCTACTCGGTGACGTCACTTACACGAGAAATCCTGGGTTCGAAACTTGGCTTGGTAAAAAAACAGGGACGCGTTGATTCTTCCTCAAAAGTAATTGTGGTGGATATTTCAAATGGAATGGGTATCGAAGCCACAGTAATTGGTTAAATAAGAGAATTTTTGTGGCTTTCTTATAACTTTGAACCCAGTGGTTCAAACATTCACATCAAGCTTTAGTTGATGAGCAGATGGATAATCGGGGAATACCCGGGTCTGCCAAGCATATTTGTGTCCAAAAATGGTCACTAGCTAGTCGATTGTGTCCTTGGGCAAGGCACTTTACGGACATTGCCTGAACCCGCCGAGTTTTGCGTATACCCAGCGGATTAATGGGTTCTACCAAATTGAAGGAACGTATCTATCATATACAACACACTGCAATAGCTCCGGTAACCCGACGGCGGACGTGAGGTGATCTGACGATTGCCCGTGAGTTAACCCCCTTGGTTTTCCCATTCATGGTGATATAACGTCATCATCTGACCACAATAACACGTGGTTTCAAATTTAAACATTTTTATCATCATTATTTCGATTGTTTCGTAATAACTTCGTTTGTTAACAACAAAGAAACTGTTACGTCACCACATTTTTAATAATTGTTTATTTTGTTTTTTTCAACATTTCGTAACAACATGGCTTCCCGAGATATCTTCGACCTACGTAACATGTCGCCTAGCAACATGATGACGTCACGACAACGTAGACCAAGTCTCATGCTTCTCAGTTTGTCGGAATCTCTATTCACCATGGACAGCATCGTCGATTCGTACCAGAGCAGTTGAGTGTTTAGGATATGATATTCATGTTTATCTGAATAAATGGAAACCAAGGGGTTGACACACGGGCAATCGTCAAATCACCTCGCACCCACCGTCGGGTTTCCGGAGCTATTGCAGTGTGTTGTGTATGATTCACATGTTCCTTTTAACGATTAGGTTTCAAGTTTTTAAGACATTAATGTTTATAGGATAAGCTCCTTGATCGTATGCCATAATTGTTCACTATCACTTCCCCCATTGTAACAAGAAGCAGAGTGCATAACTTACTGATGCTTCTTTCATTTTCTTCAACTTAGTTAAAATTTCGGTCACTTAAGGGCGATCTTGAGGGTCCATCGACCCAACACGGTAGATTTGAACACACGTAAAACACGGTAAAGTCTGGCTTTTCTTTAAGGAGGATAGGATAGGATAAGATGTTCATGTTTATCCCCGTGAATGTGAAACCAAGGGGGTTAACACACGGGCAATCGTCAGATCACCTTGCGCCCACTGTCGGGTTACTGGAGCTATTGCAGTGTGTTGTCTAAGATTCACATGTTCCTTTAAACGATTATAGGTTTAAAGTTGTTTTAGCAAATATATTTTAGTTTAATTCAACAAATTCTTAAAATTATAGGGATAAAATATTTCTTTTGTTGTTTTAGCGATTTCTGCAATTTTACTCGAAACCATTAATCCGCTTGGTTCAGGTAAGGACACAACAGACTAGCTAGGGACAAGTTTCGAACCAGCAACCTTTTCGGTTAAACGGTGGCGCACCAACCCACCAAGCTAATCGGGCGAACAAAGTTTTCCATGAATTCCAGAATCGACATATATAAGCGAGGACAACGTGTCATCAGACTGTGATAAAAGCTGTTGTGACGTCACAAACCGAAGGCAGTTTGAACGAAGCGATCTCCGCGGTAATTCCACAAAAGTTTAAAACAATTTCATTTATTTTTCTTTATGATGTCATTGAAAATAAACTGTCTGTTGTGACGTCATATTCTGATGAGCCAACCGCGGTAAACGCTCTAGAATACATTTATTACGTCACAACCAATTGTTTAGTGACGTATGTTGCTTGTTCCTGTCGTCACAGATGACTATTGCTATAACAATCAAAAAGATCGTTTAAACCACGTGACTTAAACCGTATTTTAATCAAATAATTTTTACCCGCTAGGTGGGGCATTCGAGCTGAGTAAGAAATTCGACCCAATAGGAATGGAAGAAAAGGAAATACAAGGTTTTGTGATTCCTGTGTATAAGCTCCACCTGTGTATAAGCTCCACCTGTGTAACAGCTCCACCTGTGTATAAGCTCCACCTGTGTATAAGCTCCACCTGTGTATAAGCTCCACCTGTGTATAAGCTCCACCTGTGTATAAGCTCCACCTGTGTATAAGCTCCACCTGTGTATAAGCTCCACCTGTGTATAAGCTTCACCTGTGTATAAGCTCCACCTGTGTATAAGCTCCACCTGTGTATAAGCTTCACCTGTGTATAAACTCTACCTGTGTATTAGCTCCACCTGTTTATAAGCTCCACCTGTGTATAAGCTCCACCTGTGTATAAGCCCCACCTGTGTATAAGCTCCGCCTGTGTATAAGCTCCACCTGTGTATAAGCTCCACCTGTGTATAAACTCCATCTGTGTATAAGCTCCACCTGTGTATAAACTCCATCTGTGTATACGATCCACCTGTGTATATGATCCACCTGTGTATAAGCTCCACATGTGTATTAGCTCCACCTGTGTATAAGCTCCACATGTGTATTAGCCCAATTCGTGTATAAGCTCCACCTGTGTATAAGCTCCACCTGTGTATTAGCTCCACCTGTGTATAAGCTCCACCTGTGTATTAGCTCCACCTGTGTATAAACTCCATCTGTGTATAAGCTCCACCTGTGTATTAGCTCCACCTGTGTATAAGCTCCACCTGTGTATAAGCTCCACCTGTGTATAAACTCCATCTGTGTATAAGCTCCACCTGTGTATTAGCTCCACCTGTGTATAAGCTCCACCTGTGTATAGTTTCGCACCTGCAACCTTTCGACTGAAAGGCGACGCACTTAACCGCCAGACTAACCGGCCGGACTAAAGACTAATCGGCCAGACATCAGAAGGATAAAAGAGTCGCAGGTTGACGACCCCTGTTCTATCCCAAGTTTTTGACCAAGAATGGCAACCACATAGCTAATACTTCGTCACTTAATCCTCATACCTACAAACCACACATCCCATAACACTTCGATCACATGAAGAAGATGCTTCAAGATGTAGATAAACCTGCGGGATCCCATCATTGTGACAAACCAGTCAATTTAAAATGCTAATGAGGGTGTCAGATCTTGCTATACATCTTTGAATAGTTTACCTTATCTTAACTAAATCGTTTTGTAGTTCATCAACTTTTTTTACCGAGCTAAGTTTCGAATCCATGATGGACTCGGGACTAGGACTGTTTTATATAGGAGTCGGTATAAGTATTGGTGGCGTTATCCATTTGGCCACCCAAGCGTAACAGATATATCTATCTACTATTTTTAGCGAGCTATGTTTCGAATCCATGCTTGTCCTCAAGACCGCTTTTTATTTAATTTGGTATATGTATCGGTCGCGGTAACCATTAGGCCACACGACCGTACTCCCGGATATATTTATTTATGTTTTAACGTGTGTGGCGCATGTATGGCGCCATCTACCGGCTCACTGGAAGCCTGCAAAACAACACGTTACTTATGCCAGGGGTCGACAACCTGCGGCTCTTTCATCCTTCTGATGCGGCTCTTATTAATTTAAGTTTTGGAGTCTTGGAGCGAGCACCTAATAGGTAAATACCCATAGGTAAATAAGTGAAACAAACAGAAGAACACTCATGTATTTATCTCACACAGTGTTGTTTTCCTTTTATTGCGAAAATAGTATTACGTTTGCGGCTCCCAGTGATTTTTATTTTGTGGAATATCGGTTAAAATAACTTTTTAATTCCAAAAAGTTGCCAACCAAGAGCTGGATATTTTATTGCATATTTTTGATGTTAATAATAATAAACGTACTTATAACCCTAGGGTCATAATGGCCCAAAGGGTAAAAGAGTTGAACAGTCAGACCGAAGGTCTAGGGATCGACACAACTCGACAGCTAAACGGTCATGTATTTGGCACTTACTAGACATCGTCTGAACCTGTATATTAATAGGTTTGACAAAAACGGAAGATATCAATCATGCACAGCACATTGCAGAAGTAGCCCATTCGTCAGATCACCTCGCGCCCACCGTCGGGTTACCGGAGCTATCGCAGTGTGTTGTATATGGTAGACACGTTCCTTCATTTTGGTAGAACCCATTAATCCGCTGGGTTCAGGCAAAGTCCGTTAAGTGCCTTGATTTAATCGAATAGCTAGCGACGAGTTTCGTACCTCCAACCTTTCGGCTGAAATATTCCTTTTGAAAATCTTCGACTACAAAGCGACGATCATTATAATAATCATTGGGAAGGAATGAGAAAACGCATGATTGTGAAGTTTATTGTGAATCGCTCCCAGTGGTTTGTTGTCTACGTGACCGCTTCGCAACAGCGAGCTCAACGTCACAATACGAGAGAGGTTGAAAACAAATGCTATTGTGACGTAACAACATGTTTTCGATGTCGGCATGTTGTTTCGCTGAGTTCTTGATTTTGCGGATGAATCATCAACTTAAATATATTCCAATGTTTGGGAAACTCGTATGATCTTTGGATTACCCGCATATGCGCGCCAGTTCTTTGCCATGTTGACATTAGGCATACAACCGTCCGGCGCGCATATAAAAGAAGTAAAACTGTGAATTTAAACTTTGTTTAAATTTAAACCGCTATGAGCAAAAATGCTTTATTTGGATGCTTTTCTGCTGTTGCATTTCTACGTTGGCCGGGCTGCGCAGTAACCAACTGCGCATTTATGTAAGATATTCTTAATTTAAATTGATTTGTTGAAAGATAGAGACACCGCACTAGGAGTTTAATTATTTTTAACCAACGTTTTCTGCGTTTTTACCTCGGAATTCTATAAATAGCGCCGATCGGGATGAAAACAAATCGTTAAAAATTCGTTTTGAAGGTCGAATGGATCGCGATGAAAGTTTGTTGACTCTCCTGGTCACGTGTTTGGAGACTTTGTTTGACAAATAACTTTTATCGTCTGCTTGTTGCCTGAGTAAGTGAGCCACAAATATTTAATATAAAATGTATTTTTATCACAAATATTTATGTTTGGGACTGTACATGTGGCGCAGATGGACAGGTGGTGTTCTTATCAAGGTTGATTTGTGTGGAAATATATATGATTGGGACTTTGGAAATGTGGCTCATATGGACAGGTGGTATGCTTATCAAGTTTGATTTGTGTGGAAATATATATGATTGGGACTTTGGAAATGCGTCTCATATGGACAGGTGGTGTGCTTATCAAGGTTGATTTGTGTGGAAATGTGTATGGTAGGGACTTTGGAAATGTGGCGCAGATGGACAGGTGGTGTGCTTATCAAGGTTGATTTGTGTGGAAATAAATTTGATCGGGACTTTAGACATGTGGCGCAAATGGACAGGTGGTATGCTTATCAAGGTTGATTTGTGTGGAAATAAATATGATCGGGACTTTGGACATGTGGCGCAAATGGACAGGTGGTATGCTTATCAAGGTTAATTTGTGTGGAAATATGTATGATTGGGACTTTGGAAACGTGGCTCATATGGACAGGTGGTGTGCTTATCAAGGTTGATTTGTGTACAAATATATATGATCGGGACTTCGGAAATGTGGCGCAGATGGACAAGTGTTGTGCTTATTAAGTTTGATTTGTGTGGAAATATATATGATCGGGACTTTGGAAATGCGTCTCATATGGACAGGTGGTATGCTTATCAAGTTTGATTTGTGTATAAATATATATG
Source organism: Ciona savignyi (assembly GCA_000149265.1). Taxonomy (NCBI): domain Eukaryota; kingdom Metazoa; phylum Chordata; class Ascidiacea; order Phlebobranchia; family Cionidae; genus Ciona; species Ciona savignyi. The sequence goes on along the minus strand of CH002104.1, from coordinate 17,581 downwards.
ATCGGGACTTTGGAAATGTGGCCCATATGGACAGGTGGTGTGCTTATCAAGCTTGATTTGTGTATAAATATATATGATCGGGACTTTGGAAATGCGTCTCATATGGACAGGTGGTGTGCTTATCAAGTTTGATTTGTGTATAAATATATATGATCGGGACTTTGGAAATGCGTCTCATATGGACAGGTGGTGTGCTTATCAAGTTTGATTTGTGTATAAATATATATGATCGGGACTTTGGAAATGCGTCTCATATGGACAGGTGGTGTGCTTATTAAGTTTGATTTGTGTACAAATATATGTGATTGGGACTTTGAATATTATTGAAACGAATAGTGGCAACGCATCGTAATAGGACGATCTTATTTTGATGTCGAGTGTATCTTCGTGCGGTTTGTAATGCATTGTTACGTCACAGACCAGACAACCGTGTCAATCTTCCCTTTATGACGTAATAAGGCTCCTTATGCCACAATACTCGTGCTATTACAGTGCATCGAACGGGTTAAACGTATGAATTAATAAAGTTCAGGCGAATGATCTAATGTCAACCTTGATAAGCGCGCCGGTCATATACGTCACATTTCCAAAGTCCCGATTATATATATTTGTAGACCATTGATTGTGTATTAATTATCCACTTATGACATCACAGGTAGAAGCATCGTTGAACCGAAAACTATTTGGCCAGACTTCCGGTCCGCTGACACCAACCATTGTTACATCACAAGCACGTGGGCGCAGCTACACAGGACAGGAGAAAGTCACATGACCGCGTTGCTACGACAACTGGCAAAAAAAGAATCTAGAATTGAATAACTTCCATTTTTAAATTAAGATAATAAATTAAAAATTAGCAAGTGATGTGGTATGGCCTGGTTTCGAACCCAGGATCACTGAATCATTCACGTTTAATTACGTTCGACAATTGGACAGAATATTCAAATAATTTCATTTTTCGCGCCAAATTGTTGCGCGCTTTCGTCGAATTGAAAAATCAGAGAAACTGTGATTTAGAAATCAGTTTCCTCGCTAATTGTTCAAGAATTCTTCATTTCCTTTGTCCCTGTAATAATTGGTATGGCGTTTCGCTTCTTTTTAGGAATGTAGTAAATGTCTGTTTGTGCGGCGTGCCTTAATTTGTGTAGCATTGGATATCAAACTTGTGATTCTAATTTATTGCAGACGTTTTTAAATTTTTTATTTCTCGTTTTAAATCTTATTAAGGTTGCTGTAAGGAACGTTTAAAAATCAAACATAATTGTTGTATGTTTTAAATAATAATAAATCCTGCACGAATTAAATATTTAATGTTAAATATATTTTAAAATAGTTGCCATAAATTTGGGCACGCATGGTGTCACAGACTTTACTACGCTCACGTAGTCTGACACGCCTTCTCACTTTTCCTCTTCGTTTTCTCTTTATTATCCTGCGCTCCTCCACGGATGAGAAGGCGGTGTGACGTCATGGAAAATTCCGGGTCGCCTCAAAAGCAGCAGCTCCGAGTCGAAGCTTCATAACCGATTCTACTGGTAACGTGGCGTAGTCGATTTTAGGAAGTTAAAATAACGAAGAAATTTTAGAAAAACCAAGTAACTCTTAAATTTTTAAGGTAAGAACTTGTTCCTGGGTAGTTTGGTACACAAGTTATGTCTTTGTAGCTTTTTGTTTGGTTTTGTTCAGTTTAAAGCTACTGTTTTTAGATTATATAATAAATGTTAGGTGTGCTAGGTAAAAAAAACAAGTAGACTTGTTATTCTTAAAAAGTAGACGGTAAGAAGTGAATTCAAACGTAGAACCGCGCTCAACTGGCTAGTTTTCTTAATTGACATTAATAATTCAGGTAAAATATGGTGGGCAGTAGTTTGTGGTGGAAAAATAATCAGGCAAAAAAGATATCCATATTATATAAAGTTTTATATAAACAGATGTAGCCAATTCAGGTTAACTATATTTCAATGTGCGGGTAAAACTACTTAAAAGGTTGTAATTAAGTAAAGTTAAAAGTTAATACCGGATTAATTTATAAAGATAAATAATCCTTAATTGTCAAATAAATTAGGATGATATGCTTTTCACAAATCCTGTTATTTGCTTATTCAGTTGGTAGTTAACGCTTCTGTAATACAACCCGCCATACACAGAGGCGTTGTGTGAATGGAAAATTTTAAGTATAGTTTGCGTTGTGTTGTGGTGTAACTCGCGTGCGTTTGTTATGAAACGACGTCGAGTAAATGATTAAACCAGCGAGCGCTATACCATGTGCTGCCAGTGGAAATTTCCCAGCACTTTCCATTCACAGTCGATTTGTAAGCTGTCGCACGCCTCCTAGACGCCTCTTAATAACGATTTTACGAGATTCAAATATTTTCGCTTTGAACTACGGTTTTCTACGTTTTTACAACCGCTAAAAATCATTAAAAACGGAATTTTGACATATTTTAACGTTTTCTGCATAACGATGGGTTTACCGTTGTAACCACATTTTTATAGTTTGTCAAATAAATATCGGAATTTAAGAGTTCAGACAAATGTTTTAAACTGAAAATCGCAATATTCATGTCGCTTGTAATTAGTTTGTGTAGATAAAAACAGCAATGATTTATTTAACAACGCTACCGGTTCGTATCTTAAATCAACAAACGTTTCTATTAGTGACTAGCCTATAAGGAAGCCAAACTCTTAGATTTCTCTTTTAAGTTTCGCCATTTCTTAGTTGGTCGACTGTAAAATCGGAACTTCTGTTAAAATAACATTAAACAACTGTGACCAGCTGTTTATCCCATTAATTTTTGTCCTTTCTTATAGTTAACCTACTTTCCCGTTATTTAAATGATTATCACTTATATGCAACAATTGAATTTGGGGCAAACGTGACGTAAAGACCACTACTGTTGACGTCATGAAACAATAGCTGACGTAACCTCGTCGTAGTCTCGGGTTACCGTTCGAAATTTGTGAATTAAAGAGTGTCGGACCTCTCGCGACCTTACTACACTTTGTAGTCACGTGGTTATATTGACGTCACTACGACCTAGTTTCTGACAACGCGTCGCGCAAAGCAAACATTTTCCACCTAAAGTGGTCAGTTTGTATAATGTCCAGTCAGCCGAGCGACCAGCAACGGCTAAACCGGAAGCGTACTGGCTGGATGACGCGTTACAACCAATTTCTCAGGATACCGGCCTTGAAAGCATAATTACAACCTGCTACACCGCTTAACTACACAGCGGATGGAGCCTTCCATAGAATCAATTACGCGTCGCGCCCAGCACTAATCCTGCTTCCCGGGTTCGTCATTGAATATTCAAATTACCGACGTCACGTCCAGCTCGGTGGTTTGCATGTTCATGAAGTAATTTGCGTACAAGCATGCGTCATCAGCGTTACGACTTGCTGTTTTGTATTTATAACCAAACTTCCTTTCAACCAAATACGTTCAACTATTTATAAGAATCTAAAATGTCCACGAAGCGTAATAACTGCGATGCTTCTATGGGGTTTGGTTTCCTGGTAAAATTAAATCACAGAGGTTCTAACGACTAAGGTTCAATTGGTTCTACTGTGGCCGCCGTCTTATTAATTTGCAACTCGGTTGGTAATGAGAAAATCTCCATCTGGCCTACTTGCCGGCCCAGTTGTTAGGGTTTTAACTTTTAATCCAAGTAACTTCTTAGACGTAAACAAGCGGATTTCGCGGCCGTCGGCGCGATTTTCAGCGAAGATCAGTGTAAACAGAACGGCGATCGCGATAATTCGAATTCCCGGATTGTTTGAACATCTCTGTTTACCCTGAAGCAACAACGTGACGTCATCGCCTTTTTCTCTTGCAGGCGCCGACTATATAAGGAGCGGATCGCTCACATCGCATCACATTCTCAACGAATATCAACATGGGTCAGAAAATCTCAAGTAGCGAGCGATCGCGACAATTCTCGTTCATCGAACCGATTTTATCGCGTACGACGCGAAGCAGCAATTCCAGTGGTCGCTCGAACCGAAGCTCGACCTCGCCACCGAAGCACAGTCGACGTCACAACGCGAAGGACAATCACCATAGAAGATCCCACCACCATAACAATGGAAACCATCTTTCCGCGTCGGGAATGGAATCGGAATGTCCGCACAGGTTGGTTGCTAGGTGGCGCTCGTGTGCACGTGTTCACGAGCAATTGTGAGTCATAGATAGCTTAGCGCGAAGTACATGAAGAAAGGCAGCGATGATATATTGTTGGTCGTAAATTATAACAATTTATTACTATATACCGAACTTGTTTGCGCTTAATAGTTTTGACGTCTTTTAATCGGGATTTTCATATTTTGCCCTAATACACGTTTTTTAATTACAATTTTATTCGGAATTTCTTTCATTTTTATCCGGTTTATTTTGGATTTTAATATATTGAATTCACAGATTGGACGTTTTGCTCGACATGCCTCCTGCTAACCTCGACGCGCAACGGCGGAACGGATGGAATTCCGAGGACAAAAGTGTGAACGTTTTCGTGAAAGACGACGATTTGACTGTTCACCGACACCCCGTCGCACAATCCACCGACGGAGTGCGAGGCAAAGTGGGGTTTTCCCGGGGCTTGCACTGCTGGGAAATCACCTGGAACACCCGACAGCGAGGAACACATGCAATGGTGGGCGTGTGCACTGCCGAGGCGCCTCTCACGTGCATGGGGTACCGTTCGCTCATCGGACAGAACAACGATTCGTGGGGATGGGACCTGGGTCGCAATAAACTCTTCCACGGAGGGAAAGTCCATCGCAATGAGAAGAAAACTTACCCTTCCTTTCTCGAGTCGGACGAGAATTTCGTCGTCCCTGAGAAAGTGAAGCTTGTGTTGGACATGGACGAAGGAACTCTTAGTTTCGTCGCAGACAACCAATACCTCGGTGTCGCTTTCTCCGGCCTGCCCAAGGGAAAGCCCCTGTTCCCAGTGATCAGCTGTGTGTGGGGCCATTGTGAAGTTGGAATCAAATACATCAACAGTCTTGAACGTAAGTGGACTTTGTATTTTGGGGGATGTTTGGTCATTTAAATGCACGAATACGAGGTTAATCATGGGTTCGACGGTTTGTTTTCTATTTGGGGGAATTATTATCCCGAATATATAGTAGTGTTAAGAAGTTTGTGATAACCGAAGCCATGTTTAAAAACCTCCGATACAAAATCTAATAGAAACCCGAACCGCCGATAAATGCCTAATGCAAAAGATCCCTGGTTTATTTGCTACGAGACATTCACACCCTTCCTTCCCCACAGCCGCCCCTCTGCCGATGTCCGAGTTGTGTCGACGTCGGATTCGAATGTCGCTCGGCAAGAATAACCTCCATGACGTAACAAAGCTTCCTTTACCACACCTCCTCCAAGAGTACGTGCTCTACCGGTGACCACGTGACTTCACGCTTTGGCGACGTCACACGTGACTTCACGCTTGAGTGACAACGGTGCTACAGCCCGACAGTTGTGCAATAATCGACGAAAATGACTGGATTTTACCCCCGTACTTTTAAACTGTTATAAAACGCACGTCAAAATTCGTTTTTATTTATCGAGACGCCGCCATAGAATGGGCGTCGTAGTTCCGACATCGGTTCTAAACGTTTTTATCTTTGATGTTTTCAACCCGTATCTTGTTGCCTTTTATTTCTTATACTTTTGCAAGCCCGCCACAATAAAGTAATACGCCACTATAATATGGAGTCGTCATTATCCGAAAAGTCTTTCTGCTATTTTATTTCAAGGAAATTGCAAATACTTAAGCAGGAATTAACGCATTACCATGGATCGCGGGTAAAAGTCGTACGCCCTCGCCTTGTGTACCCAGAAATCTCGGGTATAAGTTATACGCTTCTTGCGTTGTGTACCCAGGAATCCCGGGTAAAAGTGCTACGTTTTTGCGTGTGTACCCAGGTATCGCGGGTAAAAGTCGTACGCTTTTGCGTTGTATTCCCAGGTATCCCGGTTAAAAGTCGTCGGTGACGGGTTGTGTACCCAGGAATCCCGGTTAAAAGTCGTCGGTCACGGGTATAAGGAGACGAGCACTTGGAAATATTAGCCTCGAGCGTGATTTGTCATCGTTATGACGTCATAGTCTTTTAATTATGCGCCACAAAGAATAAGTGATGAATTGAATTAATACTCATGATTCGACACAAATAATGACGAAGTTAAAAAGCAAACGATGTTTGAAACGGCCGCTAGCTTGTCTATTGTTACGTACAGGATATTCATATTTATCCTCGTGAATGGGAAAACCAAGGGGGTTACCACACGGGCAATCGTCAGATCACCTCGCGCCCACCGTTGGGTTACCGGAGCTATTGCTGTGTGTTGTGTGTGATTCACACGTTCCTTCAATTGGGTAGAACCCATTAATCCGCTGGGTTCATGCAATGTCCGTGAACTATTCAGTGGTATCACATGTTCGCTCGCGTCTTTTCAAAATGCGTAGTGTTGAACTATATAGCCAATTAATTTGGACGTACTGGTAAGCGGTTGTATGCTGCTGTAGTTTTACTGGGTTTACAAAGACAAGATTGAACATAAACTACGAGTCTCACACGCAAAACCTGGAATTGTTACAAACCCAACCCCGTTCGTTACTACTGTTAAAGTGGTCGTCCCATGACAACTTAATGTTCAGTATTGAAACAAATTTGTGTGAATGAGGTGTAATATATTAACCTAATATGCACAAGTCGCCACGTCAAACAAAGACCCCGACTGTGGGCACGAGTGAAGGTTACTTTGTATACACAGTATTTGTGTGTGTTTTGGTACGTACGTAATCGTGAACCTATGTTACGTACACGTCGTATAGTTACGGATGAGAACGCAGTATATACCTGTGTATGGGGATGGAAGCAGTTTACGCGAATACAAGTATGAGAAACCTTTCATCCGTATTCGTACGTACGTTTTTCCCCTCGCTATGGACGTTGGTTCTTGCACGCATGCGTACGTACGTTCGCGCATACGTTTTACGGACAAAATATAAATGAAGGAACAGCCGCATTTAATATCATTTGTGGCAACCTTGAATATCCTGCCAATCAAATCCATCAACCTTGATGTGTGCGATGCGATTTAAATGTTTTGAAAGTTTCACTTCCTGATACTTGGAATTTTCCACGTTAGCAATTCTCGTGTGAAAGGAAAACCGGCTGATTGTACAAAATGCTGGAGATTCAAGCGAAAGCTGTCGATGGAAATTTCATCGAAAAATCCGTTTTTAGAATATGCCACAAAACAATGAATTGTGTTGTGCTAACCTACTTCCTTCTACCGAAGCACAAACTATAGCATGGAAAGAACCAACGTAAATAGATTCAAACACAATAGTATGGGAAACTCGACGTCACAGGTCGAAAGTACAAAAAGCTTTAAAAACGCTCTCATTACCATAATGTCTAAGTAAAAGTTGCACTGAAAGTTAATATTGCAGAGTGTGTATTGAAATAAGTGATTGTCTAATGGAAAACAAGAGTATTTACATGAATACCATTCGAGGAGCGCATTCATCAGATGGTAAGCCGCTAAACCGAGTCCGTTTTCCATATTTTATTATTTCTATGCGCATTAACGACGTAATATTCTGTTTGTATTTTTGACGTTTATAGCTTTCTTTGAGTTTGTATGTGCGCGTTTGAATACTGTAGTGCTAAAAAGCAAAAGCGAATTCTGAGTCAATTTTAATTTGTTTACTTTGTTAGAACAACCAAGCAAATGTGTTACGTCACGCATGTCGCAAATTTATTACGTCACGCATGTCGCAAATATATTACGTCACGCATGGCACAAAAACGTATTATGTCACGCAAAAATCTATAATACGCGTGACGTACCTGGGTGACGTAATAATCACAAAAATGTTAGCGCTCTGCACCAACGTACGTGCTCGATGAGAATATTTCCATTAATTTCACACAAGCACGTGACTGCGTTGTATGGAGTGTTACTTCATTCCATACCCTGTGCTGCATGCATTCTGTTTGTATCTTTCCAGCTCTGACTGGGTGTCAGCTAAGTGCCTTGTCCAAGGCCACACGACTAGCGACTGGTTTCCAATCTGTAGGCTGTAGGGCTACGCAGTAATCCACCGAGTTATTAAGTAAAACTCAATATAGGTGGAGCACTCTATAAACGGGGAACTATAACCCACAAATAGAAGACAGTCCACAACGAAAAACTCACTTATAGACCAATTCCTGATGAGATATTTTAAAATACTGCACCCCAACGATATTACACTGGTGTAAAGCACAACATTATGTAGCATATGTAAATAAATATAGGGGGATACCCACAGTGTGACTCACCAAAATACTCATTTAAATGTGCTGATGTGGGTCTGTCACAATTTATCATGGAACAAATTCATACTAAACAATGCTATTTGAAGTTCCAAACGGAAACACCTTATTATACAATTTCAAACGGATCCCTATACAACCACCCATTTCTATACAATCATCGTTTATTTCATGCGAGTAACGAAAGCCGAATGGCGTCAGAACTAAAACCCGATCGCATAAGTTGGCCAACAGACGATGTCTTTTTAGTTGTTATGGGTCCCATTTGGAAAAATGGGACACATATTGTCTTTGTCCGTTTTTGTTTTTTTTTTCTTTTTTTTTCGTCAAATGCTTGACAGGCATGGCTTGTGGCTCCGACATCTACCAGAAAGGATAATGAAATCGCAATGAAACTTAGTCATTGGTTAGACCACATGGTCTAGATGAGCATAAACCAAATTTTGTTGTAATATACCTAGGGGAATTCCCCTGGGGAGTGAAAAACCAAAACCGTATTTTTTTAAAAAATTTTAGCGTTTTTGGGCATAGCGCATGAACGGCTGCTCCAATTTTGATCAGATTTGGTAAACTAGTAGCGTGTTAGCCACTGCGTTACCAATTAAGAGAAACAAAATATTTACCTGGGAAAATACCCTAAAAATGAAGATATGTTTCTAAATCACGATTGTGACAGACATGGATTGTGGCTCCGGTATCTAACATAAGGGATAATGGAAACCCAATAAAACTTCGTCATTTGTTAGACCACATGGTCTAGATGAGCAGAAATCAAAATTGTGGGTGATAAATTTAGGGAAGTTCTCCTGAAACCGTAAAAACCAAAACGGGATTTTTTCTAAAAAAATAGCTTTTTACGGGATAGCGCTTGAACAGATTCTCCAATTTTAATCAGATTTAGTGGAATTGGAAGTGCATTAGTCACTGATTTAACACTTGAAACAAAAAAAAAAGATTACGTAATGAAATACCCTAAAAAATAAGATTTTCTCCTCAAATCATGATAGCAACATGCATGGCATGGCGCCCCGACATCTACCAGAAAGAGTAATGGAATCGCAATAAAAATTTGACACTTGTAAAATAACATGGGTCTAGATATGCAGAAACTATAATTTTGGGTAATGAATCCAGGGGAATTTCCATGAGACGTTAAACCAAAACGTTTTTTTGTAATAAATTTTCTGTTTGGGGCATAGCGCTTGAACGACTGCTCTAATTTTGATCAGATTTGGAGAAATGTTAGAACATTAAACACCTGAGTTAATTTATTAAAAGAGAGAAAACGTTTACATAGGGTAATTCCCTTAAAAACGAAAATATGTTTTTTTGAATTATGATTGTGACAGGCATGTCATATCGCTACATATCCAACAAGGAGAGACTGACATATCCAACAAGGAGACAAATCAGAATAAAACTTTAAGAATTGTTACATAACATGACCCACATATGTAAAACAGAAACTTATCTACTGAACCCAGGAGAATTCCCTGAAACCATGAAATCGGGCTATTTTGGAAATTTAGCTTTATTTTACCACCACGCTTGAAAACAAGCTTTAATTTAAAACATTTGTGGTGAAATGTTCGTAAATTTAAGACGTTTATTCTTTTTTCAACTACACATGGAAAAGAAGTTTGGTCTGATAACTATGGGACCCATGCGTTTATGCTTGCAGAAACAAAGTACCTACTCAGTGTATAAAATACATATTGTGGTTAGGGTCCCTGTAGCATGAATATATGGCATACGACATGTGTTTTACAAATAGTGGTGGTTAAACACGTGGTTGACACTCTCTAGTTCTATTTGTAATTAACCGGACCAATGGCTGCATTCTGGTACGGTCGTGTGGCCAAATGGGTAACGCGACCGATACATATAACAACCAATACAAAAACGGTCCGAGTAACGATTCCATCAAGGGTTCGAAACTTGGCTCGGTTAAAAAAATGGCTGCATTCAGGATGGTTAAGTCTTAACCGGGTTCAGTGCATTTTCCAGTTCTAACTAATTTTCTAAGTTTTACTTTTTGTCTTCAACTAATAGCCGAACTTACAACGTATATTAAAACAATAATGGGCTATTTCCTCTTATTGTTATCGTTAGCTTAGAGTCATCGCTCTTATCGACCGCGTGCAAGTGGACCAGGGCCAAACAATCCTATCATACACGCTTAGACTTTTAATTTTTTTATTATTTTTAATTTCTTTAATTTTTTTCACGTTTAAATGTCTAAACAGATCAAAATATACAAGCTAATGTTGGCAATACCGTGTACGCGTGTGACTCACGCGCAAAATTGACTATTTAAACGTCACAATAAAAATGCATTGTTTTCGAGACCAAAATTCCGGACAAGTAAGAATTCACTCGCGTGTGGAAGCTTAGGTGAGTAACGGAAGTATTATAGACTCCAGTATTCGGACGCGCCATGTGAATAATAAAAACAGTGGAAATTATGCGGATTTGGTTGTATTCTCCTATACGCCAGTTGAATAGAAAACGGTCGCGGTAAATGTTAATTAGTTTTTTATTTGAAAAAGTAAATTCTTACTTGCAGGGGTGACGTCACGTGAGTGTTTTGGCTATCGTTTTGATCACGTGATTAATACGTACGCTGTGCATTCGGTTATGTCACGTGGTACAATAAGGAGACTTTCACTTCCCGCTGTACTTCCACACGCATTTTCTTTTATACGAGATTACTGGTGTCAATTATGTGTCGAAATCACCCAACAGTGTTATTCACGTAGAAAAGTCAATAGTTATAGTGGTTTGTGTGATATTAATGTGCGATTTTTACCCCTTAAAATTCATTGCGCGACCCTTAGTTTGGGAAACACTGGTCTACTTGGTCCAAACTTCACAGATCTTGCAGAAACAAATAAACAAACGTAACAATTACAATCTTATTGTTCACGAGACACTAACCTTGCCCCGGTTTATCTGCACGAAAACGTTTCGCTCCAGTTTTTTTTTTTAAATTCAGTAAAAACATGTGACAAAGCCGTGGTCTACAGAAAAATAAGTTCAAATAATCCTGTAAATATATACATGGCCATGTTAATATATACTGACCACATCAGTGACCAGTTTCGAACCTGAAATTGTTCGACTGAAAGAAAAAGAATTAACTAACCCAGCTAATTGTCGTCATCGGGTCCCTTGCATTGACAATGTGGAATATATGTAGCATTGTAATTCCTTCTTTGTGCGTCTGATTATTAGCGTGCGCCTTGCTTGTTGTTTTAGCATGAACTAATCAGTGGTTTCACGTGATAATACGTATACTTGTGTTGAACTATATAGCCAATTAATTTGGACGTACTAGTAAGCGGTTGTATGCTGCTGTAGTTTTACTGGGTTTACAAACACAAGATTGAGCATAAACTACGAGTCTTACACGCAAAACCGGGAATTGTTACAAACCCATACCGTTCGTTACTACTGTTAAAGTGGTCGTCCCATGACAACTTAATGTTCAGTATTGAAACAAATTTGTGTGAATGAGGTGTAATATATTAACCTAATATGCACAAGTCGCCACGTCACACAAAGACTCCGACTGTGGGCACGAGTGAAGGTTACTTTGTATACACAGTATTTGCATGGGTTTTGGTACGTACGTAATCGTGGACCTATGTTACGTACACGTCGTATAGTTACGGATGAGAACGCAGTATATACCTGTGTATGGGGGATGGAAGCAATTTACGCGAATACAAGTATGAGAATGCTTTCATCCGCATTCGTACGTACGTTCTTCCCCTCGCTATGGACGTTGGTTCTTGCACGCATGCGTACGTACGTTCGCGCATACGTTTTACGGACGAAATATAAATGAAGAAACAGTCGTATTTAATGTCATTTCTGGCAACTTTAAATATTCTGCGCATCAAATCCATCAACCTTGATGTGTGCGATGCGATTTAAATGTTTTGAAAGTTTCACTTCCTGATACTTGGAATTTTCCACGTTAGCAATTCTCGTGTGAAAGGAAAACCGGCTGATTGTACAAAATGCTGGAGATTCAAGCGAAAGCTGTCGATGGAAATTTCATCGAAAAATCAGTTTTTAGAATATGCCACAAAACAATGAATTGTGTTGTGCTAACCTACTTCCTTCTACCGAAGCACCAACTATAGCATGGAAAGAACCAACGTAAATATATTCAAACACAATAGTATGGGAAACTCGACGTCATAGGTCGAAAGTACAAAAAGCTTTAAAAACGCTCTCATTACCATAATGTCCAAGTAAAAGTTGCACTGAAAGTTAATATTGCAGAGTGTGTAATGAAATAGGTGGTTGCCTAATGGAAAACAAGGTTATTTACATGAATACCATTCGAGGAGCGCATTCATCAGATGGTAAGCCGCTAAACCGAGTCCGTTTTCCATATTTTATTATTTCTATGCGCATTAACGACGTAACATTCTGATTGTATTTCGGACGTTTATAGCTTTCTTTGAGTTTGTATGTGCGCGTTTGAATACTGTAGTGCTAAAAAGCAAAAGCGAATTCTGAGTCAATTTTAATTTGTTTACTTTGTTAGAACAACCAAGCAAATGTGTTACGTCACGCACGTCGCAAATTTAATACGTCACGCATGTCGCAAATATATTACGTCACGCATGTGGCAAATATATTACGTCACGAATTTCGCAAACATATTACGTCACGAATGTCGCAAATATATTACGTCACGAATGTCGCAAATATATTACGTCACGCATGTCGTAAATATATTACGTCACGCATGTCGCAAATATATTACGTCACGCATGTCGCAAATATATTACGTCACGGATGTCGCAAATATATTACGTCACGCATGTCGCAAATATATAACGTCACGCATGGCACAAAAACGTATTACGCCACGCAAAAATCTATAGATGGCGTATAACCAATTAAGACCTCTATGCACGGGCGGATGTGACGAGTGGTACCCTCCATGAGTCATTGTTTTGAAACGAGTGTTTTGCTGAGTAACAATGGTGGTGATTCCCTAATGTCTGTTTGGTTGAAAGCAGCATGTGCTAGGCTGCGCGCTGGTGTTCTCGTTTAGCTGTAAAGTTTTGTAATAGTGGAGCAGTGCTTTGTGAAATAAAGGTGTTGACTGTGCATCTGCTAGCTGTTTTGATGAAAAAAAGATGCCGATGTACGAGGGGGGTATGGGCTAGAAATTTTTAAATAAAATTTCGGAGGGTTTTGAGTTAAGGTTGCAGAACCAAGCTTTAATTTTAAATTGTTATAAAATCTAAGACTTCCTATGTGAGGATTTTGAGTGACAGCCGTTTTTGTGAGGTCAGTTTGCATTGGAGAGATAGGGAGAATAATTAGTTGAACGCCTCCTATAATATGCGTGACGTACCTGGGTGACGTAATAATCACAAAAATGTTAGCGCTCTGCACCAACGTACGTGCTCGATGAGAATATTTCCATTAATTTCACACAAGCACCTGACTGCGTTGTATGGAGTGTTACTTCATTCCATACCCTGTGCTGCATGCATTCTGTTTGTATCTTTCCAGCTTGACTGGGTGTCGGCTAAGTGCCTTGTCTAAGGCCACATGACTAGCGACTGGTTTCCAATCTGTAGGCTGTAGGGCTACGCAGTAATCCACCGAGTTATTAAGTAATATAGATTAAATCTAGGGGATACCCACAGTGTGACTCACCAAAATACTCACTTTAAATGTGCTGACGTGGGTCTGTCACAATTTATCATGGACAGTGCCAACGTAACTTGACAAACTGCCATTCATGCTGAAACAAGCGATTAAATTGTCATTTGTTTTTCTCTTAGAACCACAAGTAGCAACTGTGCCGCCCCAATCCAACGGTAAGTCGATTTCATTGATGAATTTAATATTTGTAATAACATATTAATGTGGCAGATATTTATGAGGCTCTTGCTAGACCAATGAACACACAAGGTTTGTTTATACTGTTATGTCGATATGAAAATCTTAGATTCCATTATTTTTTAAGGAAAATCCACAAATGCATGGAGGGTAATGATTGTGATTGGAATTGGAATCGCGATGGCACTTGGTGCTGCTTCACTTGTACTTGCATTGGTAATTATACATATTGCTTTACATTGTACCACATACCACATATCCAAGTTTAGTTACCGGTGGTTAAACGTAATGCGGCTGCACAGACAAAATGCTTCCGTTTGGCTCAAACCAACAGCTGCAGTTGTGTACTTGGGCAAAACAGGACATCGCCTGAACCCAGTGGATTGATGGGTTCTACCAAACTGAAATGACATATTCCATAAAATACACTTTATTCGCGCACAATTTTCGATTATTGCGTCATTCATACAATATGAAGTAACAAACGTCATTGTTACGTGTGAATGTGTATTGTAGTCAATAATGCAATTGTGAAGATAGTCAGTAAGTGCTGGTTTATTTATTATTGATAAATTTACTGACTAAATATGGTTTGCAGAAATATGAAAATTTAAATATCAATTGTGCTATACTCATTTAATATGTTATCAAAGCAAATATCATAATAACCAGGCAAATATTATTCCTAAGTTTATTTTTCAGAAAACGGAATCAACGGCAGAATTGGATAGCGGTAAGTTGTTCTAGTAATTAATACATCACAATGGTTTATATGACCCGCGAAGTAATTTGATGCTCGTACGTCATATCCGATTGTAATATTTATTTCAGCACATGTTCAAGTGAATATGATGAACGAATCGTTAAATGAACAGCAGAAAGGTAGAATTGCATGGAATTTGTAGCCTGTTGTTACTATCCGAGTTTCGCAAAATCACGTCGAAAGGAATTATTCCAAAGAAATTATTCAAAAGTTTACGAATATATGAATAAACACTTTATTTAAAAGACAGAAAACAAAAATAACTTAAGTAAAATAATAGGATAGAATAGGATAGGGTATTTCATGTTTAACCTCGTAAATAGGGAAACCCAAGGGGGTTAACCACACGGGCAATCGTCTTATCACCTCGCGCCCACCGCCGGGTTACTAAAGCTATTGCAGTATGTTGTGTATGATTCACACATTCCTGTAATTTGACAGAACCCATTAAGCCGCTGGGCTCATGCAATGTCCGTAAAGTGCCTTGCCCAAGAACACAGACGTCTAGCTAGTGACCAGTTTCGAACCTAAAACTAAACCATCAGACTAACCAGTCGGACTAATGGATATGTCAAATTAAATAATTACCTTATTTTGAACATTCGTCCGCTTGGCTTGGTAGTTTAGTGCGTCGCATTTCAATCGAAATGTTGCAGATTCCAAACTGGTCCGCTAGCTAGTCGGTTGTGTCTTCGAGCAAGGCACTTAACGGAACATTGCCTGAACCCAGAGGATTAAAGGGTTCTACTAAATTAAAGGAATGTCTCAATCATACATAACACACTGCAATAGCTCCGGTAACCCGACAATGGGCGCAAAGCGATCTGATGATTGTGCCGTGTGGTTAACATCCCCTTGTTTTCTCATTCATGGGATAAAATATGAATATCCTGTCTTATACTTATATCTATTCATGCTAAGTGTCAAATTTTGTATAAATAACGGTTGGGGAATTTCAAATCGAATTGGTAAAAAACGTCCTGCATTTCCCGATAGTCCAAGCTTTAATATCTTCAATATATTACATCAAACTAGTTCGTATGAACCGACTGTCAGCACGAAGTAGTTTGGTGCTCGTGCGTCATATCCGATTGTAAAATACTCATTTCAGCAAATGTTTACCTGGGAGAACAAGTGAATATGATGAACGAATCGTTAAATGAACAGCAGAAAGGTAGAATTGCATGGAATTTGTAGCCTATTGTTACTATCCGAGTTTCGCAAAATCACGTCGAAAGGAATTATTCCAAAGAAATTATTCAAAAGTTTACGAATATATAAAAAATAAACACTGTATTTAAAAGACAAGAAACAAAAAAACTTAAGTAAATTAATAGGATAGAACAGGATAGGGCAATTATGTTTAACCTCGTAAATAGGAAAACCAATGGGGTTAACACACGGGCAATCATCTTATCACCTCGCGCCCACCGTCGGGTTACCGGAGCTATTGAAGTGTGTTGTGCATGATTCGCACGTTCGTGTAATTTAGCTAGAACCCATTAATCCGCTGCGTTCAGGCAATGGCCGTTAAGTGCCTTACCCAAGGACACACCGGTCTAGCCAGCGACCGATTTCGAACCTAAAAATGTTCGTCCGATAGGCGCCTCACTAAACCGCCAGGCTAACCAGCCGGACTAATGTAGTTGTCCAATTAAATAATTACCTTATTTTGAACATCCGTCCGCTTGGCTTGGTGGTTTAGTGCGTCGCATTTCAATCCAAATGTTGCAGATTTGAAACTGCTCGCTAGCTAGTAGGTTGTTTCTTTTATCTAGGCACTTAACGAACATTGCCTGAACCCATCAGATTAATGGATTCTACCAAATTAAAGAAACGTTTCAATCATATACAACACACTGCAATATCTCCGGTAACCCGACAATGGGCGCAAAGCAATCTGCTGATTATCCGTGTGGTTAACATCCCCTTGTTTTATCATTCATGGGATAAAATATGAATATCCTGTCTTATACTTATATCTATTCATGCTAAGTGTCAAATTTTGTATAAATAACGATTGGGGATTTCCCAATCGAATTGGTAAAAAACGTCCTGCATTTCCCGATAGTCCAAGCTTTAATATCTTCAATATATTACATTAAACTAGTTTGTATAAAACGACTGTCAGCACGAAGTAGTTTGGTGCTCGTGCGTCATATCTGATTGTAAAATACTCATTTCAGCAAATGTTTACCTGGGAGAACAAGTGAATATGATGAACGAATCGTTAAATGAACAGCAGAAAGGTAGAATTGCATGATATTTTTAGCTATCATGTTGTTATTGTGCGAGTTTCGCAAAATCACGTCGAAAGGAATTATTCCAAAGTTCACGAATATATGAAAACATTATGACGTCACATTCGACAACAGTCGCCCCGACCTCTTATATAGGAATATTTGGATCGAATTGAAACTTTAATATTTGTTGATATTGATAATATAGTTGGCCGAAATTAAAAGTGACATGCCACGTGCATACATATACAACACCTGTATAACCTAAACCAAAGCAAATAGAAAAAGGATTAAAGTTGAAGGAAAAATATAAAACCCCAAACCCATCTTCAACCCATTTAAAGCACAACCCCATTCAATTATAACACAACTT
>CH002105.1:1268082-1278273 GCA_000149265.1 Ciona savignyi | reverse complement strand
GTTCAAGCCCAGCCAGGGACGATTTATATTTGATGTTCAAGACAAAATGGGTTGACTACATATCATTTTGAATATAGGAACTTTCTTAGGATGTCAAAAATTTGTTTTCTACGAGTTTGCGGTCGAGCTAATACGTTAACCACCAAAGAGTTAAGATATAAGGTATCACTTGGGATCGATCGGGATGTCCAATTTAGTAGAAGTCGTTTTCCATTAAGCCATGAAGCCTGATGAAATATGAAGGGCTTCGTCTAAATCCAGTAAAAACATTCTATTTGGTGCCGTTGCAGCAATAGATTTCCCTGGTTTTAAGCGACATATATTTCCGAAAAATTTAAAATAGGGGTGAAGTGTCATTAAATTTTCCTTCAAATTGTAATGTCATGATATTTACATTTGTTTAAAGGCACCACTGGGGATCGAACCCAGGATCTCCTGTTTACTAGACAGGCGCTTTACCACTAAGCCATGGCGCCATTTGTTGCCAGTGCGCGGACCAGCTACAAACAGCGAAGATAATCTATTTGGTGACATTCTTAAAAAAAAATATCCTGGCTTTGAAAGCAATGACAATTATATACTCATTTTACAATGTTGTCACACATTTCATCTAAATAGCAGTATCAGTGGCGCAATTGCTTAGCTGATTTGGCTGTTAACCGAAAGATTACTACTTCAAATCCAGCAAGGGACGATTACCATTTGTATAAAAAATAGTATTTTAAAGTTATTTCCTGTTAAGTGGCCATCATCTATTAATGGTAAATTCAGTTTTTAACGGTTGTGTCCCGAATGTATTAAAGTAATCCTAATACGGGCAATATTAAAGGCACCACTGGGGATCGAACCCAGGATCTCCTGTTTACAAGACAGGCGCTTTACCACTAAGCCATGGCGCCTTACAGCTATATTTTGTGGAATAGATGTTAAAACAATCCAAAACTATTAAAAACCATGAAAATTGTATTTTCCGCTGGATCAGGGTCAACGACCTCATCAAACGGTGCTATGTATAAAATAAAACTACAATGTGATTTTGAAGACATCATTGTGGTACACTTGTATAAAGTTAACCATACTTCGCCTAAAATATAAAGTATTTAAAACACGTTACAATAGCGTCTCCCAAATTATTGATGTAGATGTCTCTGTGGCGCAATTGGTTAGCGCGTTCGGCTGTTAACCGAAAGGTTGCTGGTTCAAGCCCAGCCAGGGACGATTTAACTTTGATGTTTAAGACAATATGGGTTGACTACATTTCCTTTTGAATATAGGAGTTTTTTTAGGAAGTCAAACATTTATTTTCTACGAGTTTGCGGTCAAGCTAATACGTTAACCACAAAAGGGTTAAGATATAAGATATCACTTGCGATCGATCGGAATGTCCAATTTCTTAGAAGTCGTTTTCCAATAAGCCATGAAGCCCGATGAAATATGAAGCGCTTCGTCTAAAACCAGTAAAAACATTATATTTAGTGCCGTTCCAATAGCGTCTCCCAAATTTCGGTTCTAGATGTCTCTGTGGCGCAATTGGTTAGCGCGTTCGGCTGTTAACCGAAAGGTTGCTGGTTCAAGCCCAGCCAGGGGACGATTTATATTTGATGTTCAAGACAAAATGGGTTGACTACATATCATTTTGAATATAGGAACTTTCTTAGGATGTAAAAAATTTGTTTTCTACGAGTTTGCGGTCGAGCTAATACGTTAACCACCAAAGAGTTAAGATATAAGGTATCACTTGGGATCGATCGGGATGTCCAATTTAGTAGAAGTCGTTTTCCATTAAGCCATGAAGCCTGATGAAATATGAAGGGCTTCGTCTAAATCCAGTAAAAACATTCTATTTGGTGCCGTTGCAGCAATAGATTTCCCTGGTTTTAAGCGACATATATTTCCGAAAAATTTAAAATAGGGGTGAAGTGTCATTAAATTTTCCTTCAAATTGTAATGTCATGATATTTACATTTGTTTAAAGGCACCACTGGGGATCGAACCCAGGATCTCCTGTTTACTAGACAGGCGCTTTACCACTAAGCCATGGCGCCAGTTGTTGCCAGTGCGCGGACCAGCTACAAACAGCGAAGATAATCTATTTGGTGACATTCTTAAAAAAAATATCCTGGCTTTGAAAGCAATGACAATTATATACTCATTTTACAATGTTGTCACACATTTCATCTAAATAGCAGTATCAGTGGCGCAATTGCTTAGCTGATTTGGCTGTTAACCGAAAGGTTACTACTTCAAATCCAGCAAGGGACGATTACCATTTGTATAAAAAATAGTATTTTAAAGTTATTTCCTGTTAAGTGGCCATCATCTATTAATGGTAAATTCAGTTTTTAACGGTTGTGTCCCGAATGTATTAAAGTAATCCTAATACGGGCAATATTAAAGGCACCAGCTGGGGATCGAACCCAGGATCTCCTGTTTACAAGACAGGCGCTTTACCACTAAGCCATGGCGCCTTACAGCTATATTTTGTGGAATAGATGTTAAAACAATCCAAAACTATTAAAAACCATGAAAATTGTATTTTCCGCTGGATCAGGGTCAACGACCTCATCAAACGGTGCTATGTATAAAATAAAACTACAATGTGATTTTGAAGACATCATTGTGGTACACTTGTATAAAGTTAACCATCTTCGCCTAAAATATAAAGTATTTAAAACACGTTACAATAGCGTCTCCCAAATTATGGATGTAGATGTCTCTGTGGCGCAATTGGTTAGCGCGTTCGGCTGTTAACCGAAAGGTTGCTGGTTCAAGCCCAGCCAGGGACGATTTAACTTTGATGTTTAAGACAATATGGGTTGACTACATTTCCTTTTGAATATAGGAGTTTTTTTAGGAAGTCAAACATTTATTTTCTACGAGTTTGCGGTCAAGCTAATACGTTAACCACAAAAGGGTTAAGATATAAGATATCACTTGCGATCGATCGGAATGTCCAATTTCTTAGAAGTCGTTTTCCAATAAGCCATGAAGCCCGATGAAATATGAAGCGCTTCGTCTAAAACCAGTAAAAACATTATATTTAGTGCCGTTCCAATAGCGTCTCCCAAATTTCGGTTCTACATGTCTCTGTGGCGCAATTGGTTAGCGCGTTCGGCTGTTAACCGAAAGGTTGCTGGTTCAAGCCCACCCAGGGACGATTTATATTTGATGTTCAAGACAAAATGGGTTGACTACATATCATTTTGAATATAGGAACTTTCTTAGGATGTAAAAAATTTGTTTTCTACGAGTTTGCGGTCGAGCTAATACGTTAACCACCAAAGAGTTAAGATATAAGGTATCACTTGGGATCGATCGGGCTGTCCAATTTAGTAGAAGTCGTTTTCCATTAAGCCATGAAGCCTGATGAAATATGAAGGGCTTCGTCTAAATCCAGTAAAAACATTCTATTTGGTGCCGTTGCAGCAATAGATTTCCCTGGTTTTAAGCGACATATATTTCCGAAAAATTTAAAATAGGGGTGAAGTGTCATTAAATTTTCCTTCAAATTGTAATGTCATGATATTTACATTTGTTTAAAGGCACCACTGTCGATCGAACCCAGGATCTCCTGTTTACTAGACAGGCGCTTTACCACTAAGCCATGGCGCCAGTTGTTGCCAGTGCGCGGACCAGCTACAAACAGCGAAGATAATCTATTTGGTGACATTCTTATAAAAAAATATCCTTGGCTTTGAAAGCAATGACAATTATATACTCTTTTTACAATGTTGTCACACATTTCATCTAAATAGCAGTATCAGTGGCGCAATTGCTTAGCTGTTTTGGCTGTTAACCGAAAGGTTACTACTTCAAATCCAGCAAGGGACGATTACCATTTGTATAAAAAATAGTATTTTAAAGTTATTTCCTGTTAAGTGGCCATCATCTATTAATGGTAAATTCAGTTTTTAACGGTTGTGTCCCAAATGTATTAATGTAATCCTAATACGGGCAATAATAAAGGCACCACTGGGGATCGAACCCAGGATCTCCTGTTTACAAGACATTCGCTTTACCACTAAGCCATGGCGCCTTACAGCTATATTTTGTGGAATAGATGTTAAAACAATCCAAAACTATTAAAAACCATGAAAATTGTATTTTCCGCTGAATCAGGGTCTACGGCCTCATCAAACGGTGCTATGTATAAAATAAAACTACACTGTGATTTTGAAGACATCATTGTGGTACACTTGTATAAAGTTAACCATCTTCGCCTAAAATATAAAGTATTTAAAACACGTTACAATAGCGTCTCCCAAATTTCGAATGTAGATGTCTCTGTGGCGCAATTGGTTAGCGCGTTCGGCTGTTAACCGAAAGGTTGCTGGTTCAAGCCCAGCCAGGGACGATTTAACTTTGATGTTTAAAACAATATGGGTTGACTACATTTCCTTTTGAATATAGGAGTTTTTTTAGGAAGTCAAACATTTATTTTCTACGAGTTTGCGGTTAAGCTAATACGTTAACCACAAAAGGGTTAAGATACAAGATATCACTTGCGATCGATCGGAATGTCCAATTTCTTAGAAGTCGTTTTCCAATAAGCCATGAAGCCCGATGAAATATGAAGGGCTTCGTCTAAATCCAGTAAAAACATTCTATTTGGTGCCGTTCCAGCAATAGATTTCCCTGGTTTTAAGCGACATATCTTTTCGAAAAATTTAAAATAGGGGTGAAGTGTCATTAAATTTTCCTTCAAATTGTAATGTCATGATATTTACATACCCACAAAATACTTTTGTTTAAAGGCACCACTGGGGATCGAACCCAGGATCTCCTGTGTACTAGACAGGTGCTTTACCACTAAGCCATGGCGCAAGCTGTATGTCAGTGCGCCGAACCAGCAACAAACAGCGAAGATAATCTATTTGGTGACATTCTTATAAAAAAATATCCTGATTTTGAAAGCAATGACAATTATATACTCTTTTTACAATGTTGTCACACATTTCATCTAAATAGCAGTATCAGTGGCGCAATTGCTTAGCTGTTTTGGCTGTTAACCGAAAGGTTACTACTTCAAATCCAGCAAGGGACGATTATCATTTGTATAAAAAATAGTATTTTAAAGTTATTTCCTGTTTAGTGGCCATCATCTATTAATGGTAAATTCAGTTTTTAACGGTTGTGTCCCAAATGTATTAAAGTAATCCTAATACGGGCAATATTAAAGGCACCACTGGGGATCGTAGCCAGGATCTCCTGTTTACAAGACAGGCGCTTTACCACTAAGCCATGGCGCCTTACAGCTATATTTTGTGGAATAGATGTTAAAACAATCCAAAACTATTAAAAACCATGAAAATTGTATTTTCCGCTGGATCAGGGTCAACGACCTCATCAAACGGTGCTATGTATAAAATAAAACTACAATGTGATTTTGAAGACATCATTGTGGTACACTTGTATAAAGTTAACCATCTTCGCCTAAAATATAAAGTATTTAAAACACGTTACAATAGCGTCTCCCAAATTATGGATGTAGATGTCTCTGTGGCGCAATTTGTTTAGCGCGTTCGGCTGTTAACCGAAAGGTTGCTGGTTCAAGCCCAGCCAGGGACGATTTAACTTTGATGTTTAAGACAATATGGGTTGACTACATTTCCTTTTGAATATAGGAGTTTTTTTAGGAAGTCAAACATTTATTTTCTACGAGTTTGCGGTCAAGCTAATACGTTAACCACAAAAGGGTTAAGATATAAGATATCACTTGCGATCGATCGGAATGTCCAATTTCTTAGAAGTCGTTTTCCAATAAGCCATGAAGCCCGATGAAATATGAAGCGCTTCGTCTAAAACCAGTAAAAACATTATATTTAGTGCCGTTCCAATAGCGTCTCCCAAATTTCGGTTCTAGATGTCTCTGTGGCGCAATTGGTTAGCGCGTTCGGCTGTTAACCGAAAGGTTGCTGGTTCAAGCCCAGCCAGGGACGATTTATATTTGATGTTCAAGACAAAATGGGTTGACTACATATCATTTTGAATATAGGAACTTTCTTAGGATGTAAAAAATTTGTTTTCTACGAGTTTGCGGTCGAGCTAATACGTTAACCACCAAAGAGTTAAGATATAAGGTATCACTTGGGATCGATCGGGATGTCCAATTTAGTAGAAGTCGTTTTCCATTAAGCCATGAAGCCTGATGAAATATGAAGGGCTTCGTCTAAATCCAGTAAAAACATTCTATTTGGTGCCGTTGCAGCAATAGATTTCCCTGGTTTTAAGCGACATATATTTCCGAAAAATTTAAAATAGGGGTGAAGTGTCATTAAATTTTCCTTCAAATTGTAATGTCATGATATTTACATACCCACAAAATACTTTTGTTTAAAGGCACCACTGGGGATCGAACCCAGGATCTCCTGTGTACTAGACAGGCGCTTTACCACTAAGCCATGGCGCAAGCTGTTGTCAGTGCGCGAACCAGCAACAAACAGCGAAGATAATCTATTTGGTGACATTCTTATAAAAAAATATCCTGGTTTTGAAAGCAATGACAATTATATACTCTTTTTACAATGTTGTCACACATTTCATCTAAATAGCAGTATTAGTGGCGCAATTGCTTAGCTGTTTTGGCTGTTAAGCGAAAGGTTACTACTTCAAATCCAGCAAGGGACGATTACCATTTGTATAAAAAATAGTATTTTAAAGTTATTTCCTGTTTAGTGGCCATCATCTATTAATGGTAAATTCAGTTTTTAACGGTTGTGTCCCAAATGTATTAAAGTAATCCTAATACGGGCAATATTAAAGGCACCACTGGGGATCGTAGCCACGATCTCCTGTTTACAAGACAGGCGCTTTACCACTAAGCCATGGCGCCTTACAGCTATATTTTGTGGAATAGATGTTAAAACAATCCAAAACTATTAAAAACCATGAAAATTGTATTTTCCGCTGGATCAGGGTCAACGACCTCATCAAACGGTGCTATGTATAAAATAAAACTACAATGTGATTTTGAAGACATCATTGTGGTACACTTGTATAAAGTTAACCATCTTCGCCTAAAATATAAAGTATTTAAAACACGTTACAATAGCGTCTCCCAAATTATGGATGTAGATGTCTCTGTGGCGCAATTGGTTAGCGCGTTCGGCTGTTAACCGAAAGGTTGCTGGTTCAAGCCCAGCCAGGGACGATTTAACTTTGATGTTTAAGACAATATGGGTTGACTACATTTCCTTTTGAATATAGGAGTTTTTTTAGGAAGTCAAACATTTATTTTCTACGAGTTTGCGGTCAAGCTAATACGTTAACCACAAAAGGGTTAAGATATAAGATATCACTTGCGATCGATCGGAATGTCCAATTTCTTAGAAGTCGTTTTCCAATAAGCCATGAAGCCCGATGAAATATGAAGCGCTTCGTCTAAAACCAGTAAAAACATTATATTTAGTGCCGTTCCAATAGCGTCTCCCAAATTTCGGTTCTAGATGTCTCTGTGGCGCAATTGGTTAGCGCGTTGGGCTGTTAACCGAAAGGTTGCTGGTTCAAGCCCAGCCAGGGACGTTTTATATTTGATGTTCAAGACAAAATGGGTTGACTACATATCCTTTTGAATATAGGAATTTCCTTAGGATGTCAAAAATTTGTTTTCTACGAGTTTGCGGTCGAGCTAATACGTTAACCACCAAAGAGTTAAGATATAAGGTATCACTTGGGATCGATCGGGATGTCCAATTTAGTAGAAGTCGTTTTCCATTAAGCCATGAAGCCTGATGAAATATGAAGGGCTTCGTCTAAATCCAGTAAAAACATTCTATTTGGTGCCGTTCCAGCAATAGATTTCCCTGGTTTTAAGCGACATATATTTCAGAAAAATTTAAAATAGGGGTGAAGTGTCATTAAATTTTCCTTCAAATTGTAATGTCATGATATTTACATTTGTTTAAAGGCACCACTGGGGATCGAACCCAGGATCTCCTGTTAACTAGACAGGCGCTTTACTACTAAGCCATGGCGCCAGTTGTTGCCAGTGCGCGGACCAGCTACAAACAGCGAAGATAATCTATTTGGTGACATTCTTGTAAAAAAATATCCTGGCTTTGAAAGCAATGACAATTATATACTCTTTTTACAATGTTGTCACACATTTCATCTAAATAGCAGTATCAGTGGCGCAATTGCTTAGCTGTTTTGGCTGTTAACCGAAAGGTTACTACTTTAAATCCAGCAAGGGACGATTACCATTTGTATAAAAAATAGTATTTTAAAGTTATTTCCTGTTAAGTGGCCATTATCTATTAATGGTAAATTCAGTTTTTAACGGTTGTGTCCCAAATGTATTAATGTAATCCTAATACGGGCAATAATAAAGGCACCACTGGGGATCGAACCCAGGATCTCCTGTTTACAAGACATTCGCTTTACCACTAAGCCATGGCGCCTTACAGCTATATTTTGTGGAATAGATGTTAAAACAATCCAAAACTATTAAAAACCATGAAAATTGTATTTTCCGCTGGATCAGGGTCTACGCCCTCATCAAACGGTGCTATGTATAAAATAAAACTACAATGTGATTTTGAAGACATCATTGTGGTACACTTGTATAAAGTTAACCATCTTCGCCTAAAATATAAAGTATTTAAAACACGTTACAATAGCGTCTCCCAAATTTCGAATGTATAGATGTCTCTGTGGCGCAATTGGTTAGCGCGTTCGGCTGTTAACCGAAAGGTTGCTGGTTCAAGCCCAGCCAGGGACGATTTAACTTTGATGTTTAAGACAATATGGGTTGACTACATTTCCTTTTGAATATAGGAATTTTTTTAGGAAGTCAAACATTTATTTTCTACGAGTTTGCGGTCAAGCTAATACGTTAACCACAAAAGGGTTAAGATATAAGATATCACTTGCGATCGATCGGAATGTCAAATTTCTTAGAAGTCGTTTTCCAATAAGCCATGAAGCCCGATGAAATATGAAGCGCTTCGTCTAAAACCAGTAAAAACATTATATTTAGTGCCGTTCCAATAGCGTCTCCCAAATTTCGGTTCTAGATGTCTCTGTGGCGCAATTGGTTAGCGCGTTGGGCTGTTAACCGAAAGGTTGCTGGTTCAATCGCAGCCAGGGACGATTTATATTTGATGTTCAAGACAAAACGGGTTGACTACATATCCTTTTGAATATAGGAACTTTCTTAGGATGTCAAAAATTTGTTTTCTACGAGTTTGCGGTCAAGCTAATACGTTAACCACCAAAGAGTTAAGATATAAGGTATCACTTGGGATCGATCGGGATGTCCAATTTAGTAGAAGTCGTTTTCCATTAAGCCATGAAGCCTGATGATATATGAAGGGCTTCGTCTAAATCCAGTAAAAACATTCTATTTGGTGCCTTTCCTGCAATAGATTTCCCTGGTTTTAAGCGACATATATTTCAGAAAAATTTAAAATAGGGGTGAAGTGTCATTAAATTTTCCTTCAAATTGTAATGTCATGATATTTACATTTGTTTAAAGGCACCACTGGTGATCGAACCCAGGATCTCCTGTTTACTAGACAGGCGCTTTACTACTAAGCCATGGCGCCAGTTGTTGCCAGTGCGCGGACCAGCTACAAACAGCGAAGATAATCTATTTGGTGACATTCTTGTAAAAAAATATCCTGGCTTTGAAAGCAATGACAATTATATACTCTTTTTACAATGTTGTCACACATTTCATCTAAATAGCAGTATCAGTGGCGCAATTGCTTAGCTGTTTTGGCTGTTAACCGAAAGGTTACTACTTTAAATCCAGCAAGGGACGATTACCATTTGTATAAAAAATAGTATTTTAAAGTTATTTCCTGTTAAGTGGCCATCATCTATTAATGGTAAATTCAGTTTTTAACGGTTGTGTCCCAAATGTATTAAAGTAATCCTAATACGGGCAATAATAAAGGCACCACTGGGGATCGAACCCAGGATCTCCTGTTTACAAGACAGGCGCTTTACCACTAAGCCATGGCGCCTTACAGCTATATTTTGTGGAATAGATGTTAAAACAATCCAAAACTATTAAAAACCATGAAAATTGTATTTTCCGCTTGATCAGGGTCTACGACCTCATCAAACGGTGCTATGTATAAAATAAAACTACAATGTGATTTTGAAGACATCATTGTGGTACACTTGTATAAAGTTAACCATCTTCGCCTAAAATATAAAGTATTTAAAACACGTTACAATAGCGTC
>CH002105.1:1221584-1254099 GCA_000149265.1 Ciona savignyi | reverse complement strand
AAATAAAACTACAATGTATTTTGAAGACATCATTGTGGTACACTTGTATAAAGTTAACCATCTTCGCCTAAAATATCTCGCTATTGGTGGAACACGTTACAATAGCGTCTCCCAAATTTCGATTGTAGATGTCTCTGTGGCGCAATTGGTTAGCGCGTTCGGCTGTTAACCGAAAGGTTGCTGGTTCAAGCCCAGCCAGGGACGATTTATATTTTATGTTCAAGACAAAATGGGTTGACTACATATCCTTTTGAATATGGGAATTTTTTTAGGAAGTCAAAAATGTATTTTTCTACGAGTTTGCGGTCAAGCTAATACGTTAACCACAAAAGAGTTAAGATATAAGGTATCACTTGGGATCAATCGGGATGTCCAATTTACTAGAAGTCGTTTTCCATTAAGCCATGAAGCCTGATGGAATATGAAGCGCTTCGTCTAAAACCAGTAAAAACATTATATGTAGTGCCGTTCCAATAGCGTCTCCCAGATTTTGATTCTAGATGTCTCTGTGGCGCAATTGGTTAGCGCGTTCGGCTGTTAACCGAAAGGTTGCTGGTTCAAGCCCAGCCAGGGACGATTTAACTTTGATGTTTAAGACAATATGGGTTGACTACATATCCTTTTGAATGTGGGAATTTTTTTAGAAGTCAAAAATGTATTTTTCTACGAGTTTGCGGTCAAGCTAATACGTTAACCACAAAAGAGTTAAGTTATAAGATATCACCTGCGATCGATCGGGATGTCCAATTTCTTAGAAGTCGTTTTCCAATAAGCCACGAAGCCCGATGAAATATGAAGCGCTTTGTCTAAAACCAGTAATAACAATCTATTTGGTGCCGTTCCAGCAATAGATTTCCCTGGTTTTAAGCGACATATCTTTCAGAAAAATTTAAAATAGGGGTGAAATGTCATTAAATTTTCCTTAAAATTGTAATGTCATGATATTTACATACCCACAAAATACTTTTGTTTAAAGGCACCACTGGGGATCGAACCCAGGATCTCCTGTTTACTAGACAGGGGCTTTACCACTAAGCCATGGCGCCAGCTGTTGACAGTGCGCGAACCAGCAACAAACAGCGAAGATAATCTATTTGGTGACATTCTTATAAAAAAATATCCTGGTTTTGAAAGCAATGACAAATATATACTCTTTTTACAATGTTGTCACACATTTCATCTAAATAGCAGTATCAGTGGCGCAATTGCTTAGCTGTTTTGGCTGTTAACCGAAAGGTTACTACTTCAAATCCAGCAAGGGACGATTACCATTTGCATAAAAAAAAGTATTTTAAAGTTATTTACCGTTAAGTGGCCATCATCTATTAATGTCAAATTTAGTCTTTAACGGTTGTGTCCCAAATGTATTAAAGTAATCCTAATACGGGTAATAATAAAGGCACCACTGGGGATCGAACCCAGAATCTCCTGTTTACAAGACAGGCGCTTTACCACTAAGCCATGTAGCCTTACAGCTATACTTTGTGGAATAGATGTTAAAACAATCCAAAACTATTAAAAACCATGAAAATTGTATTTTCCGCTGGATCAAGGTCTACGACCTCACCAAACGGTGCTATGTATAAAATAAAACTACAATGTGATTTTGAAGACATCATTGTGGTACACTTGTATAAAGTTAACCATCTTCGCCTAAAATATAAAGTATTTAAAACACGTTACAATAGCGTCTCCCAAATTTCGATTGTAGATGTCTCTGTGGCGCAATTGGTTAGCGCGTTCGGCTGTTAACCGAAAGGTTGCTGGTTCAAGCCCAGCCAGGGACGATTTATATTTTATGTTCAAGACAAAATGGGTTGACTACATATCCTTTTGAATATGGGAATTTTTTTAGGAAGTCAAAAATGTATTTTTCTACGAGTTTGCGGTCAAGCTAATACGTTAACCACAAAAGAGTTAAAAGTCGTTTTCCAATAAGCCACGAAGCCCGATGAAATATGAAGCGCTTCGTCCAAAACCAGTAAAAACAATCTATTTGGTGCCGTTCCAGCAATAGATTTCCCTGGTTTTAAGCGACATATCTTTCAGAAAAATTTAATATAGGGGTGAAGTGTCATTAAATTTTCCTTCAAATTGTAATGTCATGATATTTACATACCCACAAAATACTTTTGTTTAAAGGCACCACTGGGGATCGAACCCAGGATCTCCTGTTTACTAGACAGGCGCTTTACCACTAAGCCATGGCGCCAGCTGTTGACCGTGCGCGGACCAGATCGAATCCAGGATCTCCTGTTTACTAGACAGGCGCTTTACCACTAAGCCATGGCGCCAGCTGTTGACCGTGCGCGGACCAGCTACAAACAGCGAAGATATTCTATTTGGTGACATTCTTATAAAAAAATATCCTGGTTTTGAAAACAATGACAACTAGAGAGTGTCAACCACGTGTTTAACCACCACTATATGTAAAACACATGTCATATGCCATAATTTTATACTACAGGGTCCCTAACCACAATTTGTATTTTATACACTGAATATGTACTTTGTTTCTGCAAGCATAAACGCATGGGTCCCATAGTTATTAGACCAAACTTCTTTTCCATGTGTAATTGAGAGAATAAACGTCTTAAATTTACGAACATTTCACCACAAATGTTTTAAATTAAAGCTTGTTTTCAAGCGTGGTGGTAAAATAAAGCTAAATTTCCAAAATAGCCCGATTTCATGCTTTCAGGGAATTCCTATGGGATTAGGAAATAAGTTTCTGTTTTACATATGTGGGTCATGTTATGTAACAATTCTTAAAGTTTTTTTTAGTTTTGTCAACTCCTTGTTGGATATGTCAGTGCGATATGGCATGCCTGTCACAATCACAATTCAAGAACATATTTTCGTTTTTAAGGGAATTACCCTAAGTAAATGTTTTCTTTGTTTTAGTTAATTGACTCAGAGTGTTTAATGGTCCAACATTTCACCAAATCTAATCAAAATTAGAGCAGCCGTTGAAGCGCTATACCCCAAAAAGATAATTTATTAGAAAAAACTTTTTAGTTTTTAACGTCTAAGGGGAATTCCCCTGGATTCATTACCCAACATTATAGTTTCTGCATATCTAGACCATGTTCTCTTAAAAATGTCAAATTTCTTATTGCCATTCCATTAATTTTTCTGGTAGATGTCGGGGCGCCATGCCATGCAAATTGCTATCATGATTTGAGAAAAAATCTTAGTTTTTAGGGTATTTCATTAGGTAATCTTTTTTATTTGTTTTAAGTGTTAAATCAGTCACTATTGCACTTACATTCTACCAAATCTGATTAAAATTGAAGAATCTGTTCAAGCGCTAACCCGTAAAAAGCTATTTTTTTCAGAAAAAATACCGTTTTGGTTTTTAAGGTCTCAGGGGAATTCCCATAAATTCATCACCCACAATTTTAATTTCTGCTTATCTAGACCATGTTGTCTAACAAATGTTAAATTTTATTCGCGATTCCATTACTTCTTTTGGTAAATGTCGGGGTGAAATGGCATGCTTGTCACAATCCTGATTTAGGAACAAAATCCTATTTTTTTGGGTATTTCCCAAGGGAAATTTTTTATTTTCTTTAGGTGTTAAATAAGTGCCTAATTACTTACATTTCAAAAAAATTGATTAAAATTGGAGCAGCTGTTCAAGCGCTATGCCCGAAAAAGCTAAAAAAATTAGAAAAAAATACCGTTTAGGTTTTTAACGTATCAAGGAAATTCCCCTGGATTTATTACCCAAAATTTTAGTTTGTGCATATCTAGACCATCTGGTCTAACCATTGACAAAGTTTCATTGGGATTCCATTATCCCTTCTGTTAGATGTTGGAGCCACAATCCATGCCTGACACAATCTTGCTTTAGAAATATATCTTTATTTTTAGGGTATTTTCCTAGGTAAATATTTTGTTTCTTCTAATTGGTAACGCAATGGCTAACACACTACTATTTTACCAAATTTGATAAAAATTGGAGCAGCCGTTCATGCGCTATGCCCAAAAAAGCTAAAATTTTTGAAAAAAATACCGTTTTGGTTTTTCACCTCCCAGGGGAATTCCCCTAGGTATATTACCCAAAATTTCGGTTTCTGCTCATCTAGACCATGTGGTCTAACAAATGACTACGTTTCATTGCGATTCGACTATCCCCTTCCAGTAGATGTCGGAGCCCCAAGCCCATACCCTGTCAAGCGTTTGACGAAAAAAAAAAAAAAAAAAAAACGGACCAAAAACGAATATGTGTCCCATTTTTTCAAATGGGACCCCATAATTATATACCCTGTTTACAATGTTGTCACAAATTTCATCTAAATTGCAGTATCAGTGGCGCAATTGTTTAGCTGTTTTGGCTGTTAACCGAAAGGTTACTACTTCAAATCCAGCAAGGGACGATTACCATTTGTATCAAAAATAGTATTTTAAAGTTATTTCCTGTTAAGTGGCCATCATCTATTAATGTCAAATTTAGTTTTTAACGGTTGTGTCCCAAATGTATTAAAGTAATCCTAATACGGGTAATAACAAAGGCACCACTGGGGATCGAACCCAGGATCTCCTGTTTACAAGACAGGCGCTTTACCACTAAGCCACGTAGCCTTACAGCTATATTTTGTGGAATAGTTGTTAAAACAATCCAAAACTAGAGAGTGTCAACCACGTGTTTTAAAACCACTATTTGTAAAACACATTTTGTATGACATATATATATGCGAGCTGGGTCCCTAACCACAATTTGTATTTTATACACCGGGTTAGTAGTTTGTTTCTGCAAGCATAAACACATGGGTCCCTGAGGTAACAATCCGATCTTGTTTTAAATGTTCATTACACAATATATGTTATTGTCAGATATGTGCACGTCAGATCCATGTTATGTAACATTCCTGAAAGTTTTAACCGGACTGTCCTAGTTTTGTTTCTGCAAGCATAAACGCATGGGTCCCAAAGTTATTAAACCAAACTTCTTTTTCCATGTGTAGTTAAAAAAAGAATAAGCGTGTTAGATTTAGAAACAGTTTACCACAAAGGTTTTAAATTTAAGCCTCTTGTCAAGCGCTTTGGTAAAAGGGAGGCAAATTCCCAGAACAACCCGATTGAGTTTTTCTTTTATCGGGAAATTCCCCTGGGTTTAGTACATAAATTTCTGCTTAACATATCTAAGTTATGTTATCTAAGTTGGATGTTTGTTAGATAATCTAATTCTATTTCAAGGCCGTTCAAGCGTTATGCCCAAAAAAGCTAATTTAAAAAAAATCCGATTTGTTTTTTTTTTACCTCCCAGGCGAATTCCCCTGGGTATATTACCCAAAATTTTGGTTTCTGCATATCTATACCATGGTGTGTAACATATACCAAAGTTTCATTGTAATTCCATTGCCCTTTCTGGTAGATGTCGGTGCCACAACCCACGCCTGTCACAATCATGATTTGAAAACAAAATCTTATTTTTAGGGTATTTCCCTAGGTAATTTTTTTAATTCTTTCAAGTGTTAGATCCTTGGCTAATGCACTTACAGTTTACCAAATTGAAATGAAATTGGAGTAGCCGTTTAAGCGCTCTGCCCAAAAAAGCTCTTTTTTTTAAAAAAAATACCGTTTTGGTTTTTCACCTACCAGGGAAATTCCCCTGAGTATATTACCCAATAATATTGGTTTCTGCATATCTAGACCATGTTGTCTAACAAATGACAAAGTTTTATTGCAATTCCATTACTCCTTCTGGTAGATGTCGGTGCCACAACCAATGCCTGCCACAATCATGATTTGAAAACAAAATCTTATTTTTAGGGTATTTCCCTGGGTAATTTTTTTAATTCTTATAAATGGTATATCAGTGGCTGATGCCCTTACAGTTTACCAAATTTAATTAAAATTGGATTAGCCGTTCAAGCGCTATGCCCAAGAAAGCTATTTTTTTTAAAAAAGATACCGTTTTGGTTTTTTACCTCCCAGGGGAATTCCCCTCAGTATATTCCGCAAAATTTTGATTCGTGCACATCTAGACCATGTGATCTAACACACGACAAAGTTTTATTGCGATTCCATTACCCTTCTGGTAGATGTCGTTGCCATAAGCCATGCCTGTCAAGCGTTTGACGAAAAAAAAAAGAAAAAAAAAAAAAAAAGAAAAAAAAACGGACAAAAACAATATGTGTCCCATTTTTCCAAATGGGACCCATAACTATTAAAAACCATGAAAATTGTATTTTCCGCTGGATCAAGGTCTACGACGTCACCAAACGGTGCTATGTATAAAATAAAACTACAATGTGATTTTGAAGACATCATTGTGGTACACTTGTATAAAGTTAACCATCTTCGCCTAAAATATAAAGTATTTAAAACACGTTACAATAGCGTCTCCCAAATTTCGATTGTAGATGTCTCTGTGGCGCAATTGGTTAGCGCGTTCGGCTGTTAACCGAAAGGTTGCTGGGTCCAAGCCCAGCCAGGGACGATTTCACTTTGATGTTTAAGACACTATGGGTTGACTACATATCCTATTTGAATATGGAAATTTTTTTAGAAGTCAAAAATTTATTTTCTACGAGTTTGCGGCCAAGCTAATACGTTAACCAAAAAAGAGTTAAGATATAAGATATCACCTGCGATCGATCGGGATGTCCAATTTCTTAAAAGTAGTTTTCCAATAAGCCACGAAGCCCGATGAAATATAAAGCGCTTCGTCTAAAACCAGTAAAAACAATCTATTTGGTTGCGTTCCTGCAATAGATTTCCCTGGTTTTAAGCGACATATCTTTCAGAAAAATTTAAAATAGGGGTGAAGTGTCATTAAATTTTTCTTCAAATTGTAATGTCATGATATTTTCATACCCACAAAATACTTTTGTTTAAAGGCACCACTGGGGATCGAACCCAGGATCTCCTGTTTACTAGACAGGCACTTTACCACTAAGCCATGGCGCCAGCTGTTGTCCGAGCGCGGACCAGCTACAAACAGCGAAGATAATCTATTTGGTGACATTCTTATAAAAAAAATATCCTGCTTTTGAAAGCAATGACAATTATATACCCTGTTTACAATGTTGTCACACATTTCATCTAAATAGCAGTATCAGTGGTGCAATTGTTTAGCTGTTTTGGCTGTTAACCGAAAGGTTACTACTTCAAATCCAGCAAGGGACGATTACCATTTGTATAAAAAATAGTATTTTAAAGTTATTTCCTGTTAAGTGGCCATCATCTATTAATGTCAAATTTAGTTTTTAACGGTTGTGTCCCAAATGTATTAAAGTAATTCTAATACGGGTAATAACAAAGGCACCACTGGGGATCGAACCCAGGATCTCCTGTTTACAAGACCGGCGCTTTACCACTAAGCCATGTAGCCTTACAGCTATATTTTGTGGAATACTTGTTAAAACAATCCAAAACTATTAAAAACCATGAAAATTGTATTTTCCGCTGGATCAAGGTCTACGACCTCACCAAACGGTGCTATGTATAAAATAAAACTACAATGTGATTTTGAAGACATCATTGTGGTACACTTGTATAAAGTTAACCATCTTCGCCTAAAATATAAAGTATTTAAAACACGTTACAATAGCGTCTTCCAAATTTTGATTGTAGATGTCTCTGTGGCGCAATTGGTTAGCGCGTTCGGCTGTTAACCGAAAGGTTGCTGGTCCAAGCCCAGCCAGGGACGATTTCACTTTGATGTTTAAGACACTATGGGTTGACTACATATCCTATTTGAATATGGAAATTTTTTTAGAAGTCAAAAATTTATTTTCTACGAGTTTGCGGCCAAGCTAATACGTTAACCAAAAAAGAGTTAAGATATAAGATATCACCTGCGATCGATCGGGATGTCCAATTTCTTAAAAGTAGATTTCCAATAAGCCACGAAGCCCGATGAAATATAAAGCGCTTCGTCTAAAACCAGTAAAAACAATCTATTTGGTTGCGTTCCTGCAATAGATTTCCCTGGTTTTAAGCGACATATCTTTCAGAAAAATTTAAAATAGGGGTGAAGTGTCATTAAATTTTCCTTCAAATTGTAATGTCATGATATTTTCATACCCACAAAATACTTTTGTTTAAAGGCACCACTGGGGATCGAACCCAGGATCTCCTGTTTACTAGACAGGCGCTTTACCACTAAGCCATGGCGCCAGCTGTTGTCCGAGCGCGGACCAGCTACAAACAGCGAAGATAATCTATTTGGTGACATTCTTATAAAAAAAATATCCTGCTTTTGAAAGCAATGACAATTATATACCCTGTTTACAATGTTGTCACACATTTCATCTAAATAGCAGTATCAGTGGTGCAATTGTTTAGCTGTTTTGGCTGTTAACCGAAAGGTTACTACTTCAAATCCAGCAAGGGACGATTACCATTTGTATAAAAAATAGTATTTTAAAGTTATTTCCTGTTAAGTGGCCATCATCTATTAATGTCAAATTTAGTTTTTAACGGTTGTGTCCCAAATGTATTAAAGTAATTCTAATACGGGTAATAACAAAGGCACCACTGGGGATCGAACCCAGGATCTCCTGTTTACAAGACAGGCGCTTTACCACTAAGCCATGTAGCCTTACAGCTATATTTTGTGGAATACTTGTTAAAACAATCCAAAACTATTAAAAACCATGAAAATTGTATTTTCCGCTGGATCAAGGTCTACGACCTCACCAAACGGGTGCTATGTATAAAATAAAACTACAATGTGATTTTGAAGACATCATTGTGGTACACTTGTATAAAGTTAACCATCTTCGCCTAAAATATAAAGTATTTAAAACACGATACAATAGCGTCTTCCAAATTTTGATTGTAGATGTCTCTGTGGCGCAATTGGATAGCGCGTTCGGCTGTTAACCGAAAGGTTGCTGGTTCAAGCCCAGCCAGGGACGATTTAACTTTGATGTTTAAGACAATATGGATTGACTACATATCCTTTTGAAAATGGGATTTTTTTTAGGAAGTCAAAAATTTATTTTCTACGAGTTTGCGGCCAAGCTAATACGTTAACCACAAAAGAGTTATGGTATAAGATATCACCTGCAATCGATCGGGATGTCCAATTTCTTAGAAGTCGTTCTCCAATAAGCCACGAAGCCCGATGAAATATGAAGCGCTTCGTCTAAAACCAGTAAAAACAATCTATTTGGTGCCGTTCCAGCAATAGATTTCCCTGGTTTTAAGCGACATATCTTTCAGAAAAATTTAAAATAGGGGTGAAGTGTCATTAAATTTTCCTTCAAATTGTAATGTCATGTTATTTACATACCCACAAAATACTTTTGTTTAAAGGCACCACTGGGGATCGAACCCAGGATCTCCTGGTTACTAGACAGGCGCTTTACCACTAAGCCATGGCGCCAGCTGTTGACCGTGCGCGGACCAGCTACAAACAGCGAAGATATTCTATTTGGTGACATTCTTATAAAAAAAATATCCTGGTTTTGAAAACAATGACAATTATATACCCTGTTTACAATGTTGTCACACATTTCATCTAAATAGCAGTATCAGTGGCGCAATTGTTTAGCTGTTTTGGCTGTTAACCGAAAGGTTACTACTTCAAATCCAGCAAGGGACGATTACCATTTGTATAAAAAATAGTATTTTAAAGTTATTTCCAGTTAATTGGCCATCATCTATTAATGTCAAATTTAGTTTTTAACGGTTGTGTCCCGAATGTATTAAAGTAATCCTAATACGGGTAATAACAAAGGCACCACTTGGGATCGAACCCAGGATCTCCTGTTTACAAGACAGGCGCTTTACCACTAAGCCATGTAGCCTTACAGCTATATTTTGTGGAATACTTGTTAAAACAATCCAAAACTATTAAAAACCAAGAAAATTGTATTTTCCGCTGGATCAAGGTCTACGACCTCACCAAACGGTGCTATGTATAAAATAAAACTACAATGTGATTTTGAAGACATCATTGTGGTACACTTGTATAAAGTTAACCATCTTCGCCTAAAATATAAAGTATTTAAAACACGTTACAATAGCGTCTCCCAAATTTCGATTGTAGATGTCTCTGTGGCGCAATTGGTTAGCGCGTTCGGCTGTTAACCGAAAGGTTGCTGGGTCAAGCCCAGCCAGTGACGATTTAACTTTGATGTTTAAGACAATATGGGTTGACTACATATCCTATTTGAATATGGGAATTTTTTTAGGAAGTCAAAAATTTATTTTCCGCGAGTTTGCGGTCGAACTAATACGTTAACCACCAAAGAGTTAAGATATAACGTATCACTTGGGATCAATCGGGATGTCCAATTTACTAGAAGTCGTTTTCCATTAAGCCATGAAGTCTGATGGAATATGAAGCGCTTCGTCTAAAACCAATAAAAACAATCTATTTGGTGCCGTTCCAATAGCGTCTCCCAAATTTTGATTCTAGATGTCTCTGTTCAAGCCCAGCCAGGGACGATTTGTATTTGATGTTCAAGACAAAATGGTTTGACTACATATCCTTTTGAATATAGGAATTTTCTTAGGATGTAAAAAATTTGTTTTCTACGAGTTTGCGGTCGAGCTAATACGTTAACCACCAAAGAGTTAAGATATAAGGTATCACTTGGGATCGATCGTAATATTCAATTTACTAGAAGTCCTTTTCCATTAAGCCATAAAGCCGTATAAAATATGAACCAATTCGGTTAAAACCAGCGAAGACAATTTATTTGCTAACGTTGGAGTAATAAATTTTCGTTGTCCTAAACAATCTGTTAAATAAGTAGTATCGCCTGCTTTAATCTAAACTATGAACATATTGCGTATACTGTGTTTCTTTAAAATGTACGACAATAACTCCTGTTAAGAAGTGTTAAGGTGTATTTTTATATTAAAGTTTACTAAAAAAAGTTGCGTTATAAGACACAGAAATATATATGGCAGAAGAACATATCGATATAGGCAATTTATAACGATATTTGCGAAAAATAATGGCGCAAATAGGAGGGTGCTAATGTCGTTCAAGACGTGTGGGGAAAGGCTAGAGATAATTTGCTTGGAAGCGCGTGTCAACTCATAAGTACCAGAACCAATTGCGGAATGTGTTTGTGGAATTTATCCACAATTAAACGAACCATAGACAGCAGGAAACTTTGTTTTATGCATAGGGCTAAAAAGACGGTTGAAAAAACAAAGCTAATACCATGCACTGAATAACTTTTTGTGCCTGTTTCGAAGAACGGACGATATGAACGTCTTTTTGGATATGAACGTCTTTTTTGGACGATATGAACGTCTTTTTCAAACGTTAAGCCAACAGCAATTAATAGAGAAACCTTATACAAAATTTTACATTTTGGCCTTACAGCGGCCGAACAAACGTGGTAAAGAATATCTTTAAGTTATGAATCAACCACGATCACCACTTATATAAATAATAGGATAACAAACATAATGATTGATTGACATGAATCGCCAGAACCAAAAAAGGGCATATAAAGACAAAGCTGTAATTGTACAATAACAATGGGTATTATAAAAAAGAACGACTAGTTTTATATCAGCAAATTGTGGAGTAATGTGTGTGTTGGAGAATGTGGTAGGAATGAATTAGAATGTAAGAAAATAATGAGGTATTGATTAATGTTTCATTAGTTATATTTTCATATATTGAAGAATTTTAGGAACATAGCGCAGAATATATCTTTAATTCCTTTAAAGACGACTTTTGAAGAGGTGGCGTTTTGAAGAATATCGGAGTTCTATATATGTCGGGCAGGAGCCCTTTGTAAACGACCTTTGGTTTCGAAATATGTTTAACACAACTTAACAATTTTTACATTTTAAGCCACGTGATCGATTCTATTGTTACTCAACAAGAGTGGTTCTTGCATTTTTTCGTCGAATTTGTACGGCCGCGATATACCGCTAGAAGTCGGTATTGCGACCAGAATCGGATGTCCCGTTCGCAGACAATGCGTCGGCATGTCATCGCTTGGATTTATGACGTCGGGGAGTTTATATGGTGTAGTCACAAACGATGTGCGATTGTCGATGGTCTGCTTGATTTGATGTTTGGGCGAAAGAGCAAGAATTGAATGTGAATACGATCGCCAGGATTGTATGCTTTTCTTGGACCACACCCAGAAGCCTTGGATAAAAGTAAAATTCAACTTTTAAACTTTGTATTTTTATACTTTTATTTTTTTTGCATTATTATATGATATTATAGGGTTGTCATTTTTTTCGTGGATAGAGAAACAAAGAGCGCTTTATGGTATCGAGATATTATTTATTGCTCATAGTCGATGTACTAAATATATTATATATTGTGTGGAATAGAATATAGACATTACTGGAAGTTGAACCACAAAAAAATCTGTAAAGTGACCTTACAAAAGTCAGAATGACAGAAACTGTTTTTATTGTTCATCTTTGCTATTCTATTGTTTTTAGTGTTGATTTACCTGTGAACACGCCAATGATAAGCTGCATCAGTATTCGCAAAAAGTAAATGGAAACACTGGGTGTTACATTTCGATTCAGACTCCAGAGCCTGTATAAGAAATAGTAAGTTTAATTAAGGGTAATATTATATTTACCTTAAATCGGGTAATCGATTGATTACAGACCAGTGACCAACACTATTATAAGATTCTATGTGTTTATGTAATAAATGTATACCGTCGCAAAAATAAGTGGTCGCGATAAATATTACATACCTCAAGTTATCTTTCTAATCACAGCTTAAAACATACTTTAAACTCAGTGTGTATAGGCGAAACATTAATTTATAACAAATGTCACAATTTCCGCTAGGTTTTTATAAGGGGCACATTTGGCTGAGTGAAAGTGTATGGACTGATTACTGTTAGTTACAAAGAAATTCACATACATTAATTTCACTTATAAAGTGTATACTGGTAGTACGTGTAAACATCTACATATTTAACTATAGGATTAAATACATTGTAATAGCTTCAGTAACTGAATAATGAGCATTAGTTAAAATACCACTGAGGAATCATTAAATAGCTTTCCTTTATAAGTTATGCAAAGAAAATAAATCATATAAGGTGAATTTCCAGATGTGTACCTTCTTACGGCATGTTCATAAAAGTAACAGCCGATGACGATAGATGCAGGAACAATATACAAAACGGAAAAAACTCCGATTTTCACCATGAGCCTTTCCAACTTATCGGTTTTACTTCCTTCCTTTTCCATGTAGGACCTAAAAATAACAAATTGTACTATGCGTTTAAAAAAATATGCGAACCCATAGCGCTAACGTCTATTTTTGAAGATGATCACTTTAGAAAAAAATGCACTGTTTTTTTAACAAAGGTGGTAATTGGAAAGCATTTCGTTTAGCCAATTTACTTATTTGCGAGATTTGGGCTATAATTTGCATTTTTGCCGTACTAGAATCCTTGTTAGTATACCTTCTTAATTTTGTGGCTTTTTTGCAGACGTAAGGCGCATGCCTTAATTGTTAGAACAGTAGATTACATCATTAAGAGACAGACTAGTCATCCGTAACGACCCTGCAAGCCCCTAATCCTGCATACAACGACACCGAGTGTCCGGTTTCAGAAACATACTTCTCGAAACTGATTTGTATAAAAGAGCGCTAGGATTTTAAAATCATGACCTGTGAGGTTAAATACCTTACCTGAGTAGATGGGATAGTCATTTAGTTTGTAATGACAAGGGAGTTTTTTGGTAGGTCAACAGACGTGTTTTATTTTTGAAGTTAATAAAATAATAAAAAAACACACTTTTAAGCTCAGCTCAACGAACAATTTTAGCCGAAAACAGAGTGGGTTTGGCAGAGCGGATATTACGAACTTGACCTTTACTTGAACTTTATGAAGCGTAACAATGACGTGCTACGTTATGCATGGTTAACAACGGAATTTCAAGAGCATTGATGTTTTAACACGATGTTCAAAATAGCAATATATAAGAATGAATTGTCATTTAAGAACATTATTTGCGCTATTTAACAGACATCATATATTTCTATTTAATTAGAAAACCTCTATCGATTGCAACACAATTCCAAAGCTTGCATCATGTATATTCAATTAAATAATTGGAACACACATCAACTTTAAAATAGCTGGAACCTTTTTGACAGACCAAGATAACTATGGGCAATGGGCATAAAGTTGTCGATATAACCCATTCTACGTCGAACTGTTTGCTAACTACTAAGTTATAACGTGCAGTGCATAAACATGGTTTAAATATGGGTCATAAAATCTCGTAAATGTAGAAAGAGTTGATTCAGGTCACAGGGCTACGGTTTAATATATAAATTATGTAAAACAATGGGAACAACAAAACAATGATAACAGGAAAGCCATATGCGGATAAAATCTGTATGTTTTAAACATTTTATTATTTCGTGTTGTGTGTTTACGATGCGTTAGGCGAAACATGTTTAAATTGTTTGTACTTAGTAGAGGCTATCGTACCTTTAAGCTAAACTCAATTCGCATACTGGTTAGAACAATGTAACTGAGACCACAGCCATAGATCATTTCGTTATCGAATCCACACCCTAATTTTATTAACTTGAATAATCTCTTAAAACCCAAACTCAGTTTGAAATAAAATTCAGTTGAACATTTTAAAATAGGAATCACATATATATCTTAAACAAAAGTGCCCTTTAGGCGTAATTATTTTAATAATATTTATTTCTTACTAGATTTACAGTACTAAATATACAAAAATGTAAAATATCTTCTAACCAGCACACGACAATATGTTACAAGGTCTTACTTGATTCGAAAGAGGCTGAAAAAGCCAGCAAGAAGAAACGAGGTCCCGATCACAAGGTAGGTAAATAAAGGTGCCAGCACAAATCCTGTCAGAGCGTTCATATCTTGATTGCCAACATAACATAGTCCTGTCAATTCATCCCCATCAACCTAAAATGAACACATTTAAACTGATTTAAAAGTGTTTTTATTTGGAAGATACTTGCTCCAGGTATCTTGAAAAAGTGAATTTTACTTAAGGCATCATTACAATTAGCTGTTTTTAATATATACGATCTAGAAGTTCCGGAGAAATTTAAAAGTTTGATATTTTCCACGATGGTTAAAATATCCCCATTCTATATATTTCAGTTGTTATTACACACATTCGTTCTTGCAAGTTAGTTAAAGAGACTTACGTGACGTAAAATTAAAATGACAACAATTTTTATAGAAGGGATCGACCACGCCACCAAATGAAAGTACGAACTGTGTCTCTCTATTGCCTCGTGTGACCATTTCATGCCTGAAAACAATGGTTTTGAATTTAGACGAATAAGGTACAATTACTACAGAACATGGTAGCTTTACTATCAGTACATTGGTTGTCGGATTTTATTAATATATCATCTATCACGTGCTCACACAAGTTAAACATGATCAGGCATTCCGTTTGAGCACACAAAACATGTGAGTGTAAGATGCATGTTTTGAAACATATAGGGAACCAGTAAAACATAGTCTCACATTGATTTCAACGCGTTTGAAGTTTTTGAACGTTAAAATGCCGTGTTTACCACAGCCCCCTAAAACTGAAAGGTCACCAACACTTCAAACACAATGCAGCACTTTCTCCGATATGTGTACCGAAGTTTAAGATTACAGAGAAGCACCTAGGAATACAAGAACTAGGGCACGGTCAATTGACAACAAAGGGAAGTTCAAAGACCTGGTGCCTAAAGAATATAACTGAATAAAGTTAATTTATGTATTTTAGCCGTTGTGATGATGTCGTTTTGTGAAATCAAAAACTATTGTCTACATATCGTCAGTAAAGCCGAGTGGATAATGGTAAAATAGTGATTATTAGGTATCTGTACTTTATAAAGTTATATTTTTCTGTTTGTCATTTTTATGACGTTGAAGCATCTTAATCTTAAAGAGGAAACGAAAACAACTATAAATCTATAAACCAGGATTAAAAGAGCAAAAACATGTGAGTGACGTCACAAAGCCCTTTCGTCATCTGACCAAATCCCGATATGTAGGCAGCTACAGCGTGATTTAATACAGTAACGACTGAACGTGAAATCGATATATATTCCGCTTGTGCAGTATGTGCAGTGTTATTTTGACTGTATGAATTTTCCAGAATGTTGTGAAAGCTACAACAATTCGCATTAAATGCCAATGTTGTGATAGTATGAAGGAGTAAAATTGTTCATTTCCAGAACCGAGTTCAGTGCCAATCGATTTGCTAAGTTAACTGGTTTGTCGGGTCTGTTAAAACTTCAGCCTTTAGCATGCAC
The DNA here is from genome assembly GCA_000149265.1 of Ciona savignyi. Lineage (NCBI taxonomy): Eukaryota > Metazoa > Chordata > Ascidiacea > Phlebobranchia > Cionidae > Ciona > Ciona savignyi. The sequence continues at coordinate 1,237,865 of CH002105.1, read as the reverse complement.
AGAAGGTTAAAAATCGAAACCCAATTCTTTCAACTAGGGATTTATTAAAATGCGTCTAACGTAATAGACTAATAAATTTAAATTAAATCAATAGAGACACCTCAATAATATACAACACTCTGCAACAGCTCCAGTAACCAGACAATGGGCCGGCGATAATCTCACGATTGCCCGTTGGATTTTTGTACTGTGAATTGGTTTCAATGGAGAATGAAGCACCGCTAGCGCCCTGCTGCTTTGAAACCAATTTTGGAATTTGCTAAAGACTGACGTACTAACAGTAAACATGATTAACGACTGAGGCCGTCGAGGTCAGGATTTAAGCAATAACAACTATAGTTCTTGTAACTGACCAGTCGGCATACCCAGGCGGGTAATCCGACTCCTTCCCCCTGTTACCCTGCGTGTAAAAACGCGTTGTCCCCTTGTCAGACCACACTTGGGTCAATACAGCTGAAAAGATGATATACACATCGATTGGTTCATTTTTTGTAGGCGCGTTGCTTTAAAATGTATAGCTACGAGTGAATTACTACCAGAATGCGCGAGGCAATTCGACCGTACACTTTACAAGTGCTGATCTTTCCAAATTTACTGCTGATTTTATGATTGTTTAGATAAGCTGATTTATTAACACGATATCATCCCGGGAATCTAGTTTTAGTAGCATACCAGCAACTTTTAACGAGTGTTTGGAAAGGTGTTATCACGGTGGTTACGAAAGTTCCACAAAAATGAACAGTTAACAACCTACTTTATTACTCAATGACCGTACGACACGGTACAAATGCCTACGTTGTCGTTTTAAGGCCACTGCTTTAACATTCACTATTTTATGTTCGACATCGCTTTAAATATTCTAATGGATGTATATATTCGCTCAAGGAGGCGGCATTCTTAACTGTGATGTCACAGGCGGTCTCTGTGATGTCAAATATCGAATTAGTGGTTTTGTGTTTGTTAGTGTTCGCGTGATCTATTTATGGTTCGCTGTACGGGGCAGATAACAAAGGAGGCTTTGTTATGAAATAGTTATAGCTTATTCAAATTTGAAAGAAACCGGAAAATTTTGTGATATAACATATATGAATTCAAAATAAGATCTTCCATGATTCTGCTATAGGATAAACCAAAAATGTCAAAAAACCATTCCATCGGCCCACACCATATATGTTAATTATTTAAAAAATGCTGAAACGCAATAACAAAAATACAAGAGAGCTATCAACGTGATTTTAATACATAAGTTTATTGTTGAAGCTTTCGATCAGTCCTAACAAGATTAACTCTATTGAATATTCACAATAATATTTAAATAAGGTATAATATATATTTGTTCCTAAGTTTCAAAATACGTTGGTATTATATGAGGCCTTGCTTTTAAGTGTTTTGGATTGACATGTTCATGGTTTTTAAATGAGTCTAACAAACTAAAATATTTGTCGAATTCGGTAACAGGAAACACGAATGTAGAGGCTTCAAACACAACTTTCACATGTCGTGTTTTGATAACGTTTTCCGGTGGTCATGTGATCGTCAGGTGAAATGGAGTGGAACATAATTTAAGCCAGCAACGCTTTTAGGTAAAATGTAAACTCTGGCAACATTTATAAGCAAAAGCCCTAGACTTTACACTTACCTGGGAGAGGAACTCGGTAATTTTCAAAGTTTTTTTTTTAAGTTTTCCCAAATTTGTTTTGACGGATTCTACAAACAACTTTTGAACACAAAGGAAAGCCATTTTTTAACATTTACAGCATTATCTGTATCTGATACCAATAAAATGGGCGATTTTAATTTAATATTTTATTAGGAGTGTACGGATATATTTGCACATGGCTTATTTGAAAATTTCCTAGTAGCCATGCGTCTGGCGGATATGGAAGCCAAAACCTTTTCAGTCTAATTTACATTTCTGTATTTTAATAAAAAATAGAAATTCTTATTGTGGTAAAACGGGTCATACTATTCTAGCTATATGTTAGGGACTCCTAGTTAAAATAATATACTAGAGGCTTAAGGATTGTGTACTAGCAATAGGAAGACTCACACAATTAAAACGTTGACAAATCAAAAAAAGGTCGCTTTTTAAAGTTATTTGTAGCTTGGACAATTCAAAGACAACTTTGTGTATAGGCTAATTCCTTGAAATCGGGAAACCTGATTTAAATTCTAAATAATATTTACTATATACCGTTTGAACAAATTAGATAGCGGAATTCGATAAGCTATCTTAGGCAATTCTAAAATAAACCAGCGTTTAGTCATTTTTCAAAACGAATTGACAGGTTCTAACGTTCTCAAACATCCCCGATTACGGTAGCGACTTATTAGCGATTCAATAGTCAATTCCGGGCTATTAATTCAACCAAAACGACAGTGCACCGTACTCGTGCAGACGAGATATGATTCAAAAGCAAACACAAATCAACCAATGACAACCTGGTTAAACGCTCTGTTCAAATAAACTGACCCAATTAGTTGTTAAGTGCTATTTGCTATTAGCGACTAGCAAACTGTGGCATCCACTATCGATTAATACGACCGTGATAATTTAAATTAAATATCCGGCACGACTGCACAATGTTGTGTTTAAAGCTTTTAAAACTAAAGCTGAAATGGTGCCTAACTGGCGTACGCCTTTGCATGGGTGAAATCATTATCTGTTTTGCACTTTAAAATAGCCTACCCGTATTTAAGTTTTACTATAATTTGATTATATTTGGATATAAAAATATCTATATCTATAAACATAATCACAGTAAGTTTATCGGTGATTTTCCGAGATATGTTCGCATGTTTTACCTCCTGTTTGCATAAGAATTTGAAGGAGATATTGACAGGTCGCAATAACCATTAATTCTAAATGTATCGGACAGGCATTAAAACATATGATTCATGTACACAGCGAATACATGAATCATTTAGGCTTGACAGGAACGCAAACATGCGGAGAAGTTGTTTAATCTCTACACTGAAAGTACGCCTTATCTAACTGGATACACAGTTCACCAAAGCTACACATTGACAGATCTAGTTTTAGGTATACAGTCAATTTTCTGCAAAAAGAGGATTACAGGTGGTAAAAATACCGTTTAAATTAAAAACAGTATTGTTACAATTGTTACAATGTTGACGAAAAGTTACAATGTTGAATTTTTTAGTTTCTATGATTGCCATAAGTAACTGGCAGGACAATTTTCTATAAATATGGTACTAACACTTGTGTCGAGTAGGCTATATCATACGTCCAAAATTCCCAGGTCAATTTTCAAATCGAAAATGTCAAAATTGCATCTTTAAACTAAAATTATTCCTCTAAACTGGCCATGAAAGTGTTAAAATTACTGTTAAGTATAAATTTGCCATTTTCGTTCAGGCAGTTCCGAAAGTGTATGGCATCGACTTAGTTCGATTCATTGCGACGGAACGATTCTTTCTCGCTGAATTCGTCATACAATTAAATAACATTACCCGTCATGCAAATGTCCAACGAAATATTTAAGTAACTTAACATCACCATGCCTCAATGGTATCATTAGCCTTAATTATGTTTAAAAAATTAAATATCTGGCCATTATATAGAAAATCCGTAAAAATGTGATAAAACGTGTTCGGCGTTTCTTACCGCAAATCTATCAAAACCTTTTGCGATTTCTAAACAATCATACGCATCTTAGAAAACTAGTAATGCATGAATTGGCTCATAGTTAAAGCAAAACCTGGCGCGCTTTTTTACGAAAATTAAAAAAAAACAATTGAAAGAGAAGAGTCCCAGAAACAACAAAGCCAAGACTAATTTTAAAAAGGCCAAGGGCCGTAATTAAAATGCATACCTTTTCAAGCTAAAGAAACAGCTCATGGATAAGAGACTCTTATAGGCCTAGTCAACAAATAGGAGAACCCCACTTAACCTACACTCGTATGGCCTATCGCAAATAATTTTTTTTTAATATTTGATTAAATAATTTAATAAAACGTGACTTAGAGCGGTTGCTTTGCGAATTATGACTGCCACGTTCATATATAAGTATAATATGAACTCGATAGTTCCAATGGATAAAAATTAATAAAAATGGATCTTAAATAAAAAAAATGAACAATAGCCAACTATAAAGTTGATAATTAAGATCTTGTTTAACTATTATTACTTTTCATTTTAACGTATTAAAATAATATCGTTATAGGGAAATTTATTTCTTAACATTTCGGAGGCTTTTATTTCGCCATAACTCGAATTTAAAACTAATGCGTATGAGAAAAATAAAATTTCGGAAATTGCCTCAAATGAATATCGGAGCTGTAAAACTTCAAAGCGATACTTCAATGAAAGTCGGGAGTAGGGTAAAAGCAGTGTAATTTACATTTAATTAAAACAGCTGGGTTACTTTGTTGTAATAACGCCACAGCCGCGACAGCTTGGTAAGGTAGGACAGGTTATTATCTCCCTAGGTGGAAAATCAAGTCGTTCCATCGCGGGTAATCGTAAAAATGACCGATGTAGTCGGATTGTCGCGGCTGTTCCCATGTGTTGGGAAATCTGGCCTTTGGTTTGTCACATTTTTAAAGGAAAATTTTATCCCTAAATCCATTAGATTATGACGCAGGTTTCTTCGTAATTATGACGTGACTATCGGACCCCTTTGTGAGTCAAGGAAAATGACCACGTGGAAGTTAGTCATGGTGCCGAAATTCGGGGGTAATAGTGCGAATCAAAATTTTATATTTATGTTTTAAAATCTCGTGTAGTATGGTAACGGAATCTACAATTTGTCAAGAAGTCAGCATAAATTATAGTAAACTACAATGCTGGGAACGGAACAATGGCCACTACTTTTTATCAAATCTCATACATCGTAAAGCGGAAAACTACTGCGGATAATTCTGGATGCCAAACTGGATAAAATAAAATGAATGACACACAAGAAAAACTTACCGGCTGCAAGAAACCAGGTCAGGGTTAAAATTACCCACCACAAGTAACTGGCCATCCCGAAGAAATAAGACAGGAGGAATACAATGGCACATACGGTGTTACCTAACCCTTCCTGGGGTAGGAATAAATAAATTTTGTTTCATCAAACATTCGTTGTGTCTTTATATGTTTCACACAATATTTGTTAAATTTCTACTTTGGTAAATGTTCAAAGTTAACCACTAACTCCATATCAACTTTTCGAGTTTTCCAACAATCTAATATTATTTCTCGGATGTCACCCAAACATACCGCATATTTGTAGATACTATCTTCTAATAATAACATCATCTATAACTTACAGGTTAACCCAACATCATAGAAATAAAGCATCATTTTCCTACCAATATATTTAGTTAATTTTACAATCCAAATAAAAGTAAAAATACACCTCTAAATTTTACCTTGATTAAAAACATCTCGCCTTCCGAATTACGCTGGCAGGATATATTTTCTCTTCCCACAAGCAAACGAAGTATGTACGATATGCTGTATATGTTATAGCACATGGCAATAAGAATGATTGGTCGTTCAGGATACCTGGAAAACGTTTACATTTTAACGGTGGGTAGATGAATCTTATTACGCCCAAATGAATTGGTGTTTTGGAACAGAGCTTATACTCAGGTTATTTAGATTTGGAACTTTGAAATGTATTACGATCAATGCAAAATAGACTAATATCTTATTTTTTTTAATTATTGACTAACGAAAGTAAGGCTATTAGCCGGTTGATAAAAAAAATAAAAAACAGTATGTACATTTTGTATATGATATATAAATAGCACAATTATCAGCCATATTTCCCTTTGGTGGAAGGCCAATGTGGCAGTTTACAATGCAATTTACATAACATAGTTTTCACAATCGCAAGCTAAATTCCAGGCCGTTACAGCTTTCAAAGTGCCCTCGTTTAATCATATCACTCGGGATTATTGCATCAACTCCGCGGGGTTGCTGATTTATTGTTTTGCTTCTGTTGTTTATCAGTTTAGTACGCGGTGTAAGTGGGTTATGTGGGAATTATTCCATTACATTTACAGCGTAAACATGCTATGCAAAGAAAGCTGGTGGTACCAAATATCTCAACTTGTTTGTGTCACATTTCCCTATTATATAATAGTATACCACAAATAACTGGTACAATTTTAGTGACTTTTATAAAGAAAACGTGAGCAATATAAACAGCAGAGCAGTACAAATACGTCACCTAAATCTTGAAGCATCAATCAGAAATGTGAGAACGGTAAAGATCGTGCTCACGAAGCAAACTCCGGCGCAGATACCCATCCATAGGTCGGCGAATTCCTTATCCTCCACCGAAAACATTCCTTTATGGTACCCGCATTTCCAGGCGCAACCTTCCTGACTTTGTAAGCTGATTTCAGGTGGTCTACGGAAATATAAGCAAACGGTAAGGCAAGTGAGTCGAAAACATTTTTGAGCGGTCGTAACGTTTCGTATCCACAGTGGAGTTGCAAAAATATTACAGCCTGTGGTTGGTACTGGCAAGTAGGGAATCTGAACTGAAAGCATTACCGCGATTTTGGTTGGCTAAATCATGCCAAACGTCAATTTGCCAGGCAATTGTGGTATGTATGTGCGTGTGTGTATTACTGTCGGCCATGACAACTTACAGACAACCAAATAGATACCATTAAGTTAGATTGTATCCGAAAAGTGGCTTGGGACACAACCACAAATTATATTATATATGACGTAATCCGTTTTGGAGGATTTATCTACAGTTGTGGTTGTAATACATTTGACCACAGCCGTGTTACCGAAGATATTACAGTGTGTGGTTTGTTTTGTCAGTTATATCCAACTGGTTTGGAGGTATAAACGTTGCTTACCGCGTCACAGGATACAAATCCAAAATACATTTTATATAATTAAGTGGGTCTTACTTGCAGTAATTCCGTCTTACTGGAGTGGGTCTATACGACGGCAACTCTTCGTCCTGAATTTCCACTTTTCCTGGCATGCACATGGAATTCTGTTTATTTTCTTTTGGAAAATTCGAGCAGTTAAGCTTTTCGGGCCATTTCTGACCGAAAGATTCCAGTGCCGGCAAGCAGAGCTTTTGTACCGATAGGCACATCCCTTCGCATGGGCCTATCGTTCTCTGGATCCCAGGTTCGCACATAGGAACGAAGACGGCACACAGAAAGTGCTTTAACTCGCTGGCGCAATTGTACTCCAGCAATATTTGAAAGCTCTTCATTTCAGTGTCGCCTTCGGTCTGCCTAACTTGGCCCAAACTGTTTGGTAGGCGAGTTGAGTTGTATCCTATGCCTTGGCACATTTTAATATGTATAGGTTCACACCGGTAATCGTCGTCATAGTCTGCTTGCATGGGGTTGGTAGGCAGCCTCCGGTCATACTCGTCGGTTTCGGAAGAGCGAAAACCTCGGGCGTCCGAGAAAAGTTCGGCGGCGACCATAAGCCCCAGTAGAAGGCGTAAAATGCAATGTTTTTTCGATGTCCATCTAACTTCCATAGTTCTATATATATTTCAAAACACCTGCATGAATAAGCGATAAATTAGTTTGGGGGGTAGCTACAAAACCTCTATTGACACAGAACAAAAATTTTCAAAACACGCATAACAAATGTTTTTTTGATGAATTCAAAAATTGTCACTTTCTGAACTTGCTTTTTAAAACTCAACAGTAGTCATTGAGAAAACAGACTCTTCTATTCAAGACGTCACGCTGCCGTGCAGGTGACCCGACCTAAATAACTCCCGGTGGTGATTGTACAATTACTGTTGCTCTGTGCCAGATGAATTTTAATCGACACCTGCGAAATCACCTTACCTGTCTATCTGCGGCAGCATGTATCTTGTATTTGTGTCCTAATTTACATCTATCGAGTGCTAAAAACCAATACCAGTTAGTGTACAACTGCTACCTGTATATGCTGCAATTTATATTATACCCTAATCCTATACGTATGCTTTGTTAACCACCACTACTTTAATCAGCGTCTTTAAATTATCGTTTGACTGGCAATATGCTTTACTATTTCGTGCTGCTAATCAATATGGCTCATAACTTGTCTAAACTGGTTGCTAGTCTTTCTGTTTTTTTTTCAACCTGGCGCACTGAAGGGTCCGAACAGTCCGAAATGTTCCAACTTCTAATATAAAGTTTGCACTGCCTAAACGCCTAACAATCAAGCAATTACTTCAATATATTAGCTTATACGAATGTATCTATGTAACAGATATAGTCACTCGTAACACAGCCGACCGTTGTGTGCAGCAGCAACTTATATTCTTCTATAATGTATCACTATCTCATTTTTTCCTTTGTGAATCGCGGCCGTCGCATTACCACATCACAATAGTAAGTGATTATCGGTGATAATGCAAGCGAATTCGCGCGATTCGTAATCATTATCTACGACGTTACACGCACTATTATCTACGTAACAAAATATCCTAGTGTACAATGACGGAAATAAAAATAAGAAATCATTAAATAATATTGGAAACTGAGAAAATATATGTCAGTTAATAATTTATCACTTCACACGTATTAATAAAAGATATTGATTAGCAGCACTGAAATAGTATAATATGTATTTGGCAACATATTATAAGTCCGTTTCGAATACTGCTTGTAGATAAGACGATCGCGTTTATTGTTCGGTCACATAACGACTGGTCGCAACCAAATGTACGGTATTTAGCACAGCGACAACCTTTTCGGCGTCGAAAAAGCTAGCGGCACCCGACTTAGGCAAACGAGATTTAGAAGTTTGAAATCGCTGGTTACAAAATAATATAACAAAACATAACATATAATGTATGCCCAAACATACATTATACAGACACTATGCACAATAGGCGTCAAATATCAAATTAATCTAAAATACGCCTTAAACTAAAAATATACTCATGGTAAGGGGTCAGTTTACGATGAGAGGCAGATAAGAGAGTGATATTATTGCTGGGGTCTGGGTAAAATTGACCGAACATTCAATTTAACATTTCGAGCACTACTCCCTCCATTAATGTACCAATGCTGTCTCCCAGAAAAAAACTTATCAAAGAAATGTAAACACTTTAGTCCCCGAACTGTACAACTAAAACACTCTTGACCAGTCTTGTCTCTAGACAACTTGTTCTTAAGCATTCTGATTGTTTTATCGTGCGTGCTTGGCCCACTAACGTTTTCGTTTTTCAATTGTCATAATTAAAAAATAAAGTTTAGGAAAATTAAAAAAATAACTAAAAACTACACGTTGATCTTGCAACAAAAATAATATACTGACATTGTTTGTAATGCGAGGGTACGACAACTCGGATTACTTATAAATTTAAATTTAAATTAAGTTTACCTGTGTATCGTTGCCCATGGAATACAGTGACATATTAAAACGTCTTTATGTTCACAGCAATTATTTAAAAAATGATAAATTTAATATCTTGAGTCTACTTTTACGGAATTTTAAATGAAAAAATACCCGTATTACACTGTTTTATTACGCTTGGACGCACATATTTCCCGTTCATAGCGTACAAAGGCACCGCGCCACTGGAACAAGATTACGTTCGCAAAAGATGAAACAAAGTTTCGGAAAAAGTAATCCGACAAGCAAACCAGCTACCGTCCCCTAATCCTGTTAATTAGGGACGGGTTTTGGCAAACGGTACTCAACAAATTGGTTACCGACGACCTATGCGATAAACCAAGATGCTAAGAACCTTTTGAAGCGTGATGATAATTCAAAGAATGTGCAAAAATTATAAATTATTACACAATATATACAAACATTTTAATTTGCCAAAACACTGTAGAGTGTAGAACCTCCAAACCTCCAATTGTAAGTTACAAGATAATTAAACAGCAACCAAAACACGCCAAAACAATATATAAGCAATTCTTATATAGATGCAGGCTAATAAATTTGACAAATCTACCAAATTACAAACTTTAGAAAACAAACCCTGACGCTGTACAACTTTTGAAGCATTCTACATCACACAAATGTTGAACTATTAGCCAACAATACACTTTCAAACGTTCTCGTACCAGCAAAAACTGTCTGACAGAAACCAGCTATTTGGTACAGCAGGCGGTCTCCGGGAACTAAAACCGAAAAACGAAATAAGCGGCTAGTTAATGGACCGATATGCGCTGGCTGGGTTTGTGCGCTGGTGCGTAGGCAGAACGAAAGTACAGCGTTTGGAACAGACAACTATGCGTGCAATTCGAACACAATGTGGTTCAACCAAATGTATGTAGCACAAAAGAGAAGATGTGTTGATTCCAAGTTGTTATTTCTTGTTTTATCTTTGAGTTGCTGAAGAACTTCGGTTTCTTGATTGTCACAATTAAGTGTAAATGCAAGAAAATTAAGTATAAAAATAAAAAAATAACCAAAGGGACCGCCTTAACAGCCTCTTATTATCCAAACACTTATTTTCTTTTAAATAAACATGTATATGTTTCCAAAATATCATACGGCGAATACTTTAAAACTAAATTTTCACACAACACGCTGTCTATCGACTATGTTCTAAATCAAACACGATTTATTTATAGTTCCACAAATCACTGATCTTTCTTTTTCGGTACACATCAGAGCAATAAATACGTATAGACAGACATTTTATTTATAGATTGGCTGACTTTAACAACTTTTTCCTGGTTACAACTTGCACCGTATGTCCGGCGGAACATCTGAAAAAACTGTAACAGACTTGGATTAGACTTGCACCGACGTAAAGCGGTCTGTTGTGGGAATGTTCGTCAGTTCTGCCCGGTAATAGCGGTCCCGCGATCAGAAATGCAAACAGCGCCCATCATTGGTGTTTGTCCTGAACACACAACGATTTATAAGGAACAAGAGCGCTGAGTTTCCGATGCTTGATAAATTAACCTTGTCAACTCGGTTGGTATTTGCACTCCTAAGTGAATTGCGTGTTGTTAAGACAGCCATATGTAATTTACGCGCATTCTACATAAAAATTCAATATCTTGAAGAAATCTCGGCGTCCAAAAAATCATTTAAGAAAATAGAAGTGTTAAAATAATAGTTGAGAATGTTAAAGGAGAATGTCGAGTGTAAAAACATACAGACTTCTACGTAATATACAGAAAATTCCAAATACAAATAAACGGAGTATTATTCCAAATGTGTAATCTTGGACGCTGTGTGCTGGATTATGGTTAAAATAATATATCTCGCATTATTATACAAACTGTTCTCATTTTAATGATTTTTTTCAATTAGCCTATGTTATGTTTTTTTTAAAACAAACTTATTCTCTTTTATTACACAAATAACAAGATCCAGCCAAGGCGGCTGATGGTTTCCTGTGCAAAATAGAATGTTTTGGGATGTAAATGTGGACGATGCTACTTTTTTGTCAAGTTTCGAAGTCGCGATGGACTCGTCACTAGGACCGTTTTGTATAGGATTCTGTATATATGTACAAGTCGCGTTAAGCAATTGGCCACGAGGCCGTACTTGGGAACTATCTGCGTGGGTTACATTACCTAAATAGGAATACACAGAACCGGCTAACGGTAGTTTTGATCCATAAGTAAGACAAGTGAGCCTGGTGTAATCTTCGCTTCCCTTAGTGCTATACGCGACTCCTGGAATTTTTAACTGAGGTCTTCCTGCGTGTTAACCGCCACTACCTTTATTACTTCCTTCTGAAAATTGTTCATCTCAAATTGCAGTAGTTTGGTAACATTAATTAATTGAGCGATTGAGGCAAACATCTTAGTACCAGTTGCTAGTTAAATCGTTCTGTATTAAAATGACAATGTTTTCAGATAACTCTACGTAGTTGTGACATTCAAGATCTCACGTATAGCGTTAGAAGCATCTTTTTTTTACCAAAGTGAAGTTGACTTATTATATATGAAAAGTAAGTATCGCCGCACTTGCCTACCAATTACTGTGGAGACTTCACATTAAACTGTTTCGGACTTACTATTCATTAATTACACACAAAAAAACGGAAGCTTGCTGCTGTTTATCTTTTTTCTTTAATGTAGTGTTATTTCAAATATTTATGTATACTGTATACATATCACTATCATAATTAGTTTATTTATATTTTCTAGTGCAGTAATGTTCTGCACTTAAAGTGCTTTCTTTAATAAATGTAGTGCAATAACTGTTCTTGCACCAATTATAATTTAATGTTTTATAAAGTGTGTTTTGAAACGGTTTTTTAACCACTGGTGGAATTTCATTTTAGGGGGTTTTTCTTTTTCCACTTAATCCCAAAGCCGGCTCCCCCCTCAGTACTGGGTCGCGCTTGCACACTTTACTCAAGTATTAAATAACACACCAAATTTAATTAATTAATTTTGATTTAAATTGTTTTTGTTGAAATTTATTTTTTTTAATGTAAGGTTTAACGGCCACGTCATTTTTTTCCATAACTTGCAATGTGTCTAGTCACTGGCGTGTTTTAACTACTGTAGTTTTGCCGTTTCATCCTGTCTCCTTAATTTGTAACAAATGTTGTATTCTTCTTTATTGTAATGAAGGAGCAAAAAAATAAACTAAACTAACTACTACTGTGGACACTAGTCAAAAGTTACCGCCAGATGTCGCTAAACAGTTAAAAAAGCGTATTAAAGTCGCTATTTTTCCAAAAAAAGACATTATTAAGTCACCAAATACGAAACATTTTTCGTAACCCTTCTACCGAGCTGTAACTACTTATATTTTTATGTGTTTACTACTGTACAATATTTACACGAGTGTATATTATCACAGAGTATTACCGTTTTACGATAATATTCTTTACCCATTTTGAGACATTTTAGTGAAGCTATTGAATATGACTAAAATGGTATATTGCCTTAGATTTTTGGTTCTCAAATCAGGGGTCGGTATGATAAGTAGGTAGGGTTGAAAACAGGTCATGGTGTTGGGATGCTTACATGCTATCGAAAATGTAGGTGCCTATTGTGCCATCAGTGCTTGATTGTTCATAAAGGAATGACACACTGTTGATTGGCATAGTTGAATTGTCCAGTGAAAGAAGCTTTAAAATTTCGTAAAAAATATATATTGACCCCGGGTCGTACTGAACACGTAAAAGTTGTCTTTTGGGTAGTCCTATGAAAAGCTTGGGAACCTCTGCTTTATAGATAAATCCATATGACTTAAGTTCAGCTTAGCTGTCCTCTAATTGACAACACCAATTATGTCATCGGTTGGGTTTAAAGAAAACTTCTGGCTGATAACCGACACTTTAACCAACCGAGCTACCACGGCCTACTAAGTGATTTGTGTTCATGCCGCCTCACAGCGACTGCTCTTGGGCAGTCGCTGTGAGGTAACGGAACTTGATGAAAATGCATAGCCCCAATCCTATATGAACAATAAACATTTTTTGATATTTTTTCAACAAGTATAATCGTAGGCCTACTTGCAGACAAACGTGTTTTAATTTACATGATTGATTAATGGGTGGCGTGTGGTTTATGTCCTGACCGCCTTCACGCCGAAGGGTGGTAAGATCAATACTCGCTGCTAGCTAGTCGCGAGTGACATTGTGCAGGACACTTCGCAAATATAGTCTGAAGTGATTTTATGGATTCTACTTAAACTAAATAAATGTATAAATTATATATACAACACACTGCTAACTGCAATAGCTCCAGTAAATGACCGTTTAGCTAAATTGGAATGTGCGTTAGCGTAATGCATTGACTCAAAATGTTGTAGGATAGAAGTCAACCTCTGGCTTGACTGCTGTGTCGTTCTTTGCCCTAATTAGAACTGCATTCACCTGTTTTTGATGACGTTTTATCCATTCAAGTGTGTAAATCTTGAATATCCCATCGGAAACTAATATTTTCAAAGATGCGTTCGATTTGCGCTATTTCGAGACCTTAGCTTTTCAGAGTTCAAAGGGACACAATGTCGTAAGTGCTCAATACAGTTCTTTAATGAAATACTAAGGTAGTAAGTGCAATAGTACAACTAGTACGTGTTAAATCACTTTCTAATCAGCGAGTAAGAATTAGCACTAAGATAACGTGTAAAACTGTTGTTTTTCTAGTGTCTTCAGGCCAAGAATATTATTTGCTATATTTTTAAATATATATTTATTCAGTTGAATGTTGCCGGAAATAAACACTGATTTATCATTCTCGATTTGTTTCGACTGTAAGTGGTTTAATTTTTGCATTTTATGATGGGTGCAGTATTTTTTTGTTAGTATTAAAAAGAAATTGGCTATAGTATGTTATTCCATTTAATGTTATTTCAAGTAGGTAATTAAACTTTGCATGAATCAAGTGATTGGACTATTGCTTATGCTATTGGGCATGTTGGTTAACAGAAACTGTTTGAACTCAGTGACATCGAATAGGGTGAACAAAAAATAAATTTTGAGTAGTTTATGCACCCAAATACAACATTCATGCAACTGAATGTGAGTAAACATGCTTTAACAGATCTCCAAACAATTCTGGGATTTATTTTCGTTATTTCATAATGAATCGATTATAAAAAGCAAAACTAAAATTACAAAACATCTGGAAATAAATACTAAACAGTGGTGTTAATTCCTCTACTTAATGCTCATATGTCATATCATAAACTGTTACAAATTTAAATGCACAATTTAAAATTAAATAAGATGATGGATTGGTGCCAGCAACGCATGTGGGTATGAGGTAGCAAATCAATTATATATGTTTCAATTATAAACTAACAAACTGTTCATGAAAACATTAAAATAATAGATAAACAAAACCAAACAATTAAGTAAAGCACACTCAGTTTCCATTACATAATGTGCATACAGAAACTAGGGCATATATCTTGATAATTGACAAAGTAAATCATTCACAGTTACGTGTATAAACATAGAACAATTAGAAGATTGTAAAGCACAAGCACTCTAAAATTATTGCATAGTCCTGGAATAGGCAGCACTGAATATAAATTTGTAAAATACCCTTGAATTTGGGCTTTATTAAAATAACAAATAGTTAGTGATGAATACTTCACCCACCTCTGAACTTTTATTGCATAAAACATAACCAAGGAAAAAAATAATATTCGTTAGCCTGCTTTAAGTTGTATTAACGATTAATTAGAAGACAAATCAATAGCCAGTAATTAAATAAAATTGGAAATCAAGAAAAAAGATCTTAAGCTCCCATGCCACCAGACACTTCAAAACAAGCCCCATTAACATATGAACTTT
Source organism: Ciona savignyi (assembly GCA_000149265.1). Taxonomy (NCBI): domain Eukaryota; kingdom Metazoa; phylum Chordata; class Ascidiacea; order Phlebobranchia; family Cionidae; genus Ciona; species Ciona savignyi. Next base: position 1,222,683 of record CH002105.1, on the reverse strand, counting down.
CGTCGGATGCCAAAAATAAACAAACATTTGCTATTTCATCCGACCGACCTAACCTTCTCAAGGGTACGGATTTAAGAACTGCATTCTTGTATTCTGGGGTCATGGATTCGATCATTGGGGTTTGTATAAAGCCTGGCTGGATAACATTTGTACGAATCCCATGTTTTCCAAGTTCGATGCAAGAGGATTTGGTAAAGCCAATTACGGCAGCTTTGGAAGCAGCGTAGTTTGCGTTGTCGAACATCCCTAACTTACCAGCCATACTCGATATGTTAACAATGCTGGCATTTAAGGAGGCCGCTTTTGCTTTCTGCATATTTTTTACCAGCTTCTGAGAAAATGCTTGACAGAAGTAAAACAATCCATTGAAATTTACATTCAAAACTGAGTTCAGGTCATTTTCACTGGTGTTCAATATGCTGTTAGGACGCGTAATTCCAGCTGCATTCACCAAAACTGAACTTTCACTGCCAAAATGATTCTCTGGCATATCCACAACATCTCTTGCACATTCTCTGTCAGCAACATTCCCGCAATGGTACTTGACTTGATCGGTATATTGGTCATTTAGTTCTTTGTGTGCTGTTTCAAGAAGACTTCTATTAGAATCCACCATTAAAATTTTGGAGCCTTCCCGCAAAAATCGTTGTGCACATGCAAAGCCTATACCACTTGCAGCACCAGTTATAATGCTTATTTTACCGTGCAGTCTGCCAATTCCAGACATTTTAAAGTGTCTTATTTGCTGAATAAAACAGAAACATAAGTAAATTACTTTGATGTTTTTTTTATTATAAAAAAAGGTTTTAGTTTTAGTACATCAGTTCAGCTGACACCTGACACGTATATAAGTGATCTGTCCAAGGACACTAATTGATTAAATTTATTCCACAGTTTTTTTTGTGTTTTTATAAAGAGCCAAGTTTCAAACACATGATTGAATCGTTACTCGGACCGTTTTTGTGTTGTAGTCGGTATATGCATCGGTCGCGCTAACCATTTGGCCACACGACCGTTTTACGTTTTTGATCTGTATAGTCTTTTGATCTTTTCGTAGCAGTGGAGTAAGCAGCAGTTTTTAAAGTAAAGGGTAAAAGGA
>CH002105.1:1200781-1217953 GCA_000149265.1 Ciona savignyi | reverse complement strand
GATAAACTTTATCTTAATTAGATAAAATCACTTACGACGGGAGTGCTCTTGCAACTGAGAAACCTGGAAAACAAGTGGTGGTAAAGTCAACCAATGACACGTATAAATATCATCGCTTCTAGGAACCTACGAGTTGCTGGAGAAAGACGCCAATTCTTAGTCAAGGATACGAGGTAAAATATATTTCAAATCTGTTTAAAAAGTTATAACAATCTTAAATATATTACTTACTGTATATAGTTATACCTGATTGGGAGCATTATCCACACTTCGTTTTGCTCGTAATAGCCGTTCACTCACTCGTATGTCGATTACTTCATTCAGCTTTTCAATTTGCGTCTCTAGTCTGTAGAATCGGATATTTTATTAAAAAGTACATTCTATATTTTTTTTATGCATAGAGTACATTCACATACACTGAAATAGGTTCGCCACATAAACTATTTTTATACGAATAATAATTTGATCATTGATAAATTCTTCATTCTAAGTCAGCCGCCACTGACCAGAGAAAAATGTAATGCACTGTTTAAAAAAAAGATAATATAAACTCTAATAACTTACGTTTGTAATCTTGAGTTGTACCCTGAGCGACTGAAATAGCTCACAACGCACATTAATACAATTCCAGATACACATATTAACGTTCTTGATTTGCTGCAAAGGCTGGTGCTTCTTCGCTGTACACTTTTAGAGAGATCATGATAGCCACCAAAATCCATATTGATGATGTGAAGATATGACTTCTTCAAATAAATAGACAAGAGAGTCTACACGAACAAATATTGCCAGCACTTCATTTTATACTTGTGTATTCAACAATAGTTTGCCTAGAGCATATTCCAACTCCTAATATGGACGGCGGAGAAGCACCGAAACGTGATATCACCATATTAATCCGTTAACAGATACGACGTATAAGGTTAAAGAATGTATAAGCCTAACAAACAAGACCATGTATATGTCACTCATTACACATAAGGTAATATTGCAGCGATCAGATATAATACTAATGTTTTATGCCCATAAATGGGAGAAAGACTTGTCGTCCTTGATATTATGTATATAAAATGGTGGTTTCTTACATATAAGCAATCGTAAGATTACCTCTCCCCATCACCGATATTTGTAGAACTAATGAGGTGTGTTGAATACCATAGCTTTAATTTTAATTGGGGATATTCTTTTATGTTCGTGTGATTTGAGTTTAATTTCTTTAATATTTTGAAGTCTCGTTTGCTTTCGATATTTTGATTGTTTCCATATGGTGATTAGCGATTGCTTTGCCATTGCAAATTCCTTTTTCGTTTTTGTCTTAATCAAACACATGTTTCTGAGAACAAATCGTTTTGTATCGCTAAATTGTATTTCTAACCCATTTAATTGAAATAATGTAGTGTGTTGAATAGAATTGAAAACAAATGCACCGCTGGCTAGTCTTGTGGTTAAGTGCGACGTCTTTTAACCGATAGGTTGGAGGTTCGAAACTGGTCGCTAATTAGTCGGCAATGTCCTTGAGCATGGCACTTAACGGACATTGCCTGAACCCAGCGGATTAATGGGTTCTCCGAAATTGAAGGGACGTTTTTGTTACACAGAACACACTGCAATATCTCCGGTAACCCGACGATGGGCGCGAGGTAACCTGACGATTGCCCGTGTGATAACACCCTTAGTGTTCCCATTCACGAGAATAAACATGAATATCCTATCCTATTGATATTTGTTTTGTCTATATCAAATAGTTCATTACATTCTTTGTTTTGAAAAACTACAATGTTATTTTGAACATTAAAAAAATCACTGCCATTGTTATTCAGCACAATATTCATTTAAATATCATGACTAAATGGGTACTCGTCAGATACGATCACGCATAGAAATCTATTGATTGGATATACGCGAGATCTATTGATTGGTTATACAGTCTGGTATACAGCCTAGATTCGGTGATTTTATAAAAGCCTCCAAATTGCCCCTAAGGGTAATCGAGTCCAGCGATTGTTCCGTTGTTTCCGACGCAGCAGTGCGTTTTAACAAGCGTTAAGAAACTTTTGGTTTGAAGTCATCCCGCGGCTCCAAGTATTTATCAGCCAAACACGGAAGAGTTTTCCTCGTTTTTTAGTTTTGCTTTTAACAGCAACAACACAACAGTACAAAATGTAACGTACTGATGATTAATGACGACTAATTGTACATCATTAGCTCTTATTCAAATGTAAAAGTTGTGCTGGACCATGGAAAGAAAAAATATATTTACAATGATATACGCAAACATAGAAATTGTACACAAAAGGTTAATATTCGGAACAACTGGTTGTTTAAAGCGGTTTTAGTGACGAGCGCATCGTTAGTTTAATGCTAGAACAAGTAAAAATAACAAAAGGATGATCGGCGTGTTAATATTATGCAGGTTTAAGATTTTACCCCCAGCATATACTTGTCGGCTCGGAAGTGTATACAGATTTAGTTGATGTAGTTTGTTTTATTTGATTAACGTGAAAGATTTAAGTTAGCCCAATATCTTATTTGGTTGGTGTAATATTTTAGCTGGTTATAAACCAGTCATACCAAAAGTAATTTTCGTATTATATGGAACAAACAACGCAGCGCAATTCGCGTCCGTTTACAATTGGGTCACAAGGTAATGACGGACAGCTTGTTTCCACAATATACAAAAGATCGCCTGCTTGATCTCCACCAGAGCCGGGGACGACCTGAGGCTTTTCATCTAGGCAAATGTAGTTCATAGAATGCTTGTGGCCATGGGCTGACGACGCCACAAATCCTTTGTATTCGAAAGTAAATCCAGAAGGACATTCTTCACGACCTGGTATCATGATCTGTATAAACAGGTAGACCAAGCGTTTAATGTGATGTTTAAGTACAATGTACTTCTTGACTTAAAGTGTACTTATCCCACTACGGAGTTAAACATGTGGAAAAGAAGGTCATTAACTACTCGCCTGGTTTTGTCTTTGACTAGCGATGCATGTGGCGCAAGGAACTGCGTGCATTCTGAAGTTCGAGTTCTCAATGAGGGAAAGATCAAAAAGAGGATCCGCCCACGCGGCATCTCTATACTCGACTCCATAAATGTACGAGCTACCTGCAAAATATAATTTTTTTACGGCAGCATGCCAAATGTGAGACTTTATTATACAAATGTTTAAACATAATGCATGTTGATTTAAATTTTCATGCACATTTTACCTTGAAATCCGTTGACGAATTTTCCTGGTGTGTAGGTGATATTTTCATGAATACAAATCAAGTTGGGCCCGCCACCATAATGAGTGTAGTGTGAGCCAGCCGCCACACCTGACATCCAAAAGATAATAAAGACGCTTTAACAAAAGTTTAATCAATGTAGAACTTATAGGTGGCGACATAAAAACATTTTGTTTAGATTTTAAACTTTTATTGTTTATGACTTAATATTTTCAGATCTCGATAAGTCCATGCAATCGACATCTCACCTTTGTATACAAGATGTGACCCCGACTCGTATGGGCAATCCTTCCTTCCCCATCTCGTATACATTGCTCCGCCCACACCAGCTAACAACGAAAGGGAATATTTAAGTATTACCAAATTCCATACACATTCCTCAATGTAAAGAACCTTGTTTTTTTGGTTGAAAGAAAACTGTAACAAGCGTTTTAAAATCTTTGGGAATGTTGCTTAAATAAATAAAATTACATATATCATGTATAAAAAAGGGCCGAGTCAAAAGTAAACCAGCTAATGGACATAGAAGATTCTGAATATGACCAACACGAATACTGTTTTCTTACGAAGAATATAAGTCATTACAATATTCTGTCGTATTGAAGTATAAACCTAAAGTATTGCTTCAAAAAACAAGCTTGGTTTGAGATTAACTTAAAACTGTATTTAGATAAATATACTTACGGCCGTTTGGTAGAAGCGTTGGCTCTGGCATTTGGGAAACCTGAAAAAACAAGGTATAAGTCAACAATTACATAGCATAAATGCCATCGCTTCTAGCAGGCCACTGGAAGATTTAGAGCATATTTTTACCTAATAATCCGAGAATTAAACGGAATATTTAGTTCCCGTCGAAACTGCTTAAAAGTGGGCATTTTGCTAAATTGATTACTAAATCGCACTCTGTCAGTTTGCAAAGCAACGAAAAAAATAAGTAACTCTATTTATACAGCAGTGTGGTTATAGGCTATACGTCCTACCTGATTGGGAGCATTATCAACACTACGTTTTGCTCGTTCTAAACCTTCGTTGACTCGTTCGTCGATAACTGCATGCAGGTTTTCGATTTGTGTTTCAAGTCTGCAGAAGCAGGTTTATCGAAAATTTATTGAATTATAATTCTTATTAGCGATTATGTGTCTTTTGTAGAGCGGCACGTGTCATGAATTCCACGAAATCATCGCAACTTTACCAAAAATTGCACTATTTCTGTCGCATTCCACGTATTTGACATTTCTCGCACATTATGTGTACCTAATTGACCCACACTTTTTTATTTAGTCATTATACTGAGAAGTCAAAACCGTGTAACTTTGAAGATGCTTATAATATAAATATCTACAATTAAGTCTGTGACGAAAAATAAAATATGGTATGACGTACATTTGTAACCTTGAGTTGTACCCTGAGCGACTGAAATAGCCCACAATAACGCACATAAGTACAATTCCAGACAAACATATTAACGTTCTTGATTTGCTGCAAACGCTGGTGCTTCTTCGCTGTACTTTTTTGGTGAGCTCGTGATAGCCAGTCATATCCATATTGCTGTTTTAAAGATACTTTGCCAGCACATCATGATATACGTTCCTATACAATAATAGTTTGCCCGAAGCATTTCCAAAGACCTAATATGGACGGTGGAAAAGTACCGAATCGTGATATCACCATAATAATCTGTTGACAATTACCACATATAACCTCAAGGCATATAGATTAAACATAGAGCAATTTTGAAATATCTTTTTGATACTCAGAAATGACCATTGTTTTGCTGCATTTTAGCATTTAAACTGATTTATAAACATTAATTTCTTTCATCACCACTTAAATTTTCTGCAAAAACTTAAAAAAAACATTTAATATTTTGATGCTTCTTTAGAATAGTCATGTTTACTCCCCGTAAATAGGAAAACGTACGGGGCAAGCAATGTTACCCTGGCAATCGTCAGCTTATGTGTCGTCCCACGCGTAAACTCAAATTTCGACACTTTCGCTCATGTAAATAGTGGTCAACATAATGCTAAATTAATTATAGGTAATATAGGTTCGGAGCATAAGGTAACTGTTATTTCATTGAATTCGTTGTTTTAGTATTGGAGAGGCCCAAGCCGTTAAAATTAATAGGTAGCGTATCTGTGACCGAAAGTCCACAAAAACATATACCGGATTATCACAAAATGGAGTGTCAAGTCCATTAATGTGTTTGAAAAAAGTAAGTAGCGCTTATATTAATGCGCAGATTGGCTTATTATGGGTTTAAATTGTTCGAGCTGTTTACGCAGAAAAGCCAGCAGAAATATAACGATCAATCTATAATCATACACTATACCGTCACCGTCGGGTTAGCGAAGCTATTGCAGTGTGTAGTGTATGATATAGACGTTCCTTCAATTTGGTAGAACCCATTTATCCGCTGGGATCGGGTAATGTCCGTTAAGTGAAGGGCGTCGCACTAAACCGCTAACCGGGTCGTCGGAGTATGGTTGCTGAGACGTTCCTTTAATTTGGTAGAGCACATCATTTTACTAAGTTCAGGCAATGGCTACAAAATGCTTCGCCCAAAGACAACACCGACTAGTAGAGAGCAGTTTTGAATCTACAACCATTCGTCTGAAATGCGTCGCAATAACCCACCAGACTAATCGTTCAAAAAAGGGGGCCTTAGCTATTTGTATAGGTGTTAGCTATTTGCGTAACAAATGTATATTGGCATATTTAGTCGTATTGAAATATCAACTTCCAAAAACTGTTAAATACGTAATTCGCTATTTTACATCCGATGTGAAAACGAAAAAATGTTTTAATAAAGTTGGATATTTTAAAAGATGTTAGCATTTTATTGTTATTTTTACTATTTTATTCCGCAAATATGAAATAAGCTTGGATATAGGTAACTCTGGCCTAAGGAACAAACGTTTTACACCTCGTAACAAAGGTGATTAGGTAGGTAACCAGGAAACCCGTTCCTTTTTGCATTCGGAAACATATAGCTTACAGACACTTGTCAGCTCGGTATAGTTTATTAGAACACGAGTTAGTATATTTATCATTCAGTTAACGCAGAGGTTAAATCAAAGCAAGCAAAATTTCATTATGGGTTCCCTTCGGGCAACACATTTTTATTTTAATCTGTTCTTTTTTTCTTTGTCGGGGTCTCCAGGTCATTGGGTAAAACGCTTGTTAAATAAGGTAGATGGAACTTTTAGAAATCCTAACTAACAAACCCATAGTTAGATTCGACCTTTAATTTGATAAAAAAACAAACAAGGAGAATTCCCGCTATTGGGGTAAATTTAAAAAGTGGCCCATATATGGATGGTCATAACTAGTAAAAACAAATATTCATGTCTAGTCAAAACGTGTGCCTTTATATGGAACAAACAACGCAGCGCAATTCGCGTCCGTTTACAATTGGGTCACAAGGTAATGAAGGGCAGCTTGTTTCCACAATATACAGATAATCGCCAGGTTGGGAGCCTCCGGAGCCGGGGACGACTTGAGGCTTTTCATCCAAGCAAATGTAGTTGGTGGAATGCTTGTGGCCATGGGCTGACGACGCCACAAATCCTTTGTACTCGAAAGTGAAACCAGAAGGGCATTCTTCACGACCTGGTATCATAATCTGTCAGTAGATCGAGTGTTTAATGTAATGTTACGGTAATATTTTTATTTTGATCAAATAAAAATATATAAAAATATAAAACCAGAGAAAAACTATATTTTTTTAAATGAAGTTCGTAAAAAATGATTATCGTGTATGAAAATGCTTAACATGCTTAACATTAATGAAATGCTTAACATAGGTTAACTATTAGACATGACGTTGCAGATTCGTTAATTTAATGCTCTTTTGAAACAAATTTAACAACTCCTTTTTTTGTTTTACAAAGTATAAACCGTTCCACATTACCTGTAATTGAAAAAAAATCTAATAAAGCGCCAGTGTCGTTTTGGTAGTAAACATGGGAAAAATAAGGTCATAAACTACGCGCCTGGTTTTGTCTTTGACTAGCGATGCATGTGGCGCAAGGAACTGCGTGCATTCTGAAGTTCGAGTTCTCAATGAGGGAAAGATCAAAAAGAGGATCCGCCCACGCGGCATCTTGGTACTCTACTCCGTAAATGTACGAGCTTCCTGCGAAATATTAAATTCGAGATAAACAGAGAAATCATTACATGCTGGGGCAGTCCTATAAGTGATAGCGATTTCGGACACGTAATCGTATGTAATAATGCCAATAGAGAAGTGGAGTGGCATAAGGATTAGTGCGATCGATTCACAGATATTCTTTAAACGGTATACGTAATCGTCTTTAGTAAGTTATCCAGCGGTTATGGGCACGACACTGTACCAAGTATAATATTTCTTAATATAAATTTGGGAAAGGCAAATTTGACTTAACTAAAGCCAATAACCACCTTGAAATCCGTTGACGAATTTTCCTGGTGTGTAGGTAATATTTTCATGAATACAAATCAAGTTGGGCCCGCCACCATAATGATTGTAGTGTGAGCCAGCCGCCACACCTGCCAATCAAAAGATAATAAAGATGCTTTAACGTATTATTGATTTTTCTTTAGTCGATATAGGTCGTGACAATAAACTATTTAATATTAGACATTTTTAGGTTATTGGATAAATATTGGTTAAAATAAAACAATTCGTTTATTCCGAAAAGTCTGTTTTCTGTTATTTCCTCACCTTTGTATACAAGATGTGACCCCGACTCGTATGGGCAATCCTTCCTTCCCCATCTCGTATACATTGCGCCGCCTACACCAGCTAACAACGAAAGGAAAATTTAAGTGTCGCCAAATTCCCTAAACATTCCTTATGTATACAATCCTGTTGTGTAATAATAAAGCGCGTATGTGTACTTGTATTGTAATAAACAACGTTTATTTAAAAATAAAGTAATGTATATATCAATTAAACAATTGGACAGAAACCACGCGCAAAGTTACCACACTTTGCTTGCAACTATGTGGCGGAATGGCAATAAAAGATTCTGGATTTAGGGAATTTATACTTACATGCCCTTCGCCAATACGATTGTGTTATAAAGACAACCAGTTTTGCGGGATTGTTTGATTTAAACAAGATAACCAACTCCCGCTAACACATTAAGGTAATAGCATTTTTAAATATGCTGTACATATGGAACTCTGAACATGGCCAGCTTGAATACCGTTTCTTAAGGGAAATGCAAATTAGCCCTGGCGTATTGGTAGAAACACAAAGTATTACCACAGAAAATACTTCTAATTTGCGTTAACTAAAAATATTTATCTCATTAAAGTACTTACGGTTATGGGGTGGAAGCGCTGGCTCTGGCAACTGGAAAACGAGTTATTGTAGATTCAACAATTACCGCTTTTTTTTTTTTTTTTTTTTTTTTTTTTTTTTTTTTTTTACCCGCAGCCAAGTTTCGAACCCATGATGGGCTCGTTACTAGGACCGTTTTTTTGTGTATAAGAGTCGGTATATGTATCGGTCGCGGTAACCATTTGGTCACACGACCGTACAATTACCGCTTTTTGGTCCGGCCCATTGGTCTAACGGTTGCGTGCGCCACCTTTCAATCGAAAAGTTGCAGTTGCGAAACTGGTCGCTAGCTAGTCAGTTGTGTACTTGGGCAAGGCACTTTACGGACATTGCCTGAACCCAGCGGATTAATGGGTTCTACCAAATTGAAACACACTGCAATAGCTCCGGTAACCCGACGATGTGCGCGAGGTGATCTGACGATTGCCCGTGTGTTAACCCCCTTGGTTTTCCCGTTCACGGGGATAAAGATGAATATCCTATCCTATTCTATAAAGAAAAGACTATTCTTACATAAAAAAAAATTATTTGAAAACTGCATTACTTGACCGTTTGAAAAACATAAGTTAATCTATCATTCATAACGTATGGTTATCGGTCCACCTGATTGTTAGCATCATCCACACTTCGTTTTGCTCGTTCGTCGATTACTGCATGCAGGTTTTCGATTTGTGTCTCAAGTCTGCAGAAGCAGGTATATCGAAGAGTACATAAATATATATTTTTTTGCTTGATTGCTATTGTGTACCCTTTTAAAGCGACTTTGTACACATACATTGTAATTGCTTCGCTAATTCAACTGTTGGACACAAATTATTAGAAGATATTTTTGCATAAATCATATATCGCAGGTTCGTTACATATACCATGGTATACATAACAAAACCACATTGTAAAAGTTTTAATACAGACTTTGGGCCCGATGTATCCAACGTTCTTAGTGGATGGTTTTAATGGGGGTATACATTGATGTAAACTATTTAGATATGTAAGTATATAACATAATAAAATCTAGTACAACGTACATTTGTAACCTTGAGTTGTACCCTGAGCGACTGACATAGCCCACAACGCACATTAATACAATTCCAGACAAACATATTAACGTTCTTGATTTGCTGCAAATGCTGGTGCTTCTTCGCTGTACTTTTTTAGAGATCTCGTGATAGCCAGTCATATCCATATTGCTGTTATGAAAATGCGACTTCCTCGATCACGCAGAAAAAAGAGAGTCTGAGTGAACAAACATTGCCAGCATTTCATAAACCTTCGTACACGAAACTTGCCCGGAGCTACAAAACGTCATTTGGACGGTGGAAAAGTACAGAATCGTGATATCACCGTAAGTATAAATAAAGTGCATGAGATTTGGAAAATCGTCAAAAACAAATAATGAAATTGTCCGAAGTATGTAATTTTTATTGTTTCGTTTTTTTTCAATTTTAAATTGATTTAAGTAACACTTTTTAATGACCATAACAATGTATGCACACGTACTGTTATTCGTACGTTGCCAGGAAACCACTGAACACATATTTCCCGTTTAAGTTAAATATATTGTAGCCTATATCTTTTTATTTTCTAAAAGACTTAATAATACAGTTTTCTTTTGAATGAAATAAATCGGTTTGCAAAAAAAAGTTATTTTTTATACTTTATTAAAGCTGGACCATGAGTTTAGCTTAGTTTATTGTATTTTTTTATGCTTGTTTAAAAAATGGCAAACAAATGAAATGACGGGACAAAAACAGGAAAGATACGTCAAAACAATAGTCGTTTAAAACACGTCATTTAAAAAAGGAATTAATTAAAATAACTAAGTGAATGGTACTTATGGCATGAACCAAGTTGAATAATGGGGTCGCAATCGCTCTGGTATCGACGTCGCAAAGCGCCCGATGGTGGGCCCGAGTTAATATAATAGTCACTTATATGTGAGAACGCTCCGTTATCTAATCCCGTATACGATAATGCCAAATGCGCTTTCCGACTTACCGTAATAACCAAAATGTTATATTTTCAACCGAAAAGTTGCAGATTCGAAACGGGTTACTAGCTTTTCGGCTGTGTCCTTAGGCAAGGCACATAACAGACATTGCCTGAACGGATTAATAGGTTCTACCAAGTTAAAGGAACGTTTAAATCATACACAACACGCTGCAATAGCTCCGGTTACCCGACAGTGGGCGCAAGGTAATCTGACGATTACCCGTGTGTTAACCCTCTTGGTTTTCCCACTCACGGGTATATCCTATTCCTATCCCTATATCCTTATAAATTTTGGTATCATGCCCTATTATACAATCTCTCAAATGTCATTCCGGTAGATTGCATTTAATATTTATTTTATCTGACCCAGCTACTACTTAAGCATTGCAATTCTGTAAAACGTTCTCATTTTGCATTGCAGAAGGACAGGATATTTATGTTTATCCCCGTGAATGGGAAAACCAAGGGGGTTAACACATGGGCAATCGTCAGATGAACTTGCCACCGTCGGGTTAAAGGAGCTATTGCAGTGTGTTATGTATGATTCACACGTTCCTTTAGATTTAGTAGAAGCCATTTAGCCGCTCGGTTCAGGCAATGTCCGTAAAGTGCCTTGCCAACGGACACAACAGACTTGCTAGCGACCAGTTTTGAAACTGCAGCCCTTCGGCTAAAATGCCACGCACTTAACCACTAGACTAACCTGTAAAACAGAGATATCAGTAGCTCTTCATAGTTAATTCTCTTAATTTCACGTAATACAAGCAATAATACCATTTGGATATTTCATATCAGTCAACACTTAACGGAAAGCTTGATCGTGGACACGAGGTAATCTGAAGATTTCCCGTGTATTAACCCCCTTGATTTTTCCACTCTCAGGGATAAACATGAATATCCCATCCCTATCCTAATAACTTGGGGATCATGCCCTATATGGCCTATACCAGTGGTTCCCAAAGAGCGCGACCCAAATCTGAGTTAAATGATAACTCCACGACCCAAACCTCAATATCGTACTTTTAATGTCAGCACAAGAAACAATGATTTATTACAAACCAGTTAGTGATTCAGTGCGACTGATGAAATCAAGATTTCTCCTTCATAATATCTGAAATTCATGGCTCTATTTTGCTGAGTGCAATGCGCAGGTCGTGGCCAGGATCGAGGCGATTGCGATACTTGCTGGTTTTAACCACCGTCAGCGCCGAAAATACTTGCTCGCATAGATACGTGGTTACAAAAGGGAGCAGAAATTTCATGACTTCATTGCCAATTATTGTATTTCTTTTTCTTTTTAACATAAGTCCAGAACTCTTCAAGTGACACTGTAAATAAAGGTTGACGGTGGTGCCCGTCGTGGTGCAGGTCAATAAGCTCTTCTTGACATCCTCAGATAAGTTGTCGGCCTTTGATAGAAACGGACTTCTGACCCACAGCTAAGATGCCAAATTTCCATTTGGGAGGTAGCAAACAAACTTTGTGATAAGGTTTTCCAAGTGCACCAACAGAATGGGTTTAATGACATCAAACCTGTTAATTGCAATTTGATTCCATTTTTTCAGATACTCATTCATTAATGGAAAAGCTGCTGTTCGTCCACGCTCCAGTTTCCTTTTCCAGAGTTGCAACTTTTCTTTGAAAGCAGACATTTTTTCGGAGAGAGTGATGATATTTTGATTTTTACCTTGCATTGATGTGTGAAGATCGTTTACTGCAGTTAGGATGTCGTTTAAGTAGCATACTTTGAGCATCCACTCCTTATCTTGGAATCGAATGGCATGGCAATGTTTTTTTTCAACAAGAAAGATCTGCAGCTCTGTTCGTAGATCTATTACACGGCGCAAGAGCTTCCCACGAGAAAGCCATCTTACATTGGAGTAGAATAGGAGATGTTGAAATTCAGTCCCAAGGCTGACACACATCTGCTCGAACAGACAAGAATTAACAGCGCTGGATTTGATAAAGTGAACTACAGCAACAACCTCCTGCATCACTGCCGCAAGATCCGGGGACAAACGTTGTGCAGAAAGGTTTTCACGGTGCAGAAGACAGTGGACGACTTGGACGTTAGGATTGACTTGCTTCACTCGTGCAGTAAACCCCTGTCGAGGGCCAAGCATCGCGGGAGCGCCGTCAGTGCTTAAGCTGACACAATTTTCCCAGTTAATGACCTCTTTATGTTAAAAAATTGTCTACAACGTTAAAGATATCCGCACCACTTGCCGTTGTCGTCAGTGGTGTGCAAAATAGAAACTCTTCTTCGAGAGTCCGGCCCGTTGGTCTAACGGTTAAGTGCGTCGCCTTTCAATCGAAAGGTTGAAGGTGCGAAACTAGTCGCTAGCTAGTCGGTTATGTCCTTGGGCAAGGCACTTTAAGGACATTGACTAAACCCAGCGGATTAATGGGTTCTACCAAATTGAAGGAATGTGTCTATCATATACAACATACTGCAATAGCTCCGGTAACCCGACGATGGGCGCGAGGTGATCTGACGATTGCCCGTGTGTTAACCCATTGGTTTTCCCATTCACGGGGATAAAGATGAATGTCCTAACCTATCCTATCCTATTCATGTCAGCCTCGTACCTCACATAAAGCATTAGCTGCGCGTTCTTTCCAGTGTCGGTCGACTCATCGAGTTGATAGCTCCACTTACCCACATTTTTTATTCGAGTCACTACTTGGTCTTTTATATTCAGTGAAAGGTCTGCGATGCGACTTTTGACTGTGTTGTTTGAGAGCGAGACGCACTGCAATTTCGAAGCCACGTCGTGGCCACATATGAGTCTGGCAATGTCGATGGCTGCAGGCTTAACGAGCTCTTCTCCAATCGTGTGGGGTTTCATCTTCCTTTCTATGCGTAGCGCGACTGTGTAGGCCCCTAAGATGTTAGCGTGGCTTACTTGGAGGCTAAAAGCGCTGGATTTGTTGCTGAGCAAAATCGGCTTCGTTTCATTTCTGCTTCTCGGCGCTCAAAATAAATTCGCTTCTTTTGCACGTGTTGCGAGTGTTTTGTCTCCAGATGTCTCTTCAATTTGTTTTTCTTCAGAGATTCGTTTGACAACACGGCACTGCACAGCACACATTGCTGCTCAACTGTACCACGATCATTGATAGAAGTAAAACCCAAATCTAAAAATGCTTGCTTGTACGATTTAGTCATCTTTAAATACTACATTCTTGCCTAAAATGTATATTCTACAGAGAGTTCTTGGAAAGCAAATACGTTTCAAGCTACTCTAAAACTACATAGCTAAACTTTCATACAATCAAAACTTACTATTAACTCTTATACTCCACTGACCTATTCATCTCCAAAATATTTCTGTAATGAAGGCTAATTATGGCACATAAGCAAACTGAACCCTACACCGCCACTGCGAGATATTACCAGGATACCAGCTAACTGCTCTTCCATTACAGTATATTAAAACTTTCAGAAAACCGCGTATCATGCAATAATCAAGGTTTAGAAACGAAGTCAAGAGAAATGCGTATGCCGTATGCGTATGATATATGATACGATAGTTCAGTCACGAAGGAATTAAATGAACTTGAAAATTAAAATGAAATAAAATTGTTTTGTTACTTTATATCATCTTGCCGCGACCTAAACTTTGGGAACCGCTTGTCCGGCCAGTTAGTCTAGCGGTTAAGTGCGTCGCCTTTCAATCGAAAGGTGGTAGGTATGAAACTGGTCGCTAGCTAGTCGGTTGTGTCCTTGGGCAAGGCACTTTAAGGACATTGTATGAACCCAGCGGAATAATGGGTTATACCAAATTGAAGGAACGTGTCTATCATACACAACACACTGCAATAGCTCAGTTAACCCGACGGTGGGCGCGAGGTAACCTGACGATTGCCCGTGTGTTAACTCCCTTGGTTTTCCCATTTACGGGGATAAACATGAACATCCTATCCTATACAATCTCTCAAATGTCATTCTGGTAGATTGCATTTAATAATTTTTTTTCTGTTATCTTAAACCCGGCTACTACTTAACCGTTGCAATTCAGAAAAACGTTCTCATTCTGCATTGACTTTTGCAGAGGATTTCAGTAGTTCTTCATAGCTAATTCTCGTAATTTCACGTGATACAAGCCATAATACCATTTGGATATTTCATATCAGACAACACTTTTAACTGAAAAAAAGACCATGCCAAGTGAAATTAAGTAAGTAGCCTTTTTTCTATTTAGACATACCGATACTATAGTATATAGTATATACTATATACAGTGCATATGAAGTCGATTTTAAATACAAAATTAATGGATTGTTTTACTATGGGTAACAATTTTCTCTGATAATAATTATCTACCAGAATTATTTTGGGTGAAAGTCAATAGGCCTGTGATCCTTTTTATTTGCAGTTACATTATTAGCCTATTTACTTTATATTAAATCCATACCTTGACTCCTTTTCTTTGCTGTTGTGTCTCCTGGTATTCGAAGTACAACAACGGCATGTTTGACAATTAGCTCTTAAAAGTTTTCTAATCGCAGTAAATAGGTTTCAATTACAGCTTGTATTGGACCCCGTTATTTGTGTTTTGAAACTTTGAGCATAATGGCTGTACACCATGCTACCAGAAGTTAAACGCAGGTTTTTTTCCACACAAAAGATAACAAAAATGTACCAAATTTTAATTACAAAAAAATAAAAAAAGTTTGTCACTGTAAATGCATTCATAATATGTCAATCTTGCAGACTGGAACAGGAATAATTAAGTTTCTATCAATCAATCAAACATATTTTATTTGTTCAACGCACAAAAACAAAAGAATAACAATACGAAAATAAATTGAACTGAAGTTTAACAAGGAGAAACCGAGAAACCATGCTTCTAAAAGGCTTGGATACACAAGAAAAACAATGTTTGTTTGTTTTTTTATTTAGATTGCAAATATATAATAGAAAAGATCTAAGTTTATTCACCATTAGTTTTGATCTCGTTAATTGAAGTAGCCTAGTCCACAAACTATTACAAAGTGCCTTAGTAAAGAAAACTGTGGTCAAGTAGTGGTAACAAATATGTGTGTTATCGCCCAGGTTTATGCAATAAACTACGACTCTTCTATACCGATACCATCATTAATTAAAGTAATATGCAACATTGCTGTTTTATAGCCAGTTTATATATATATATATATATATATATATAGTAGAATGAAATTATCCATTACATACTAGTATTTATATGTATATCTATATACATTAAATATAAATACTACTATATACTATATGTACTATAGCCAAAGCCTATACCTTGAAAAATTTTTTTATATAATATTGAAAAGTCTGGATTGATTTGGACAATATAAACACAAACTAGTCTAGCCACTTTCACGAAGAACCTGTTTGTTTGTCCTGAGGGCATTTATGCAAGAAAGCCAGTGTCAGAACGAAAAAGATACCAGTCATTTAAATTGTTACCACAAACTGTTGCGTTATGCTTAAACACAACACAGTATAAGTTGTGTTTAAAAAACGCCAAGGAATGTAATTTGTGGGTACTGCATATCAGTATATATATTGCAAAATTGGATACCATAAGTAGGTTAAGTGCACAGTCGAGTGTTCTGTACAAACCATAAATAAAACAAAAAATGGGATCTGTTATAAGTTCGTCAGAGGACGAAAATACAGAAGACAATTTTGATCTTTCCTCTTTGGAAAGCGATAGTTCTAGTTCAAGTAGTGGCAGCGACAGTGATTTTTTGTTCGGTAATGGCAGCTCAGACTCAGAGTCTAATGTAGAATCTTCACCGGAAATTAACTTGTAAGTGAAATTTTAGGAGTTGTTATTTTGTGATTTGTGTATATCATTGGAGAACAAAGATGGGACTTTTTAATTGAATACCAAAAGTATAATGGCATGTTGATATTAACTAACTACCTTAACTTGAATCATATTGGTGTAAAAGTAGGTTGACACTTTATATTTTTGGTAAGATACATGCAACAGACATTATATTACTTAGGTATCAAATTACCAGATATTCACACTGTTGTTGCCATAGATGTTTTTATATTTCCTTTTGTTGATTTCCAGTCTTTATTGTCGTGAAACTTATCAGCAATCCTGTTTTTTCAGCTAGTAGATCAATTTTTTCACTAAAATCCAGTTACATTTTGCTTTTCTTAGTTGGTTCTATTAATAAATTCTTGCATTTCTGTGTACTCTATAGTAACCAAAATTTTGTTATAAATAAATAATATGACTTATATTGTTTGTAGTTATTTTTATTGGGTTGTTGTTTTTGCTGTAAAGATGTAGTTCAATGGACCGCAAGAAGGCATCATGCCCTATGCACATAACAAACTAACTAACTGTTCTTGCTGTGACTAAAAGTGATCAAATTAATTTTTTAAAACGAGGTTTTGCCAGTTGAAAATGGGGACCCTTGATCATTACCAAGGTCACATATGTATAATCAGCTTTAGTGGCAAAAGCAATAAACTAAATCTTTTATGCATGTATAAGATAATATGGGAGTGTTAGTTATAACCTAATGTCATATTAAGCAGAGATTCACTTCATAAATTTCGCAGTGGTGTCATTTAAACTGCACAGTTTACACCTAATTCCATTAGGTTATAACCAACACTCCCATAT